>JAGFBZ010000144.1:1080000-1525000 GCA_018398805.1 Hirundichthys speculiger
GTCTTTCAAAATACGGTCACATACGACTATTGATAAAGACTCTGAACCATGTTCTTATGTGAGAACTTGACTTCAGGTCAGAGGATCAGAACTGAATGTTCAGCTTGTTTCTGGTGACTGAAATGTTGCCACTAACTCAAACTTCTTCTGTACTGGATTCAGTTCAAACTGGCGCAGGAAGCAGCTATGGCGTCGGTGCAGGAAGCAGCTATGGCGTCGGCGCAGGTTCTGGCTATGGCGTCGGCGCAGGTTCTGGCTATGGCGTCGGCGCAGGTTCTGGCTATGGCGTCGGCGCAGGTTCTGGCTATGGCGTCGGCGCAGGTTCTGGCTATGGCGTCGGCGCAGGTTCTGGCTATGGCGTCGGCGCAGGTTCTGGCTATGGCGTCGGCGCAGGTTCTGGCTATGGCTTCGGCGCAGGTTCTGGCTATGGCGTCGGCGCAGGAAGTAGTTCTGGCAGTGGCGTAGGTTTCGGTGGTGGTGGTGCAGGCTCTGGCAGCGGCGCAGGAAGCGGCTCTGGGGTTGGCCTTGGCTCTGGATCCAGTGTCTGGGGTCAACAGGATGGAGGGATCGATAGTATGATTAAGGCCCTGCTGAAGTTGAGGCCTGCCGGTCCTGCGGTCTCTACCTGGAGCTTCTCTCAGGTGCCTCTTCAGGTGGACCTGGATGAGGTGTACCCTGTATCCTACTCCATCCATTCCAACAGTGGCTACCAGCGAGCAAGGGACTTCCGTTCAGATGCTCAATACTCCACGGATAGTTTTGCCCACCTTTCTGGTGTTCAGCAAGGAACTGGGTCTAAGGGACACCAGAAGATCTAAACTGGTAAATATCAGAGCTGCAATATCAAATGAGGCATTATAAAGCTTGTGCTAATACTAGCATCTTTCCTGCAGGTTTGACAAGAATCATGAGACGTAATAAACTTGTCAAGTAAACTTTGTGTCCAGTGTGATTTGACATCAATGGTTTGTTTGCTTCACTCATTTTAAATTGACGAAGACAATATTCCCAGAATCACTTTATTGCTGAACAGTGAACTACCATCCTGCAGTGGAAAGACTTCATGATGGTACTAAATCCAGATGTGACTTGACAGGCCAGATCTGATCATACTACCGAACCTACTCTGGACGAGACTTGACTTTCTTCCAGTGAGGATGTAACCATGAACATATCCTTAATTGGGACCAGATGGCTTTTTTAAATTTCTGCGCTTCTCAAATTGAAATAACAGTAGTTAATGCTAATGCTCCCACCCTCATTTTAAATCAGGTATTAAAATGCTCAGCGAGGCACTGGCACCAACATCTAAAATTACCCTGCGATGATCCATCCTGCTCAAGTAGGGCTTATAAAATCAGCTCTTTCAAGACTTGCAGACAATACACCAGGAATACATTTGCTTTGGAACTTAGATTTGTACAACTAGGACCATGTCAGCAGGGTTTAACTGCAATATTGTCTGAAAGCCACATTTGTGAAGGGAAAGTAGAAGATGTAGTTTACTGCACCCGAGCCAGCTGTCAATATCTGATTTCCCCCCCCCCCCCCTTTTTTTTTTTTTTTTTTTTTTTTTTTTTTTTTTTTTTTTCCCCAATGTCGGTATTCATCCTAAACATGTTCAGTGGTACCTCTTACAAAATTAATTGGTTCTGGTAGTTTTGTAACCTGAAACCTCCATAAGTAGAGATGTGTTTTTCATGTAAGTGCTCTAATCTGTTCCAAGCCCCCCCCAAAATTTGGACATTTTTATTTATAAAAGATTTAACAAATGTTACCATCAGATTACTCTACAATAAACAAAATGAGTTGTACATAATGTAAAGAATAAAAATTGTTCATTTACCTTTTTCTCTTTCAGCAGTGGTTTTTGCTTGACGTTTTGTAAAGAACTGATCAAAAGACATTTTGTCAGCTTTTAACAGTCCTTCAAAAATGTGCAAGGCAAACATCATAGTGAGCGATAGCCCGACTAGTAAACACTTTTTCTGAGTGATTCTTTTCAAAAAATTCTGAAACTTCATGGAATTTTCCTAAAATCTCAATGGGATGCCAGGAAGATGCTAGCCAATAGCCAGTGGGAGAGCAGCTTACAAGTATGTTTACGTTCGGTAAACTCTGGGAGCTGTGAGTAGCAGCGCTACTGTATTTTTGCCTTTCATATCCTGAAATTTCTTTCACAACAAGAGGAAATATTTTCCCGTTGAAGCGTTTCGTAACCTGAAAACTTGGTATGTAGAAACGTTCGTAAGTAGAGGTACCGCTGTATATAATTTGAGATGTGTATTCTGCCCTCTACTGGATTATCATTACATTGCAGGCCCAACAGCTTTTTCTGCCCTTTTCTAAATGTCTGCTCTGGTCACATTTTTTTTTACTGGAAAGTTACATTGTTTTATCTCAAAATGTTTTCTTTATATCACAGATAAATTGTGTTAAAATGTGTGTATTATATTTGGTACTGCAGTTGTATAAGCTGCTTCATCACTGAACAATCATGTAGCATTTTTGTAAAGTAATTCCTGCCACAATTCAGTCACACACGATTTAGTTTAATCAATATTTATCATTAAATATTTCATAATTAACTAGGGGTTCTTTCACCATAACAGTCATTCTAAAACCATAATCTTTATGGTGCATTGACCAGTTATTTCTTTGTATTTTTAGATGTCAAAAAGATTAGAGGAAAAAGTCTGATGTTGGTGTTTACACTTTATCCAATCCCATCCTAGGTTCGTCATTAGGGCAATCAATATTTCTATCGGGTTTAATACCTTACTAAACCGATACATGTCACCCAACTCTCCTCTCGTCCTCTTCATTTTAAAGGAGCTTGACAGCCGTTGTTTACATTTCAATGCTGCACACTATCTCACTTTGTTTACATTCTCCAACAGTGCAGATAACACTACTGCTGCATTCAGCCACACTGAAAATGATCATTTATGTCACAGCTAGAAAGTAGTTCTTAACATTTCTTCAACATTATAGCCAAGATGATCCCAAAATCCCACGGATCACTCGACAGCTTCCTCCAAAGGTTTTGTGGCTTGCACAGATAAACACATTTTGTTTATAATACACATTTCTGGACCAAGACAACATAAACACACATAGATTTGGAACTGTGATGTGGGGAAGCTACCTACCATCTGGACTCAACAGACAAGAAGAGAATACGCAGGGGGGATGTAACCCCCCCTTCTTTCTTATAAAAGAGAGGACACTAGAAGACTAGGGTGTGCATTGTTGTTAGCATCCTTGTGGTGTTACGAGCAGTGCACCAACTTGGCCAAAAATATTCTGCATGGTCAAATAAAGCTTGCATTAATCTTTGTTTTTGGTCTTCTCTTGGTACCAGATAAAAGAACATTATTACAATTGTCCTCTTCTTCCTCATCAGGACCAGGAACACACTTCTTTGCCTTTTTTAAAAAAAAGCTTTTTGGCACATGTAAACGCTACAACAGAGAGTTCATTTCTACATTCTGCTTTTACTTTCAGCCCATACAGATTACGCAATTCTACATCTGCCTGCATCTCTGCATCAGCAGTAGCCTGAGATTTAAGATCGTATAGTCATCGTATAGTCTGAACATACCATTCTGCACATCGTACCGAAGACTGAACAAATGTCAATGGTACACTCATGAGCCGGGCTGCTCTTCTCACAACTCTGTTCACTTTCTAAGAGGACCTCGTCTACGTTCAGGGTCCTTGTTGAGAAGAACATCAGCAAATAAAATGATCCAAGGTATTTTTTGTGCAGTACGAGCACATAATGGGTGATATTTGTGAGGCACAGGAGAATATCATGTAGGTCTACAAGTTATGTAGCTCTGCAGAATGGACTCAATGTTCTTGGGGGAAAAAAAGTACCAAAAAAATTGACAGCTGGCTTGGCCACAGTAAATTTAGATTAAATATACTTTCCCTTAACAAATGTGGCTTTTTCAGACAATGATAATTGGTTCCAGTTTCAAATATTTCTTCACGCAGTATACAAATAAAACCCTGTACCAAAGTGTCCCCCAGCCCTCTTTGCGTAAACGATCTGTAAAATATGTGGCAGATCAATACAAAAAAAAAAAAAAAAATCCAACTGGCATAAAAACTGTGGCCTTTTCTAGATGTTAAACGTAAATCCACTGTGTATTCACTTTACTGATTAGAAGCGTCCTTGTAGCAGCAGAACATTGGAAACGTCCCCTCTGCCAAATGACACTTTCCACAGATTTTTTTTTTACCCATTTTGCCAGCTTGGGGGTTTAAACATGTGATCCAGACACGGGTCTTGAAGTCTTGTCAAGAGTTAAAAAGAGTCAGAGGTAATGGAGAGAATCTGGTCATTTTTCAAAATACATCATTTAGACTCAGAATCAACTTTACCAGGTAGGATTTTACACATACGAGGAATTTGTTGTGGAGATGATGGTGTATGCAATTAAGGGAAAAATATAATGTAAACTAAAAAACAATTGAAATATAAGTACACAAGCTGTTTTTTGCATTAAGGGCAGAGCGACCAAGAGTGATGTGACATAAAAACGTGCAAATGAACAGGTAGTCCAGACTGAGCGTTAATGTAACGCATAGTGTTCTGAGTTCTGTCAATGTGACAGTAGTGTCAGAGTCAGAGAGTGGGGGGTGTCAGGGGGTTCCCGGTCTTACTGATAAGACTGACAGCTAGTGATGGGTCCAGCAACACTGATGCGTCGGCGCATGCGTCGAGCTCAGAGAGCAACACCTGTGTCGGTACGCGTTTCGCCTTAAGAAAGTCACGTGACCGATACAGGTACTGTATCGAACTGACAGTGACGCGCCAAACTGTGTTTATAAGGAAGCGCATCTGTCGACGGGATGAACTGCCAAAAGAATCTCCGATCTTTTGTCACGTGTCGTCAGAATCGGCAATCCGCACCTCTTCCAGCTTGCCTTGCGGTTTCTTTACAAACCAGCATCATCGGTCCCTTGTGAGAGGGTCTTTTCCAAAGCTGGAGAACTGTTGTCCGAAAAGCGGAATAGACTAAAGTTCAAATCTTTGGAAAAACTTATTTTTTTTTATAAAAATCTATGAAAAAAGAAAATCAGTCCACAAGCATCTTCATTCACAAACACGGTCACTTCAATTTTCTAGTTGTGATACATGTATCTGTATCTAAAGGTATCAAAGATACTTTAAATTTAAATTCAGATATGCAATGATGCCATATACAATGCAATGACATATTAATATTGCATACTTGGTCATAATGGTGTCAGTTGGGTCTGACAACTCAGTTGCCTGTAGGGATTTTTAATGTCCAGCAGGTGTCAGTATTCAGTGACACAGTATCGACAGTGTGGCGATGTGTCGAAACGGTCCATGAGGCGCCATCAACCCATCACTACTGACAGCAGACGGGGAAAAAAAATCTGTTCTTGTGGCGTGAGGTTTTGGTCTTGATGGTCCGCAGCCTCCTGCCAGATGGGAGTGACTCAAAGAGTTGGTGTCCGGGGGGGGAGGTCTCAGGGTCCTGGAGGAGTCCAGGTCCTGAAGAGATGGGAGATTGCAGCCAATCACCTTCTCAGCTGACTGAATGACAGCTTGATAAACAGTTGTTTTCCTCTGCAACCCAGAACAAAATGACCCACAGACTGGTACTGGTGTACAAATCCAAGTTCTAGTGTGAATTCCAAGACAATTCAGCCTCTTAATCCTACAGAGAAGTATTCCTGGTGTATTGTCCGCGTGTGTCGAAAGACGACTTGATAAACCCGATTTGAGCAGGATGGATTGTCAATGGGGCAATTCAGATCTTGGTGCTAGTGTCTTGCTAAACATTAATACTTAAATTAAAAGTGAGGGTGAGAGCTTTAAAATGAGTGGCTACTTTGATTAGATTACTGATCATATTCAGTTCAGAAAAAACATTGAAATATTTAAGACGCCATCTGGTCCTAATTGAGGATATGTTCATCTTCTGTCAATGCATGGTTACGTCCTTACTGGAAGAGGGTAAGGTCTTCCTGCTAAGTCAACATTGCACCTGGTAACTTCCTCTCAACTGGCCTGTCAAGTCACACCTGGATTTAATACCATCGTGGAATCTTTCCACTGCAGGATGATAGTTCACTTTTAAGCCATGAAAGTGATTCTGGGAATATTGACTTTGTTGCTTTATTTAGAGTGAAGCAAACAAACCTTGATGTCAAATCACACTGGACACAAACTTCACTTGTCAAGTTTATTACATCATGATTCTTGGTCAAACCTGCAGGAAAGACCCTGGAATTAGCACAAGCTTTATAATGCATCATTTGATATTGCAGCCCTGATCTTTACCAGTTTAGATCTTCTGGTGTCCCTTAGACCCAGTTCCTTGATGTACAGCAGGAAAGTGGGCAAAACTATCAGTGGAGTATTGAGCGTCTGAACGGAAGTCCCTTGCTCGCTGGTAGCCACTGTTGGAATGGATGGAGTAGGATACAGGGTACACCTCATCCAGGTCCACCTGAAGAGGCACCTGAGAGAAGCTCCAGGTAGAGACCGCAGGACTGGCAGGCTTCAACTGCAGCAGTTGCTGAATCATACCAGCGATCCCTCCATCCTGTTGATCCCAGACACTGGAGCCAGAGCCAACCCCAGAGCCTGCACCACCGCCAGAGCTGCTTCCTGCGCCGCCGCCGTAGCCGAAACCTAGGCCGCCGCCAGAGCTGCTTCCTGCGCCGCCGGCGTAACCTACGCCGCTGCCAGAGCCGCTTCCTGCGCTGCCACCGTAGCCATAACCTACGCCGCCGCCAGAGCCGCTTCCTGCGCCACCGCCGTAGCTGCTTCCTGCGCCGCCACCGAGCTGTAACCTACGCCGCCACCGTAGCTGCTTCCTGCGCCGCCGCCGTAGCCGAAACCTAGGCCGCTGCCAGAGCCGCTTCCTGCACCAGTTTGGACTGAATCCAATACAGAAGAAGTTTGACTTAGTAGCAACATTTTAGTCACCAGAAACAAGCTGAACATTCAGTTCTGATCCTCTTTGTCAAATCCACATATAACCTGTTTCAGAGTCTTTATCAATAGTTGTATGTGACCATATTTTTTTTAAGGACTAAACCCCCCAAATATCTCTGCATGATTATTTGTCTACTCACCTTTTTTAGTGGGGACACAAACTGCAACACCAAAGAACAGGAAGAAAATCCAGGAAACCCTGAATAAATACAAGAGCCTTAGTATATAAATAAGAGGACTAATTAGAAATCCTTAAACTGAACATGAAGACTCACCTCAGAACAGCCTTCAACATCATGGTGGATTGTAAGAAGGTGAAGCAGCACAGCTGATGGAAACCAAGTTACCCTCAGGAGTAGAACAATAATCTCTAGAGAGAAATGTTGTGCTGTGAGCAGCTGGTGGCTTCAGCTGAACTTATACTGGTGCTGCAGCTGCTCTCATTAGACTCATTAACCTCACCTGGTACCCAGTAGCTCCAGTTATGGAGAAACTTGGAGAATGTTGAACCTGATCTCAGGGAAGCTCTTGAGTTTTCCATTTCACAAAGTGAGGTTACGAAACCTGTTCAAGAGGGTTCACCTAATTGTTTGACAATGTCAGAAATCCAAGGACTCGGTCTACTTACCAGCCAAATGAAATCCAACTTGAAATTAAAGCTCCAAGCAGAATTTATCAAGCCCTCACACCCATGCCCCCCCCCCCCCCCCCCCCCCCCCCCCCCCCAGGTGTCCACCACCTTCCCAAGTCAGTCAGGAATAAAGACAATACAGAGATAATCAGTTCTCAAGTTGAGGGGGGATGAGGGCGGATGGCATCCCCCCTGAAATAAAAACGATCAAAATCATCCCCCCTGTAAAACTGCCATCCCCCCTTTCCATCCCTCCCCTTTTTACAGTAAATGTTGGGAATATAACTTATAATTATTTCATCATTAGAAAGTAGTTCGCATGTTGAGCAAAAGAAATAATAAAATCTGAGGGCACAGGGGCGCGAACATGCAATGACGCAACATGATTGTTATTTATAATTGGTTAATTGATGCCTGAGGGAGCGGCGAGCTGCTGCGCAGAGCGACATCTTGAGGATTAACTGCACTGCAACGTGAGCATGAGGAAACGAGCGGCTGGACAACAAGATGTCAGGGAGTTTTTTAAAAAGCCTCAAATGACAGGTGAGCTATAAATCAAGAATCTCAATCACTACTTTTTATTAATCTATACAAAAGTGGCCAGACTCGCCACAGGTTGCACAATAACAACACAGCTAGTTTTCCAAGCTTGCTGTGTAGCCTGCAAACTAGCTGAGATGAACTCATGTTAACGTTCATCTCTCTTGTTAACTAGCTTGATGAAACACAGGACTTGTCATTCAGTCACGTTAGATTCTGGTTTATGAGCGTGGCAAACGTAAAACAGATATTTACTGTTAGCGTTAGACGAGAGTTTGTCTCAAAAATTTGACCAGAATTAATGATGAAATATTCTTCACATGGCTATATTATTTTCATCAATAGGACTCGTCAGGCAACAAAAATAAGTGAAGATGTGAGCTAAAATTCAGATGTTCAAGGCAGGTGACATTAAATAGTTTTTCCCCCTCCTGGGGCCTGTTGCTGTGGCCTGTAATTTAATATTACAGTGAATATGATAAATGTGATTTTAACCTATACTGTACATTCTGTCTATTATCCAAGAGCAAGGTCATGTGCTTTTAGCATGACATGTCTGCTCATTCTATCAAACCCTATAATGTTGTTTTCTTCACATAGAGGAAAAGCCATGGCCAGGAAGCAGGAGGATCAAGAGCCGAAGGTACAGGTTTGATTATTAAACCTTTAGGGTTTAGACCAGGGGTTATTTTAACTGGGGATTCCCTGTAATTGACGTTTTTTCCCCTCACAATAATTGAAAAATCTGAAGACTGTTAGTAATCTTTTAATGTAATTAAATAATTGTTAATGTAGAAACTGATAACAAAATTTTCATGACTGTCAAAATGACCAATTGTAAAAAAAGTCTAGTGCAACCTCTAGTTTACACACTTACCCTTTTCAATTCATACGTAGGCCTATTAGTATGTAGCTCATTATTTCAGTGGCTATAAGGCACATTAATCTATTAATCTTCAAAGTCACTGCTTAGCTAACAATCAGAAAGCAAGAACACGAAAAATTGTTGACAAAAAACATGATTACGAGAGTCTTTGCAAACTGCTATGAGATACTGAGACTTGAAACTGAGAAACTAAAAACTGGGCACCAGAGGGGAGAAAAGGAAAAGTATTGTAAAATGTTGAGAGTTTTTCTGTACTTCTGTACTGTCTTTAATAACACATAAAAGAGATAATTGTTATGATTTTGCACTTAAAATAAACTTGGCTTGACTTGATTTGAGAGGATTCAGTAGTCTTATTTACAGTGTTTTGTTTTGATAATGAATTAACTCTCCTGCCCCTGCCACTTTTTTTTTTTTTTTTTAAGTGAAAAACATTGACCATCCCCCCCTGAATTTTTTTTTACAACTCGACTACTGGAGATAATTCTATTTGGTTATGAAATGAGAAAAGAATAAAAGCTGCTGTCCAGCTTGAATCCAAATGAATGAAAACAAAAAACTGGTCTGGAGTCATTTTAGATCAGTATATGTGGTTTAAACAGCATATTAATCATGTTTTTCAGACAACCTTTTTTTTGCCTCTGTAATATCTCCAAGATCAGGAGCGTCCTAAGTTAAGTTTGTCTACGCTTCCTAATTTGTGCTGAGGTTTTTTTTGTTGTTGTGAGAGATGTCAGGTTCAGCCAACCTAAAAACATATCACTTCATTTTTATGATCGCAAACACATTTACACTCAGGGTCTTTTCCAAGTCAGTGTTGGAAAGTAATTCTAGGTTGGATGAAGTTTTTGTTCATTACTTTTATCATTATTCTCTTCAGGTGGGGCAAAGGTGTGAGTTGTTGCAAATGCATAGTTGGGCATGTTTAACACTGATCCTGCTATAGCATTTGATGTCATTTTCCTGTTTGACACATGATAAAAAAAACAAAAATAAAAAGGTTCAGGTGTAAAACTTTAAAAATAACTGTCACCACGGTCCACGTGTGAAGCATATGGTCAAGTCAAGTTTCCTGGAACTTCATATGGTTACAATTATTCCAATATTTGCTCAAATTCTCATGACTTTTAAACAACCACCACGTTTGTTTCTGGATGTTTCTCTTGGACGATGTACTGGAAATGTGATTTCTTTGTGCTGGGATGCTGGCAATGACAATGAAAGCAATTCTGATTGATTAAAACGCATATCAGGTTTGTCCTACAGCCTTTTTTCACCTCTAATATCTCCAAGATCAGGAGCATCCTCTC
This sequence comes from Hirundichthys speculiger, assembly GCA_018398805.1. Classification (NCBI taxonomy): domain Eukaryota; kingdom Metazoa; phylum Chordata; class Actinopteri; order Beloniformes; family Exocoetidae; genus Hirundichthys; species Hirundichthys speculiger. Next base: position 1,090,356 of record JAGFBZ010000144.1, read on the forward strand.
ACATGGTCATACTGAAAAACTCATCCATGCGTTTGTCACATTAGACTGGATTATTGTAATATGTTATCAGGATGTCCCAGTAATTCTCTGAACAGCCTCCATCTGATCCAAAAGTGATCGACAGGAATCAGAGATCATGTCTCTAAAGTAGATTTGGAGGACGGTCCTTCTGCTATCGACACCTCTACTATGGAACCAGGACTGGTTCAGGAGGCTGACACCACCTCCACCTTTAAAACTAAAGTGGAAACATTTCTGTTCAGTAAATCCTATAGTTGGTCTAATAGTGTGTTAGGGCCTTTAGTCAATCGCTACAGTTACAGGAATGGTTGAAGACAAGACTAGAGATTGACATTTGCTCAGTCTTGGGTACGGTGTCCCGACAGATGTAGAATTGCGCAATCCGCTGACAGTAAAAACAGCATATAGAAATTAACACTTGAAGCAGGTACGTGTCAAAATACACCAAGAAAATTGTGTGTTCTCAGTCATGGAGAAGATAAATTTGGATTCTTTGTTTGCAATGGCCACAATAATACATCAATTCAAGTTGTTTTGGCTGGTAAGTAGACCGAGTCGTTGGATTTCTGACATTGTCCGAAAAGTTAATGTAGTCTTTGGTCACAAGACCAATGTAACGGCTGTGGTAAAACTACTTACATTGTAGGATGCTGAACAGCTGATTGTGACCAGACATCCCCACTAGTCTGTCAACAGGCTGGTCTTAGTCTGCTACAGCCCAAAATTCAACACGAGTTTGTGTGTGATCTTAAATCTGGTGTATTGTCTGGCCTGTCAAGTCACACCTGGATTTAGTACCATCATGGAGTCTTTCAACTGCAGGATGGTAGTTCACTTTTAAGCCATGAAAGTGATTCTGGGAATATTGTCTTCGTCTCTTTACCAAATGAAAACAAGCCTTGATGTCAAATCACTCTGGACACAAACTTCACTTGTCAAGTTTATTACATCTCATGATGCTTGGTCAAACCTGCAGGAAAGATTTGAGAATTAGCAAAAGCTTTATAATGCATCTTTAATATTGCAGCTCTGATATTTACCAGTTTAGATCTTCTGGTGTCCCTTAGACCCAGTTCCTTGATGTACACCAGGAAGGTGGGCAAAACTATCCGTGGAGTATTGAGCATCTGAACGGAGGTCCCTTGCTCGCTGGTAGCCACTGTTGGAATGGATGGAGTAGGATACAGGGTACACCTCATCCAGGTCCACCTGAAGAGGCACCTGAGAGAAGCTCCAGGTAGAGACCGCAGGACCGGCAGGCTTCAACTTGATCAGTTCCTTAATGAAACCATCGATCCCTCCATCCTGTTGACCCCAGACACTGGAGCCAGAGCCTGCACCACCGCCAGAGCTGCTTCCTGCGCCGCCGCCGTAGCCGAAACCTGCGCCACCAGAGCTGCTTCCTGCACCACCGCCGTAGCCGAAACCTGCGCCGCCACCAGAGCTGCTTCCTGCACCACCGCCGTAGCCGAAACCTGCGCCGCCACCAGAGCTGCTTCCTGCACCACCGCCGTAGCTGAAACCTGCGCCGCCACCAGAGCTGCTTCCTGCGCCACCGCCGCTCCTTTTGCCACCACCAAAGCCTGTGCCGCTGCCAGAGCCGAAACCTACGCCACCACCAGAGCTGCTTCCTGCGCCGCTGCCATAGCCGAAACCGCCGCCAGAGCTGCTTCCTGCACCGCCGCCGTAGCCAAAACCTGTGCCGCTTCCTGCACCAGTTTGGACTGAATCCAATACAGCAGAAGTTTGAGTTAGTGGCAACATTTCAGTCACCAGAAACAAGCTGAACATTCAGTTCTGATCTTCTTTGTCAAATCCTTATAACATATTTTAGAGTCTTTATCAATAGTTGTAGGTGGCCGTATTTTCAAGGACTAGACCCCCCCAATATTTCTGCATGATTTTTTTGTCTACTCACCTTTTTTAGTGGGGACACAAACTGCAATACCAAAGAACAGGAAGAAAATCCAGGAAACCCTGAATAAATAGAAGAGCCTTAGTATATAAATAAAAGGACTAATTAGAAATCCTTAAACTAAACATGAAGACTCACCTCAGAACAGCCTTCAACATCATGGTGGATTGTAAGAAGGTGAAGCAGCACAGCTGATGGAAACCAAGTTACTCTCAGGAGTAGAACAATAATCTCTAGGGAGAAACGTTGTGCTGTGAGCAGCTGGTGGCTTCAGCTGAACTTATACTGGTGCTGCAGCTGCTCTCATTAGACTCATTAACCTCACCTGGTACCCAGTAGCTCCAGTTATGGAGAAACTTGGAGAATGTTGAACCTGATCTCAGGGAAGCTCTTGAGTTTTCCATTTCATAAAACTAAGGTTACTTACTCGAGTCCTGACTAGAACCAGGAAATATGACCATATTAGTCCAGTCCTGAGGTCTCTGCGCTGGTTTCCTGTCACTCAGAGAATAGACTTTAAAACAGCTCTGCCTTGTGTTCAAGTCTCTTCATGGCCCCAAAGTCCATCTCTGACATGTTAGATCCATATGAACCAACCCGGACTCTGAGAACCTCAGGTAGTGGTCTCCTGCTGGTTCCCAGATCAGGACTAAACAAGGTGAAGCTGCATTTCAGCTTTATGCTCCTAAAATCTGGAACAACCATCTAGAAGATGTGAGACAGACCTAAACTCTGACAATGTTCAGATCCAGGCTGAAAACAGTTCTATTTAGATGTGAATATGACAAATTATTATGGTAAAATTGGCGCTTTGAAGTCTAGAGGACCTGTTTTTCCAGAGCATGTATGGACATAATTTCTGGTATATTATGATATGGTCCTCCCATCTAACTGGGTTTCTCCTGTGTGACGCCATCATGGGTGCCGGGCAGGAGTCCTATCTAGATATTTGGTTTTGGATGTTCTGTTAAAGCCTACTGTCTTTCACTGTCAAGTTGGCATTTCTTGCAACCGCCTGCTGAGGTGCAGATCTGACCCTTTTTGCATGCAAATAGAGAATAAATTCACTGAACTCCAGCCATCGCTACATCTTGTTATTTGGGGTTCATTGTTGATCTTACTCAAAATCCTTTGGCCCAGATTGTACACTTTCCACAAGCCGCTACCTGCAAATTGCAGGTATAGGAACCTCCGCTAATCGCTAATGCAATCTTCCGCTCCCTAAAGCCGCTACCCATTATGCCGTTAGCAGTTAGCCAAGGTTCCTAAACCAGCAATTTGCGGGTAGCGGTTAGTGGGTAGCGGCTATCGGGAAGTGCACGATCAGGGCCTAGGTATCAAATAATATTTTTATCCAATAAATTTCCAAAGCGTTAGTTTAATGGCTGTCTTTTTGTTTTCTGGTAAATGTGCAAGCATATAAGTAACTGTAAAATAGCAGTATAAAAGACAATGTTCATGTTCATTTTTGTTTTGGAGATGCAAGAAATGTTTTGTCGTTCTTTAATATGAGTGTTCTTCAATAAACAATGAGAATGAGATCTTGAACAAATAATCATAAATAGTTCGTATGTATGGGTGTTGTTATGACAATGCCAATATATCACTATACCTCCACAACCCCCTCCTCCTCCTCCCTCCCAGTTATTGGTGGGCCTACATAAGGGGGGGAAAGTCCAGGGCATTTTTTTAGTCTCAGTCTGTCCCTGGTTTCTTCTGTGTGACACAATCATGGGTGCCGGGCAGGAGTCCTATCTAGATGTTTGGTCTTTGACGTTCTGTTAAAGCCTACTGTCTTTGACTGTCAAGTTTTCATTTCTTGCAACCACTTGCTGAGGTGCAGATCATTTGGTGGTGGTTGAAGGTGGTGGACACCTGGGGAGGCGGTGGCCATGGGTGTGAGGGCTTGATAAATGCTGCTTGCAGCTTTAATTTCAAGTTGTATTTCATTTGGCTGGTAAGTAGACTAAGTCGTTGGATTTCTGACATTGTCAGAAAATCATATCAGGTAGTCTTTGGTCAGTTACCGTGGTAACAGATTCAGCGTATTAGTAACCTCAGTTCCTGAAACCGGGTCAAATGAACCCTCTTGATCAGGCTTCGGGAACCTCACTTTGTGAAATGGAAAACTCAAGAGCTTCCCTGAGATCAGGTTCAACATTCTCCAAGTTTCTCCATAGCTGGAGCTACTGGGTACCAGGTGAGGTTAATGAGTCTAATGAGAGCAGCTGCAGCACCAGTATAAGTTCAGCTGAAGCCACCAGCTGCTCACAGCACAACATTTCTCTCTAGAGATCATTGTTCTACTCCTGAGGGTAACTTGGGTTCCCTCAGCTGTGCTGCGTCACCTTCTTACAATCCACCATGATGTTGAAGGCTGTTCTGAGGTGAGTCTTCATGTTCAGTTTAAGGATTTCTAATTAGTCCTCTTATTTATATACTAAGGCTTTTCTGTTTTTCAGGGTTTCCTGGATTTTCTTCCTGTTCTTTGGTGTTGCAGTTTGTGTCCCCACTAAAAAAGGTGAGTAGACAAATAATCATGCAGAAATATTGGGGGGGGTCCAGTCCTTGAAAATATAGTCGCATACAACTATTGATAAAGACTCTAAACCATGTTATAAGGATTTGACAGAGGGTCAGAACTGAATGTTCAGCTTGTTTCTGGTGACTGAAATGTTGCCACTAACTCAAACTTCTGCTGTACTGGATTCAGTCCAAACTGGTGCAGGAAGCGGCTCAGGTTTTGGCTACGGTGGCGGTGCAGGTTTCGGCTATGGCAGCGGTGCAGGAAGCAGCTCTGGTGGTGGCGTAGGTTTTGGCAGTGGAGCAGGTTTCGGCTACGGCGGTGGTGCAGGAAGCGGCTTTGGCAGCGGCGCAGGTTTCGGCTACACCGGCGGCGCAGGAAGCGGCGGCTCTGGCGGCGGTGGTGGTGCAGGCTCTGGGGCTTGGCTCTGGCTCCAGTGTCTGGGGTCAACAGGATGGAGGGATCGCTGGTATGATTCAGCAACTGCTGCAGTTGAAGCCTGCCGGTCCTGCGGTCTCTACCTGGAGCTCCTCTCAGGTGCCTCTTCAGGTGGACCTGGATGAGGTGTACCCTGTATCCTACTCCATCCATTCCAGCAGTGGCTACCAGCGAGCAAGGGACTTCCGTTCAGATGCTCAATACTCCACGGATAGTTTTGCCCACCTTCCAGGTGTACATCAAGGAACTGGGTCTAAGGGACACCAGAAGAGCTAAACTGGTAAATATCAGAGCTGCAATATCAAATGATGCATTATACAGCTTGTGCTAATTCTAGCATGTTTCCTGCAGGTTTTTGACCAAGAATCATGAAATGTTTTCAAATAAAGCAACAAAGACAATATTCCCAGACTCTTTAATGGCTTAATAGTGAACTTGCCATCCCGCAGTGGAAAGATTCCATGACGATTGATTTAAATTTACTGCAGCCAAGCCAGCATTTGGGTTTTTTTTTTCCCCCCAAAGACCATTAGGTCAGTTTTTCTGCATAATTGCATAACTTGTGTAGACCAACATTGTCTTCCATGCTTCACATAACACCCATCATGTGCTCGTAGTTCATATAAAAAAAAAAAAACATTGGGCCATTTTTATCTATTGATTTACAGATGTCATTTTTCTTGAGGATGGTGAATGTAGACGAGGCCCACTTGGATGGTAAATGGACTGCACTTGTACCGCTTTATCTACACCATCCAAGTGCCCTCAAAGTGGTTTACGTTGGCCACTCATACACCAGTGGGCAGCTGCTACCATGCAAGGTGCTGCCAAGTGGGGCAAGTTAGGGTTCAGTGCGCAAGGACACTTTGGATGTAGCCAGGATCGACCCGCTCTACCGACTGAGCTACAGCAACCCAGGAAAGTGAAGAGTTGTGAGAAAAGCAGCCTGGCTCATGAGTGTACTGTTAGGATTTAGAATTTAACTCAGAACTTTAGTTAAAGCTAAACCTTTATTGCCTGTAGTCTGGCTGGTGAAGGCCTCAGTGTGGCTGCTTTATGACGTAACAACTGGGATCATGACATCCTGACCTGCTGTCTTCAAAGGACTATGCGATGGCATAGATCAACGTATTTAGTTACAACCCCCCCCCTTTCTTGGAGCAAACACACCACCTTTTGTTTGGACTGGACATCTGGACTTAATTACTACAACATCCGCTAGACCCCCATCACCAGTTTGAAACTGCTTAAACAATCATTTGTTTAACAGACTGTGTGACTGGACCATCTGGATTTTCGGAGACAAAGGATCATACAACCCGGGAGAGCAGGACCTGCCTTCTTGGGATCCTTAAAGGAGGGACAGAATTTTGAGTTCTGGGTGCATTTCCTGACATTCTTGGTGGTGTCAAGAGGTGTACCATCGGCCGATTAAAATATTCTGCATGGCATAATAATTCTTTGTATACATGATTGTATTAAATTCTTGATTGATCTTTGCTTCTAGATTTGTCATTTAGGCACCAGATAAAAGAACACGGAGACATAGTTTTTTCAGTACCATTGACATATGCTCAGTCTTGGGTACGATGTCCAGAAGGGTATGGTGAGGCCTCTTAAATCTCAGGCTACTACTGATGTGGAGATGCAGGCAGATGTAGAATTGCGTAGACAGTAAAAACAGCATGTGGAAATGAATGCTCTGTAGCTTTTACATGTGCCAAAATACTATACTACATACTGGTCATGAGAGAGGAGAGGACAATCAAATCAAATATACTTTATTGATCCCCCAAGGGGGAAATTCAAATTTCAAATACACCAGACGCAGCAGTCTGGTGTACTTGAGGAGCTGCCGGCGTCCAGCGTCAATTGTAATCGTGTTAATCTGGAGAAGAAACCATAAAGATTAATATGAGCTTTATGTTATGCTAAATATTTTGCACACCCTAGTCTTCTAGTGTCCTTTTATAAGGAAGGGTTTACATCCCCCTGCATATGTTCTCTTGTCTGAGCCCAGATAGGAGGTAGCTTCCACAAATCAGTTCCAGATATGTGCGTTTATGTTGTCTTGGTTCAGGAGTAGGGATCATATCATAGGGATCGTGTTTCTGTTCAACCCACAAAGCTTTGGGGACCAGTCCCAGTTGTAAACAAATTCCACCTTTTAGGTGAAAAAAAGTAGCAAAGATTTCCAATGATAAAACTGAGGGCTTAGTCATAAAATCTAGTGACCGGTATTCCTAAAGTTCTCACCTAAGACTTACAGCTAAATGTGCACTAAAATCTTTAAGTAAATTCACCTCCTGGTTCCAGTTTCAAATATTTCTTCAGGCAATATTCCAGTTCAACCATGTTACCCAACACATTCCTAGTTGTACAAATCCAAGTTCTGTGAATCAAATTCCCCAGTCAACTCTGTTATTAGGTCTCAGACAAGTGTGCCCGGTAAATTGCCTGCATGTGTTGAAAGATCTGACTTGATAAACCATTTAACAGGAAGCGGAAGCGGTAAGCTCGATGGTTCCCAGTAGGAGTTTTGAGACTACCATACTGAGAGGGGTTCTGCAAAAGGCTCACCGCTCTGAGGGCAGTAGAGTTTCCAAGCGCTGCGACAACATAATAGCACTTAGTATCGTCAGTGATCCGTCTAAGGGCGAACTGAGCCTCTGCTTGGGCGAACCAAACCACGGCGTGTCCTTCTCAAAACTCTGGCATTTCCAGACTCAACATGTTAGCCGTCACGCCAACAAAAAAAAAGGAGACATCCCAAGATGCGTAGGGGTCACCAATGTTTAGGGTACTCACAAAAACAGGACACTTGAGTAACCTTTTGGCAAACTGGAAATCTTTAAGCATACAACTGTTACTGGTGTTATGGCAGAGAACGCCAATACCCCATGGCACATGTCAAAAACGATAATCCATGTGAAAATCCTGAACTCCACAACCTGTAAATGTATAATGCAGTGGCCCCACAATCCTTTACTCTCCTTCACAAACGTGGTTTTTCAGACAATGGCTGCTTCTCGGCAGTATTCCCGTTAAACCTTGTACCATGTTGGCTGACATGTTCCTAGTTGTGCAAATTCAAGTTTTATTAAAATCCCAAATCTGACCCCTTTAAAATCTCACTCAGACAAGTATTCCTGGTGTATTGCCTGCATTTAAAGATGACTTGATAAACCCCATTTGAGCAGGCTGGATCATCAGTGGGGAAATTCAGATCTTGGTGCCAGTGCCTCGCTTAGCATTTTAATGCCTGAATTAAAAGCAAGGGTGGGAGCAGCAGCTACTGTGCTTAGATTTCCATGATGTTTCAAGTTTAGAAGCAGTGCAGGAATATTTAAAGAGCCATCTGGTTCCAAATTAATGATATGTTCATGATTACATCCTTACTGGAAGGAAGTATTGTCTCTTCCTGAATTAAGAGGTTCTGTAGTACAATTGCATCTGGCAACTTAATTTTGAGAACTAATGACCTGCCAAGTCACACCTGGATTTAGTACCATCATGGAGTCTTTCCACTGCAGGATGATAGTTCACTTTTAAGCCATGAAAGAGATTCTGGGAATATTGTCTTTGTTGTTTATTTAAAGTGAGTGAAGCAGACAAGCCATGATGTCAAATCACACTGGACACAAACTTCACTTGTCAAGTTCGTTACATCTCAAGATTCTTGGCCAAAACTGTAGGAAAGATGCTAGAATTAGCACAAGCTTTAAAATGCACTATTTGATATTGCAGCTCTGATATTTACCAGTTTAGATCTTCTGGTGCCCCTTAGACCCAGTTCCTTGATGTACACCAGAAAGGTGGGCAAAACTATCCGTGGAGTATTGAGCATCTGAACGAAAGTCCCTTGCTCGCTGGTAGCCACTGTTGGAATGGATGGAGTAGGATACAGGGTACACCTCATCCAGGTCCACCTGAAGAGGCACCTGAGAGGAGCTCCAGGTAGAGACCGCAGGACCGGCAGGCTTAAACTTCAGCAGTTCCCCAATCATACCATCGATCCCTCCATCCTGTTGATCCCAGACACTGGATCCAGAGCCAAGGCTACTTCCTGTACTGCCACTGGTGAAACCAGACCCAAGGCCAACCCCAGAGCCTGCGCCGCCACCGTAGCCGCTTCCTGTGCCATAGCTGAAACCTGCACCGCCACCGTAACCACTTCCTGTGCCGTAGCCGAAACGTGCACCGCCGCCAGAGCCGCTTCCTGTACCGTAGCCGAAACGTGCACCGCCGCCAGAGCCGCTTCCTGTACCGTAGCCGAAACGTGCACCGCCGCCAGAGCCGCTTCCTGTGCCGTAGCCAAAACCTGCACCGCTTCCTGTGCCGTAGCCGAAACCTGCACCGCCGCCAGAGCCGCTTCCTGCACCAGTTTGGACTGAATCCAGTACAAGTTAGAGGCAACATTTCGGTCACCAGAAACAAGCTGAACATTCAGTTCTGATCCTCTTTGTCAAGTTCTCATATAACCTGCTTCAGAGTCTTTATCAATAGTTGTAAGTAACCGTATTTTGAAAGACTAATCCCCCCCAAATATCTCTGCATGATTATTTGTCTACTCACCTTTTTTAGTGGGGACACAAACTGCAATGCCAAAGAACAGGAAGAAAATCCAAGAAACCCTGAATAAATAGAAGAGCCTTAGTATATAAATAAGAGGACTAATTAGAAATCCTTAAACTAAACATGAAGACTCACCTCAGAACAGCCTTCAACATCATGGTGGATTGTAAGAAGGTGAAGCAGCACAGCTGATGGAAACCAAGTTACCCTCAGGAGTAGAACAATAATCTCTAGAGAGAAATGTTGTGCTGTGAGTAGCTGGTGGCTTCAGCTGAACTTATACTGGTGCTGCAGCTGCTCTCATTAGACTCATTAACCTCACCTGGTACCCAGTAGCTCCAGTTATGGAGAAACTTGGAGAATGTTGAACCTGATCTCAGGGAAGCTCTTGAGTTTTCCATTTCACAAAGTGAGGTTACTTAAACCTGATCAAGAGGGTTCATTTGATCAGATTATTGTAGTGAAAAGTTCGATTGTCATGATTTTAACCTTGATGTGAATCCACTCATTAATCTAGAGAAATTGTCCAGAGATCTTATTAATCTCAGAACACTTCAATAAAAGGATGCAGTTGTACAATTAGGAAACTGTTACCATATTAGTCAAAGTGTCTGCTCAGATGTATTTGGCGTGTATCAACGTCCCAAATATATATTACATCAAAATCCCAGTGTATTGGTGCTGATAATTGGAATTTCCAGAGATGTGCCTGATAAAAAGGCACATCTCGACGTTCCCTCTAGGGCAAAATGTTACTTTAGTGTTCAAAAGATTTAATATGTGACCAGAGGAGGGTGAAACCTTTATGATCACTTTGGCAGCACTGATGACTGAAGGATGTTTTGCTGAGACGCATTTCCTTATAGGTCTCAGATGCAGTTTTCCAGGACGGGCGAGTGGCGTGACCTTGTGGTCAGCTTAGGGAAAAGTGCTGATTATAATATCTTCTGAATTTGATTGTGTGTAGCTGGAGGTGGTGCACCTAACAGGTGTAACTGTCTCTTGCCTGCATGTTTTCTGTCCATGCGACTGTTTTCTCCCTAGGTCGGGGCCTACTGATGGTTAGCCGACCGGGTGAGTTACGGTCTGCACGTGGCCTGATTGAGGCTGTGGTTGTCTTTGCTGGGTTCGGTTGTGGCTCCAAGGTTCTGGTTCTGAAGTCTTGGCTCTCGTGTTGTTCTGTTTCAGTGCCTCTGACGTCCCTATAACAAGCTTTTGGATTTGTCCTCTAGGGCGGGGCCTTGGATATCAGCTGATCCTGATGTTGATTCCTGGTACTGAAGTGCACAGGTGATGGTTGTTGGCTTGTCCTGTACCTGAGCTGTATGGGGCCGAGGCCTTGGCAGGACTGGCTTATGTGAGTTTATTAGGGTTTAGATTGCACACCTGTGGGTGGAGGCAATCTAGTTTTCCATCAGCTAAACTCAGACAGGAACTTGAGTTGTTGTCTGTTCTGCAGGAACTGTGTGAACGTCACCTTGAGGCTCTCTATGGAGTTTATGACTCAGGTTTGGAGGTTGTGGAGGACTACTGGGACCTAGATTTGAATATCAACAGCCTTGACGTCATTATGACAATGATGGTATTTGTTATGGCATGATCATCAATAGCTTTCCATGTTCCATCTGGGAACATGGAAAGCTATTGATGGAACATGGAACGTGTTTGATGTTGTTTTGCTTTTACGTCTGTGGGTTCTGTTATTGTGTTTGTTACCTGCGCTGCGATCTTCTAATCTACAGGTTCGGAGCTGGCTTTGTCGGCGAGTTCCTCTAACTGTAAATGGGTTTTCTTTCCTTTCAGGATGCTTGCATTATTGATCCATTGATTCATTCATGGTCTAGGGAGTCCAAGATGATGATCTGTGAAAGGTTTTAAAGGGGAGGAGTTGTTTGTGTGGATGTCTCTGACAGCACACCCACCACCGGGTAAAACCTTTAAAATCATGGGTTGGGATTTATCTTCTCATCTCTGATTTTGATTATTTTCCCGCTAAAAAAGATCATAAAGTCTTCACTACTAAGAGTAGCAGGAATGCATGGACCAACAGAGTTGTGACTCTTTGTCAGCCTGGCCACAGTGCTGAACAAAAAAACGTGGGTTATGTTTGTTCTCTTCTATTAATGATGAATAAGATGTTCTAGCTCTGCGTAGGGCTCTTTTGTAGACTATTAAACTATCTCTCCAGGCACGATGGGAATCCACAGATTTACAGGAGTACCACCTCCTTTCCATTTTTCGTGCATTCTGCTTTAGCACGCGAATATGTGAATTATACCAGGGAGCTGAGCTCCTAAGATAAGAAACCCTCTTCCTCAGAGGAGCGACCGCATCCAGGGCTGAATGTAACATATCGGCAGTATTGTTAACAAGGTAATCAATATCTGCCGGAGTAAAATTCAGGTCATTGCCCTCAGCTATTCTATCATATTCCACCATAGGGAGATGAGAGAGAATGACCTCCTTACAGTTATTCACAGCATCTTCAGAAAGACATCTGCTGTAATGACATGTTTCATTTTCTGTTTTAATGCCACAAATGCTGAACTCGAATGTAATTAAATAGTGGTCTGAGAGAAGAGAATTCAGCGGCGACACTAACAAGTGATGAATATCTATACCATAGGTGAGAACCACATCCAGAATGTGATTAAAGCAGTGAGTCGTTTCTTTCACTTTTTGTGAGACGCCCAATGATTCTAAAAAATATGTAAAGGCTAATTTAAAGAGTGTGGCAGGGGGAAACGGGGGGGGGGGGGGGGGAAGCCATGCTAAAAAGCTAATAAGCTAAAGAACCGGCAATTAACGGCAGTAAGGATCCCAGGGAAAATGTGAGAAGCGGAAATTACGTGCGGGTGCTCAGATTACAATGTACAACAACAGTGTTGAGTTATCACCAATTCGAGTTTAATTTTTAAGTTTTAAAAAGGTTAAACGAATCAGAGACCGTTTAAACCACCGAAAGGAAGTGATGCAATACGTTACCCAACCAGGAATGATTCTTCCAGTTGTCGAAGGAAGCGTGAATCAGTTGTACAAATCCAAAATATGTGAATACAATTGCAAATCAATTCTGCCTCTGTTCAAATCTCACTGAGACAAGTATTGTTGGTGTATTTTATGCATGCATTTAAAAATCTGACTTGATAAACTCTACCTGAGCAGGATAGGTCATCAATGGGGTAATTCAGATCTTGAAGCCAAGCTTCCCCTGCCTCCCTGCCCAGTGTCAGAAAAATAAAGTGACCTCATATGTGCAGTTGTAACATTTCCTTGACTGAACACATACAAGAGTTGATTCAGAATCAGCTAGTTTCCAAGTATAGTTAACTTGCCCGTACATTGCCATGCTGCTTTCTGCTCAATGCATTTCCCCATTGAAGCCTAGAGTCTCTGGGACTGCATGGAGCATTTTTTTCCCCTCTTCATTGCTGCAAAAGGCAATGGGCATTGGCTTAAATGCCATTACCCCACTGCTTCCTGCCAAGTCAACATCATTCTGTAGAATGACTGCATCTGGCAGCTTCTCAGCTGACCTGCCAAGCTGCACCTGGATTTAGTACCAACATGAAGTCTTTCCACTGCAGGATGGTAGTTCACGTTTAAGTAATGAAAAAAGATTCTGGGAATATTGTCTTTGTTGTTTTATTGAAAATAAGGGAAGCAAACAAGCCTTGATGTGAAATCACACTAGACGAACTCCACTTCAAGTTTATTACATCTCATGATTCTTGGTCAAACCTGCAGGAAAGATGCTAGAATTAGCACAAGCTTTAAAATGCATCATTTGATATTGCAGCTCTGATATTTACCAGTTTAGATCTTCTGGTGTCCCTTAGACCCAGTTCCTTGTTGCACACCTGGAAGGTGGGCAAAACTATCCGTGGAGTATTGAGCATCTGAACGGAAGTCCCTTGCTCGCTGGTAGCCACTGTTGGAATGGATGGAGTAGGATACAGGGTACACCTCATCCAGGTCCACCTGAAGAGGCACCTGAGAGAAGCTCCAGGTAGAGACCGCAGGACCGGCAGGCTTTAACTTTAGCAGTTCCTTAATCATACTACCGATATCTGCGTCCTGTTTATCCCAGACACTGGATCCAGAGCCAAGGCCAACCCCAGAGCCTGCACCGCCGCCATAGCCGAAACCTGAACCGCCACCGTAACCACTTCCTGTGCCGTAGCCGAAACCTGCACCGCCGCCAGAGCCGCTTCCTGTCCCGTAGCTGAAACCTGCACCGCCGCCGTAACCACTTCCTGTGCCATAGCTGAATCCTGTACCGCCGCCAGAGCCGCTTCCTGTACCAGTTTGGACTGAATCCAGTACAAGTTAGTGGCAACATTTCAGTATCACCAAATATTTCTGCATGATTATTTGTCTACTCACCTTTTTTAGTGGGGACACAAACTGCAACACCAGAGAACAGGAAGAAAATCCAGGAATCCCTGAATAAAGAGAAGAGCCTTAGTATATAAATAAGAGGACTAATTAGAAATCCTTAAACTAAACATGAAAACTCACCTCAGAACAGCCTTCAACATCATGGTGGATTGTAAGAAGGTGAAGCAGCACAGCTGATGGAAACCAAGTTACCCTCAGGAGTAGAACAATAATTTCTAGAGAGAAATGTTGTGCTGTGAGTAGCTGGTGGCTTCAGCTGAACTTATACTGGTGCTGCAGCTGCTCTCATTAGACTCATTAACCTCACCTGGTACCCAGTAGCTCCAGTTATGGAGAAACTTGGAGTATGTTGAACCTGATCTCAGGGAAGCTCTTGAGTTTTCCGTTTCACAAAGTGAGGTTACGAAACCTGATCAAGAGGGTTCATTTGAGCTGGTTTCAGAAACCGAGGTAACTCATACGCTGAATCTGTTACCATGGTAACTTACCAAAGACTACCTGATATAATTTTCTGACAATGTCAGAAATCCAACGACTTAGTCTTCTTACCAGCCAAATGAAATGCAACTTGTAATTAAAGCTGCAAGCAGCATTTATCAGGCCCTCACACCTAAGTGTGAGGGGTATTAAGGTATTTATTTTCCTTGTTTCATCCTGTTCCTCTCAAAGTTCCCACTTGATCTATCTGAATACAAATTCATTTCTAAGTAACTCTTAGTTTACTATTCATATTATTTTCTGCAGGTTAAATGTCGAATTTGCTCGACAGAGCTGTTATATTTAAACAAGTCCACCTCCTCAGTGCTGAGACATTACAGGTCCAGGCATGAAAATGAAGCCCCAGATACACCTAAGATGATCTCAGGTACACAACCATTCTACAACTTATTCACAGTTGCTTTATTGATAATTAACTCCTATGAATTTATTCTTTACGTATTTTTAACCATTAAGCTCCCAGGAAGCAGATGCTGGATGAAGCTCTGCTAAATGTCATCCTGAAGGACTGCAGCCCCTCAGCATTGTGGAGAGTGAAGGGTTCAGCGAACTTGTTCAGGTCCCAGGATCCTTTGAGATACTGGAACAACCAAAAGCCAATATATCCACACCTCTTCCAGCTTTGCAGAGTCTTTGAAGACCAGCATCATCTGTGGCTCGTGTTCTCCAGTCTTTTCCAAAGCTGGAGAACTTTTGTCCAAAAAGCGAAATAGACTGAAGTTTAAAACATTGGAAAAAATCACAGTCCACAAGCATCTTCATTCACAAACACAGGTCACTTCGATTCTTTTTTAAAGTTATGATACATGTATCTGTATACTGTATCTGTATCTGAAGATACCAAAGATATCAAAGATATTTTAAATTTAAATTAAGATATGCAATGATGTCATATACAATACAATGACTTACATTTTATCATTGCATACTAGGTCATTAAATTAGTGTCACTTGAGTCTGGGAACTTGGTTGCCTGTAGGCAGTGGCGCCAGCAGAAAAAAAATCTGATGGTGGCTAGTGGGTGGCAAGGCAAATTCTTAGGGTGCCATACCCAACCAAAAAAAAAAAAAAAAAAAAAAAAAAAAAAAAATATATATATATATATATATATATATATATATATATATATATATATATATATATATATATATATAAACACTTTACTTATATTAACTTGTATATTTGTGTTATTCAACTATTCATGACAATAAAATGGCCAACACACAACGAATTCTGAAAAGGACTTTTGTGGGTATGTATGTTATACAGAGTTTGCAGTGTTTGTGTAGTATATTTATTTGACTGGAAATACGTGGATATACTTTATACATGTGCATACTGAATGAGTGAGACTTTTGCTTGCTCTATGAAGTTAGCACGCTAAGCAGAAAAGTTAGCATAGCTAACTAACCACTTTGCTGAATTGCTTTCAATCTACAGAGGTTAGAGGATGAAACGAAAACACGATATATCACATTTTTTTGGCAAGAGTGGAAGTACTAGTGAGAAGAAAAGTGAGAATGTTGAGAAGCAGAACCCCGATGTAGAAGAAGTACCGGTATGCAGTGAGGATGAGTCCAGGTGAGAACAGGGACAGAAGGTGCAGACGATGAATCAAGAATTCCTGGGCCTGCAGGTAACATTTAGCTACTGAATTGGATGATGAAGACATCAGTAGTAGAAATCCATTGATCTTGCTGTTGTGCATTAAGTGTTAAATTAGCCATTATGAAATGTTACAAAAATGGGTTGGATGTTTCTTCCTTGAAGGAAGAAACATCCAACCCATGTTGGATCTGAACGGAGCAATGGATCTACTGCATGTAACATTGGGCGTAGGGATCCCGTTGTGGTCTGATTCTTATTCTTACTAATATATATTTTTGTTGTTGCTATTTCTGTTAAAAATATAGAAGCCTATGTTTAAAATATATTTCTTAGATCTACATAAATCCAATGCACCTCCTTGGGGTGGCTAAGGGGTGGCTCAGAGTAATCCAGTGGTGGCTGTAGCCACCCCTAGCCACCACATGGTGGCGCCATTGCCTGTAGGGATTTTTAATGTCCAGCAGGTGTCAGTATTCAGTTACACAGTATCAATACGTATCAATACAGTTTGGCGATGTGTTGAAACGTTCCATGACGTGCCATGAACCCATCACTAGTTGTTATATTTTACTTTCAAGGAGAACGGACAGAGAGTGGTCAGTTACAGTCTCCAAGCCGCTCTGAGCAGCAGCGGGACATGTCATTGCCGAGCCGGGGGCGGGGCACATGATTTAAGCGTTTTACAACATACACATGTTCGCAACAGCGGGGCTTACAAGCATTACTACATTTTTGACACATAGCTCAAAGCATTTGATAGTAAGAGTTCAACACCACGAAGAGCGACCATGTCATTTCAAAATCAATCAGACCTGTAGTATTATGGCATAATATATTCTCTAAAATGTATTCAGCGGTATGCGGTTGTGACGTCACGCGGGAGACGCACCACCGTTTTGTTGTAGTAGCTACCGGTATCAGGTTGGTGTACGACTGTCTGTCCTTCTGCCTCCTTTCTGCGATTTAAAATTTAAACTCTCTCTGAATGATCACTTCCTGTTTCTGGTTCTTCATTTCTTGTTCAACATCCTCGTCTTCATCGTTCATCACAGCGTCCCTGGACTCTGTTAATAGTCTGATTAAGGCTCGCCTCGTTGAAACACTTCCACTTGGGATCTTTGCTTCTACGCACATTTCTTTGAGTTGATCCAGCTGCAGATGGTCTCAGCCAAGTCCTCCAGATACACTCTGTTAGATGGGTCGCGCTCCAGACACTGCATGTGGCGGCTGGCACCGATCAAAGCAAATCCTGCAACGGGGGAATCAACCATGACCACATATGTAATGTGGGTCCCACATAAACACCACCACAGAACCTCGGTTCCTTATCGAGCCTCTGGTGGTTTTAGGGGTAATGCTGCCAGGCTTCACATGCTGACATATTGTTCACATCATGCTGACCCCTGTGCAACACTATTTTTCTTCTGTTCAAGGATCCTTTTCTCATTTGCCTTTGGCCAGTGATGGGATCTAGATTATTTTGTACCAAACTTTTCTGTTCTTGAAGCCCCTTTATCTGCTCTTATCCATGGAAAAAGTCTACAGCCTTCAGACCTTATTACATGGACTCCCCGAAGCAGAGATGGCTTTTAATGAGCTGAAAATGGCTCTTCAAACAGCTCCTACTTTAGGCCTTCCTAAACCTTTCATTCAGACTGTGGATGAAAAATATGGTTGCATGGTTTCTGCTCTTCTCCAAGACCATGGAGGATGTCTGAGACCTGTGGGCTATTTCTCCTCCAAACTTGACCCAGTCGCTGCTGGAATGCCTCGATGTCTAAAAGCTGTGGCCGTGGCGGAAAAAAAGGCCGTTCTAGCATCACGTGACATCGTGGGCTACGCTGACCTCACTCTCCTTGTTCCTCATGCCGTCTCTCTCGTTCTTCTTAGACAGAAAACTTCTCATCTCTCGACATCCAGATGGCTCAGATAAAAGCAGCTGTTCCTGAACCAGCAGACACCCCTGCTCACGAGTCACCCATACGGCAGTAAAGGTTGCCGAGAGAACCACTTGGATCCATGCTAACCACTGCAAGAAGGTGCCAGAACCAACTGATGACCTCCCTCCGGCTATAAATCACCCAGCATCAGAGTAGACGGCGAAGTTAAGCGCTCTACTCCATCTATCACCAGGTGAAAGTCACGTCCTCACCAACTGTGGGGACATCTCAGCTGAAGGGGACGAGTGCTGGTCGGCCTCTGGCTGCACTCCGAGCTACACGCCTCTCAACACGGGCGCTTTCCTCTGCTTGGTGTCTTTCCCTCCGATGGTTGGTCAGCTCCCCTTGGTCCAGCTAGTCCTGCTCCTTCGAAGATGCCCCACGGAAGAACGACGAATTCTCTCTGTCTTCTCTTTTTATGCCATTCTCTCTCTCTCTTTCTCTCCTCCAGCCTCCACCAGCCCCAAAATGTCCCTGTTTTGGTCTTTCACACTCTTGATTGGTTCTCTCACATTTGCATAGGCGTATATAATTTCCCCCGAACTCACATGACACTTCTGATTGGTTATTCACATATACAGAGGCGTGCATAATTTTACATAATCCCTCCTTTACATCATGAATAATTCACAGGCCATGTCCCCCAATTATTTCATAGGTTCACAGATCAGCAGGGGCGTTCACCTAATCATCATGACATCATGCTATCACAAGACTCTTCCCAAGGTTACCTTGTTGTTTTGGCCATATGGCTCGTTAAGCTAAAGCTTATCTGCTAAAGCCAAAGCTTAATGATCTATACACTATGATTGGTCCACAATCTCACTACTTGATGAATTGATGGATTGGTTGGTATTTAGTCACAGAATGTGGTAATGATCTGCAGCCTGCAGCCTGCAGCTCACTCACCATACTTCTGCACAAAGCACACAGCCACTGCCAGCCTCATAAGGTCAGCTTGCCCCGCTACTTCTGCACCTGGCTAACCCAGTACTAGCTGGTGTGTATTGCAGAGAATTTTATTGTTTACAATCAGCAGACTGCTCTTCGCCATTGTTGTGTCTTCAGTAGCTTTGAGCTGCTCCTGTCTGATAAACATAGCCGTTGTTTTCATTCCATCGCGGCACACAGTGACCCTCGGCAGCTCCGCTCAGCCGCTCACAGTACTGTCTTGGCTCTATGAGAAATGTTAATTATGACATAGAGTGAACAAAGATCTATTCCAAAATTACTAATACATCTTGTTTCTGATCATTGACTAGAATCACACACATTTCATTGACTAGGGATTGATTACAAATCACATAAATTACCACCTTTCTGTTACTCCACTCCTGCCTTTGTTTTGACTAGCCCTGGCCTGTTTACATCACATCACCACCTCTGCAGCAGATTCTCTCCTCATACTGTGGGTGCTGACATCAAGCCACTTTAACATACAGAGTTAACATTGATTATTGATTAGAAGCTGAGTTGATTCCAACGTTTTCTCTGGGTTACTTGACACCACACAACACTCTTATATGGTGTCAGCTCATGAAGCACCCCGCCTTTGCCGCTCTCCAACTGACCCACATAACTCAATCTGGGGTTCGGATGTCCCACCTGACAGGAAACTCTGGTCAAACACTAATAAAGTACTCCTTTCCCTTTTTTCCTCCTTGATGGGAAAACTCATGCTCTGCCTGGAAACTGTACCTCTGGACCCATAAAATTAACAGCCAGTGTCATCAAAACTGTTCAGCTTCAGTCTGACTGATATCAGCAACAGTAAGAAGTCATGTTAGTTATCTCTTTAAGTGGAGTCTATAAATTGGACTATGACACATTTAATCTGTCCTCTATTGTCTGCCAGTCAGACTCTCAGTTTATTAATAACTGCTATTTTCCCTTTTTAACACATTTAGCTGTTTAACCTCATAACTTTTGATTTTAAGCTGTTTCTCACACACATAAGAGACTCACTCTCTCCATCTCCAAATCAGTAAATCTGTAATCGACCTCACAGTCTGAATAACAAAGCTGTGAACGCACACGTACCAGGATTAGTGACACCTGAGGGGTGTACTACGAAGCGAGATTAGAGGGTTAGCGAGGTATATTGAGTCTAAAGCCAGGATTTCCAGAACCACGAAGGTGGCTCTCTTTTAACCTGGCTAGATCACCATGGTGATTTACTCTGCAAGTTTAACCTGGTCCGGAGCAGGTTATGTGCAGAGTTTAGGCTCAAATCGGCTATAAAAAGCACCGCCCTTTCACTTTCACCCAATCCTGTTGACCTGAGCGCCAGGATTGTGCGATGGAGGGAGAGTATTCAGAGACCGGACTGATCCGCTGGCTTCCCATGACCATATTCTCTATGAACGCTAGAGATTTCCAGCTGAGGGAATACGTTACATTTGTAATCTGCTAGAGCCAGATATTGGCAGCGCCACCAAACGCAGCCGTGCGCTCACAGTAGCGCAAACGGTGTGCGTTTCTTTGCGTTTCTTTGCCGCGGGAACCTACATGCATTCCGTTGGTAATGCAGAAAATCTGAGCCAGAATACTGGAATAAAGGTTGTACTTGCTCTTACTGAACTGCTGAATATGTTTGTAGTATTCTCTGGCCATCTGCCCACACTTCAAATAAAAGAAGCGTTTTACTAAATCAGGTAACATAAATTAATAGTCCATTATATTGATAATCAGTGTGACGTGGAATTTTTTGTGAAATGTTGTAATATAATTCATAGATTCCCCAGGGTGATAGGGTACCTATTAAAGTGGCCAGTGAGTGTTTATTGGTATCACAGATAATATTAAATCTTAAATTAATTTCACATAGATTTAGCAAAAAACTAAAGTGATTTTCATTTATCATTCATAATGGGACAGTCAGACCTACATAATGTTTAAATCTGCTGCATTAAGTTTAAAGTTTAAGTGCTCTAAAAGAGGGAGGGAGATTAATTAAGGTGGTGAAATAAATATAGTGGTGAAATAAATATAATTTACGAATTTACACGATCTGCAATTTTTTGCCAGCACTCCTCTCTGGCTTTATTCGCACCTACAGTGTTGCTTTTGGCCGTAAAGATTTCTCTGAAGTCCTCATAGCCCTGCATTATTAAAACCTGCTCCTCCTGACTGAAATATACGGACCGCCATCTATCCATTTGATCCGGAAGAGGCGTCAAATGACGCGTCAAACGCCCCCTTTTATGTGAACGCGCACAGAGCAGAAAGCAGAAAGCCGCGGTTAACAAAGATAGTTGATAACCACCGTCGTGGTACCGGTTATCTCTGATGGAGAGTTTCAGGTTTGTTAAGCCAGCTCACCCAAAGAAAGCCTGGCTGTGTTGAACTTGCTTCGTAGTACACCCCTCAGGTCCTACTGACCTCTACTGGTGTGTGTGTGTGTGTTGACACTCGTTTACCTTCAGATCGGGGACAACAACCTGATTACACGTTGTCTCATGAGGACTCATTTCACCATTAGGTCAAGAACTGTTAGAGCCCCACCAGCAGCTTTAAAACAGTATTTAGGCATGTTCTAAATGGTTAAATTCGAGAAATCTGTATGAGTGCTCCCATGCGCCCTCTGTGGTCTCATAGAGTATTGCAGTCCCAAGGACGTATGGTGGTGGGAAGAGCTCATTATTGTATAACCATTCACAAGTGACTTCCAGTAGATCACAGTGTGTTTTACAATTATTAATATATTAGATTTGTAACTTATTTATTATTTAAACAATCTATATTTATGAATGACTATATTAATTAAACAAATTTGTTGAAGCTAAATATATGGAACATTAACGTTCTGCATTAATCATTTATTTCAAAATTATTTACCTCTTACTCTAGAAAATGAAGGTATAAGAGATTCACATTTTTTAGGACTTTGATGAAGATGTTTGAATAACTGGTGGCGATATTACAACAAATAATTTAGAATGATTTATGTTACAGTTGCAAATTCTAAGTAACCAATCAGAACGCAGTGTTCAACTCAGGATTCAGCTTTATTGATAATGATTGATGATGTCTTCAGTATGTCACCTGATTTCAGGTTCAGCATCAAAATGTCCTCAGATGTTACAAGAAGAGGGTTCCTGAGCGGTACATTACATTCAACTTAAAGAGAGACAAATGATTACCATGAAAAATTTGATTAGATAAGAGTCAGACTTGTCATATCCACAAAACTTTCAGTTTAGTTAGAAGACATTGTAATTAGCTCTAGTTGCAAGCAGTGCTATTTTTCATCAATAACACAATAAAACATTTTTTCTTAAACTATCTTTTACTGAATAAACAAAGAATCGTGATTCTAAACAATAAATTTCCAAGTGAATATTTTTTGTCTTTTCTGTGAACTAAACCCAGTCATACACACTTTTAAAAACAAATCACATCCACCGTTACTGCTGTAAATTAGAGCCAGTAGGTACATAGACGGATGACAGATAGATATGTACTTTACAGATCTCAGGCATCTCAGCTACTGTCCTAACTAAAGTTTACAGAAGGCAGCATAGTTGGATGTGTGACGAACCCAGAAACCGGGGCAGAGGGGCTCAGTGAATGGGGATCTGAAGGTGTGGAGGTGACTCAGGTTATTTTGGGTCACCTTGTAGAAGGACAGAGTGCCAGCAGGCCAATCCAGAAAGACCCCAATTCTGTTGCATCCAGATGACAAACCAAAACATATCTTGTGATTATTATGCCAAATAACAAACTCTTTAGCGTATGCACCAAAATACCACGATATATCATTGTGCCCAAACTCACTGGCTTTCCCTTTCCCTTTTCTGCCTATTCTTTTGTATGCAACAGCCACACCAACTGAATTAGTATAACAGGTGCTCCACTCCACCTCCCAGTAATGCTGGCCTGTCAGGCCTTCCCTGCACAGAACCTGGGTCAGGTCAAACCTATCGGGTTTGTCCGGGTACGGCTGGTGGGCTCCACATGTTGCCTTCTTGTTTTCATCAGACAGAATCAGATAGTTGTTGGCTGTATCTGGGTCCAGAGTGAGATCACAGGCATCTGGTGGACAGAAGCACATAGTCTGTTTCAGTTATTCACATCTCCAAACACTTATACAGGGTCATCTAAAACTGATTCCAGTATGTGTAGTAGTTGATTTTGTATTTCTAGGTGGGTAGTAAAAATGACACTTCTGTTTTCTAGGGGTGTAACGGTACATGTATTTGTATTGAACCGTTCGGTATGACGTGGTCGGTTCGGGACGGAGGCGTACCGAACGAGTTTCCACACGGACATATTAAGTAGAGGACCGCATGGAGCACAACAAACAGCAGTTGTAGCGGACGTCGTGGCTAATGCTAATACCGCTAGCATTGGCAATAAGCCTCCCGCGACATAGTGTTAAATGTGGTGGGAAGCTGTGTTTGTACTCGGTCGTCTTTCTCTTTTTGTAGCGATGTTCACGCTGGGGTGGTGCCGTTTCAAATGAGTGAACAGGTTAGACGTGTTGCCAGAAACAAACCCGATCTCGGATGAACAATGTCGGCAAACCACTTTGGTTTTATCAACTTCTCTTTGTCCCTGTTTATATTTCACCGGGGAGCTGAAGTTGTGTTTTATAGCTGCAGATTTAAGACCCTAATCACCCTAAAGGCTGGCTTCAAACACATGATAAAAGTATTTGAGCCCCGATATCAATTACCTTCTCATCCACATTTTAGCCAGAAAATCATACCGGGACTTTATGAAAAAATACAATGATTTGTTTTTAAAGAAACAGTCTGAGCCTTATTTATGTTATTTAATCTTAGCAACAACTTGAAACTGTTCAGTGTTGCAACTGTTCAATTTTGCACATCAGATGGATTATTTTCTTTAAGAAAAAGTCTGAGCCAATATTATTTTTATTTTGTTTTTCAAAATATCTACATTTCAGGATATTGTATTTATATTTTTGAGCAAAATTCTAGCTTTGTATAGGCTAATGTTCTTATTGTTTTAAAAGCACAAAAGTGTGTGATAAACAACTAGCACATTTATATTTTGCATTTTGTTTTCTTACTGTACTGAAAATGAACCGAACCGTGACCTCAAAACCGAGGTACGTACCGAACCGAGAGTTTTGTGGACCGTTACACCCCTACTGTTTTCTATGTTATCCTTTCTAACACAAATGACATCAAGACACAGCCACTGTGTTTGTCTGATATCTGTGTGCTAATGTGGTTATAAATAAATGTGGATTATTGTTCAGTATTTCTTAAACTGCTGCCTGACTAAACGATGTTAAAGAAGAGTTAGACTAACCAGACTTACACCAGATCAGGTCTCTTCTGTCTGTTACAGAGGTCAATTCAGGAACAGCAGGCTTTGAAAAGTCTTCAGTTGTCAGGCGGCCGCTCCTGTAGTGGTAGATGGTTGCTGCAGTGTATTTATTGTTTGGTAGAGCAGCTACAAGGAAGGGAAATCTGTTGCTCTTCTTTAGGGGTGTGGCCAGTGTCATGAACTCTTTGGCCTTCTGTCTCATGTTGGTTATGACTTCATCTGAGAAGAACCAGTGGTCTCGTGAGGGTGGAGTCACAGGGGTTGGAGACACGTGGCAGGTCAAATATTTCTCCATCTGTTCCAGGTAGGGGTCAGCAGTGTCCAGAGACGTGAAGACAAAGCAGAGACCATCTTCAACACCTGCTGTAAACATCTCTCTTTCTAATTCAGCCTCATCAGAGACGATCTTGATTCCATTCATGATGTCAACACAGGACTTGACAACGTTGATTTCTCTCTCCACGTTATCCAGCCACTTGTCCAGGTTTTCCTGACTGAACGGAGATTTCTTCTGGTCATCGAAGAGTTTTTCCAGTGAACTCTCATCCTCTGTACCTTCTCGAATCAAGGGAATCTTCTCCTCCATGGTGCGTCGGAGTACTTTAGTGTAATCTTCACAGTACTCTTGGAAATATCTCAGCTTTTTCTTCATCGGTGGAAAACTCTCCACCACTTTCTCCTCCAGGGCATCGTTGCACCTCATTTCTATTTCTCTGATGCTTTCTAGAGCATGTTCAGCTTTCCTCAGCAAGCCAACACAAATCTCTCCCTTCAGGCTGGCAGCAGAGGGAATCAGATTCTTCAGAGGAGTCAACCAGACTCTGACTGGCAGTGATTTCTCTCCATTCTCACCCAGTAACTTTGGAAGGTGCACATAGGTCTTCACTGCATCTTCAAATGTTGCAGGGTTGCTTTCAAGAATGAAGTCCCCGTAGAACTTACAGGTGAACTTGTCCGTCACAGCTTTTTCTTCTTTGCTCAGCTTGATGTCAACCTTGCCGTCAACATAAAATGAGGGGATCTTCTTGATTACAGCTTGTAAGCTGCCTCCAATCTGCTGAATGTTGTTACTATCTAACTTCTCGCTGTCAAACACAAAGAAAGCATTTGCACCATAAAGGATCCCTGTCACTACGTGAGTCGCACGGCTGTTCTTGAGAACATCTGGTATCTGCATGTTCTGGGCTTCAACTTGGGTCATGGTCAGTCGCTCGTACGTGGTTGTAGCCTTGTACTGCATGGTCACTCTGCTCTGGTTCTTGAACTTCTTATTATCATTCAGGTACCTGGCAGATCCTTCAACTTCAATCAGTCCACTGAGGAAACTGGCTTTGACAGATGCAGTGACATCCAGAAGAGAAGACTTGGACTCAATGGAGTCTGATGCAGTTATTTCAAAAGCACTGCTGCTCTGAGGCTGTTTGGTGGTGTACTTCTTGATAGTTTCTTCATCCCACAGTGTGAAATCTGTAGAAAGCATAGACAGAGACAGAAAGTTAAAGACGCGAGGCTCCTATTGCCCTCAAGCCTGATCCAATGGGTTAGGGAGGAATTGGAGGAACATAATTTTTCTTCAGCTGGGCATGGTGTAGTACAGTGAGCTATCTAAAGCGTTATAAAGTTTAGGATTGCCAAATGATCATATAAAGACAAAGTTGATAAGCTTCTGTGCACAAACCCTGCATGGGAAGGCGTGAAACACAGGATAGGAATTCAGTTTAAAAAAAGCCCAATTTCTTTTGGATCTGGTCTGGATCTTTATAACAATCTCAATGTTTATTACAATCATCCATAATCGTGTTCTTTAAAAAAAAAAAAAAAAACAATCTTGATCTGTGCAGATTGTGTCCTTTTATAATTTTTCCATTTTTAAACCCCCGTACCTCTTCATCATGACACCTATATTTTTCTGCCTCTTGTCTGCAGTGACTCTCGCACAATAAATGAAGATTATCTGCACAACTAAAAGGCTGTTTGTAGAATCTTGGTCTCAACAGAAGCTGTAGAACACTGCAGAACATTTACTTTTTTATTTCTGCCTAAAAAAAAAAACCACATCACTGAGAGTGAAACCAGCTCTGAATCATAGTTTATCAGTCTATGTAGGAGGAACCACCAGATGATCCATGTGACCTTCCTCAGGTACCAGACTGGAAAACTCACGATATTTCTCTGATAGATGACTGAGGTTATTGATCCATCCACATACAGATGATCTAGATGATCTTATCTCCACTTGTCTATATAGATGTCATCCCAGCCTAAACCTTTTTACCTCCGCCAAGGAGGTTATGTTTTCTGTGGCGTTTATCTGTCTGTGTACAAGATAACTCAAAAAGGTATGAATGGATTTTGATGAAATTTTCAGGAGTTGTCAGAAATGTAAAAAGGGAGAACTGGTTTAATTTTGGCTGTGATCCGGAAGAAATCCTGGATTCTGGATCACTTTCAAATTTTCGATAACATTACGGTCAATGGGTTTCGAAAATTTTGTTTCTCAATATCTCCGTTAATTATTGCCCAAAACTCATGAAATTTGACTCAGGGATTGACAATGGGAACCTCTATCACATGTCAAAGGCTGATCCGGATCTGATCCACAACACAGATTTTATCGCAATCTGTAAATCGCTATATCGGGGAATTGTTGCACTTGGTGGAGGTCTGCGCTCTCTGGGCCTGATTTACTAAAGGTTTGCGTGCGTAAAAACGTGTGCAAACTTGACACCACCCGCAAACCAATGCGCAAGCTGATTTATTAACAGCGTGCAAAGAGGACTGCGCCTCTCAAATGAGCAAAATAGCACACGCTGTTCATTTAGCACTTTTGCCCTGATGAATAATCAATATGGGGCGTACCCGCCAGAAAGCGCAAAATACTGGGAGGGGAAAATGCAAATAGGTTCATTTACCACGCGCAATGAGATTTACCAACCCTGAAAGTAATTGCGGGGATTGTGATTGCGTCTGTATTTAGTACGTTCGAAAGGCAGGTGCTATTCTGTCCAGCATTACGCACCGATGGCTGCTGTGATTGTGGCAAGAAGGCGACATCGCCAAAATCAAAGAATACGCAGAGAGAGAGTCTTTCGGACTCGTGTAAATTTGTTTGCACATGCAAAAGGAGAAATATTTTATTTGAATGTTAAATCGAGTATTATTCAGCAAAAGGTTGCCACAGGAGGCACCAGGGTTTCCGTTGTCTGGTAATTGCTGGACTTTGTCTGGTAAAATATGCGGAAGTCCGGGATTTTATAATCTCTCCGGTCAAAATGTCCGGTGAAAATACTCCTCCCAAGCACAATTTCAGTTGTAATAAAATGGGTTATTTCCACATCATTTTATGAAAACGCCTCGGGATTCTCCCAGAGGAGCTGGTGGAAGCGGCCGGGGGATCTGGACCTCTGAAGCTGCTGGCATCGCGACCCGACTTCGGATAAGCGGAAGCTAATGGATGGATGGATGGATGGATTTTATGAAAAAACATATACTTTTTTTACGAATGAGTAGTGTGTGAGGACGAGTCGGCTCCAGCCACAGCTCCACTCATTGATGCC
The DNA here is from genome assembly GCA_018398805.1 of Hirundichthys speculiger. Taxonomy (NCBI): domain Eukaryota; kingdom Metazoa; phylum Chordata; class Actinopteri; order Beloniformes; family Exocoetidae; genus Hirundichthys; species Hirundichthys speculiger. The sequence goes on from JAGFBZ010000144.1 coordinate 1,118,133, forward strand.
ACAGCTGCGCGCAGAGACGCATCTCCGTAATGACAGCGCTCCGCGGTTATGGAGGCTTGAACTTCTCAACGGCCACTTAACCACCCGTCTTGTTTGCCGAAGTTTTATTAAAGGCCACTTTTTCTTTAGTTCCTCGCCTTATATCTTGCCACCTTCTTTTAACCTCATCTGCCGTTCTTTTTGTCTTACCAACTGCATTTATTCTATCGCAGATTTTCTCCCATATTGCGTTTCTTTTGGTAATGTTTAAATGTCTTTGCTGTAGTTCATGAATGTGTTTATTTGCCTCTTCCACTAATATCTCTAACTCCAACTCGTCAAATTTCATTTTGCGCTTGCGTCTATCCTGCTTTCCATCCAGACTCTCCATGGCGCAAACCGTAAGACACGCAACACCTCATTTTAATACTGCGGTTTGCACCCGTTATCAATTGCGCGAGCATTCTTAGTTGATCACCCGCAAACACACAACAACAGCACGCGCAAACTTTTTCAGTGCACACGCAATTTAGTACTCTTTATTTAGGATCTTAGTAAATCAGGCCCTCTGAGTGCTTTTCTAGTATTTTATATGTTTCACAGGTTAAATTTCTATAAAACTGAAAAATCACCGTCTTCTTTATTTTCAATGTAGCTCAAATATGTAAAAACGAATAAAAATCAGGAGCAGATGAATGTGTACAGAAACGTTTTCTGTGTCAGGATTGATATTATCAAGAAGAGTAAGAACAAAACCTCAACTGACTGGAATGGGTTTGATATGACAGTTATCAAGGAAGTTGTAGAAGGTGTTGTAAAACCATTAAGTCACATCTTTAACTTGTCATTTCAAAATGGTATATTTCCAAGAAAAATGAAAACAGCAAAGGTGATTCCATTATTTAAAGCAGGAGATAAGCACCACTTTACTAATTATAGACCTGTGTCCCTACTTTCACAATTTTCTAAGATCCTGGAAAAACTTTTCATTGATAGATTAGACAATTTTATAGAGAAACATAATTTGTTATCAGATAGTCAATATGGATTTAGAGCCAACAGATCAACAAATATGGCATTAATGGAGTTAACGGAGGAAATAACCAACAGTATAGATAAGGGAAAGTATGTTGTAGGAATATTTATTGATTTAAAGAAAGCTTTTGATACAATAAATCATGATATATTAATTGATAAAATGGAAAAATATGGTATCAGAGGAGTGGGGCTTACGTGATTAAAGAGTTATATCAGCAATAGACAACAATTTGTGCAGGTAGGTGATTACAAATCCTCACGCTTGGAGATTAAATGTGGGCTCCCACAGGGGTCTGTACTAGGTCCCAAACTTTTCATTTTATATATAAATGACATATTTAGTGTATCAAAACAGTTACAGGTTGTAATTTTTGCAGATGATACCAACATCCTTTGTTCTGGAGATAATTTACAGAACCTCCAAGAGATTGTTAAAATGGAAATAAATAAATTAAAAATATGGTTTGATGTCAATAAACTTTCATTAAATTTGAATAAAACAAAATTAATGATTTTTGGGAATCGTAAAATAGATGCATGTGTGCAATTGGTAGTGGACCAGGTTACTATTGAGCAGGTATTTGAAATAAAATTTCTAGGGGTATTACTGGACTGTAAACTTTCTTGGAAGCCTCATATAAAATATGTAAGATCAAAAATATCAAGGAGCATTGCTGTATTGGGGAAAGCCAAACATTTACTGGAACAGAGGGTGTTGTACATCTTATATTGTTCACTTGTAATGCCTTATTTGACTTGCTGTGTGGAGGTTTGGGGTAATGCTTATAAAACAACATTACAACCATTATGTATACTCCAAAAAAGAGCATTGAGAATTGTTCATCATGTTGGGTATAGGGAACACACAAATGTATTATTTCTGAATTCTAAGTGTCTTAAGTTTATGGATCTGATCAAGTTCAAAATATCTCAAATTTTGTACAAAGCAAAGAATCACTTACTCCCGAGTAATATTCAAAAAATATTCAAAGACGGAAAATGTGTATATAATTTAAGAGAAAAAAATAATTTTGAGAAACGTTTTGGTCGTACAAATTTGAAGACTATGAGCATTTCACATGGTGGAGTAACTCTTTGGAACGGTCTGGATAATGAAATTAAAAAAGTCGAAGTATTGCACTGTTTAAGAAAAGGTATAAATACACGCTGATTATGAGCTATAAAGAAAAAGAATGAGGCGGGCAGAGGGTTCATCGGATACACTTGTGGTCACAATGAATAGATAAAAGGATAAAAAGATAAAAGGATATACAAGTACTAACTTGGCATTAGACGTAATTTCTAAATGGCATAAATAGGGGTAGAACCAGATAAGTTTAGGCTTCATTCTACTCCTTTTCGAACTGGTGTATTAGAATTGTTTTACTTTTGTTTTAACTTTTGATTTTCTTTTAATGTATAATTTTGTGTTTTTTTTATGAGAAAGGTTCGAAATAAACATTAGAAAAAAAAAATAGGATGGTGATTTTCATAATCACTGGTTTTATTTCCCAACAGTTTTATTGAAGTTAACCTTTTTTTTTTTTTTTTGCTGTTTTCCTTTGAGTGTCAGTAGACTGAGTGAAAGAACGTGAACCTGAGCAGGTGTGTGCACATCTTACCTGTGATGAGCTGATCTCTCTGAGCGTTGTACAACATTCCCAGAGCAAACGGCTGACTCAGAGCAGCCACCTGGACCTGGTCCAAGTTCATGTCTCCAACCTGAGAGGACGGATGTAGCAACAGGAGTCAAACACCAAACCGCGAACACTGACTGAAGTTTACATCCAAACAGAACAAACTGAAAATCTGAAACTCTCCTTAAACAGATGGAGAAGTTCCAGCCAGACTGACCTGATGAAGATGAGTCATTGAGCTGAGATGTGGAAGTCGTCTCTGTGGCTTCAGAGCAGAACGTCTGTAGGCTGTCAAAGCCATGGCCTTCATTTTATTCTCATAACTCCACCCACCAACACAGCTGGACACGCCTCCAGATGTCACGCTATCTGTTTTCTCCTCCCAGCCAATCCAGTTGTTTATTGGATTGATATCATGATGTCAGTCAATTGTTTAATTGACTGACATCATGGCTTCTTTTATATTAAAGAGTGTATTTGTACAAAAACAAGGCCAATAAACATTTAAATGTGACATAAGTTAGAATAACTGACCCCCAGTTCATGCCTCAACAGTTTTCCTGTTTCTTTGATGTCAAAATCAAAAACATTATTGTCTTTAAATCATCTCCACCTCTGGAGCTCCTCAGTCCTGCAGCCAGACAGCAGCCGTCTGATCAGATCATCAATGTTCAGTCCAGTCAGAGATCAAACCCTGGAGGAGATAGTTCAGAACATAAACATAGTTCAGAGTCGTCACCAACTATTTATTTCTCTAGAAACAAGATGTGATGAAGATCATCCATACTCTGATCAGGAACTTCTCCAGATCCCTGAAAACTGCAGTTATTCAGCTCCTTCAGGATTAATCAATTACTGGCTGATCATCTGGTCTAACCTTTATTGGAACAATTATTGACAAAGCTGCATTGACAGTTGAAATATTAACATTATTATTCCCCCTGCTTATCTTGGATCTGTGTGATGGTTTATCAGTAAGGATCACACTCGTTCTGTTGAATGAATGACGGCATTGTTCATATCATTTCCTTGAAGATTAGGTGTTCTGAAACCATTTCCTGCTTTTAGAAGCAGAGCAGGTGAAACCTGTCACTGAGGAAGTCTTGTGTATTTGACTGTCAGCAGTCTTCACATTCAAAGGTCAAGTCTCTGAGTCAGCTTCAGTTACATCTTTAATTTCTTTAATCTTTAATTTAACACATTTATCAATGATAGGCCAGGTTGTCTTGTTCTGTAACAATCATTACATGTGATACCTAGTTTTCTATACAAACTTGTCTTCTCTGCATGAGTCTGGATTCTGTGTTTCCTTTTTCAGACATTGACATGTTAGATTTAATTCAGTCATTTGGGAAATGATGGTCTGAGATGGTCTCTCTCCTCCTTTGCAGCCTTTAGCTTTGTCTGTTGGTGGCCGACAGGCAGCAGGAGAAGTGCTACTGCTGCTGGGCTGCATGGGAAGCTGATATTATTATTGTTGGTATTATTCTTATGATTAACATGTGAGTATACATATGCACATATTTATGTCTGTAGTATATATGTTTGTATGTCTCTGTGTGTACATACAGTCATGGAAAAAATTATCAGACCACCATTTTTTCTTCAGTTTCTTGTTCATTTTAATACCTGGTACCACTAAACGTCATCATGTGACTAAAACAGACAGAAAAGAAAACACTGAATGCATAAAAGCAGTGTTTTTGACAGTACACCGCCATAGCTATTGATGTAAAAACTTAAGTGATTTAGGTTAGGTTCAAGAAAACCATGGAAAATGGTAAGATATCAGCTCTTAAATTAAACTCTTATGAGCAATCTTTGTGGTTATCGTTATGTTTGTCCAAACAAATGTACCTTTAGTTGTACCAGGCATTAAAATGAACAAGAAACTGAAGAAAACAAGGGTGGTCTAATAATTTTTTCCATGACTGTATATGTATATGTTATACGAGAAGACAGGGCACAGGAGAGCCCTCGTGTCCTGACAGAACTTTGACAGCTGGATATGTCATGGATTTGTTGGAGAAATGGAAGATGGCATGTATGGCTCCTTTATTCATCGAGGATGCTGAAGATGTTTCCCTATTTGGATTCATGATCACAGTATTTCTGCTGTTTGGAGCTGAAGGTTTCCTGGTGTATTAAAAAAAATCAGTGCCGCTCTGAGTGTGCTAAATGGGTTCAGAAAAAAGCTGCTCCAAAGCTGCTTTTAAATGCATATACAGTTTATTTACAAGAAAAAGAAGCTAGTACAGACTTTGCGTTACATCTGGGATCTTCTGAGCCAATTGTAGAGAAAATCGAACAACAAAGAGATCGCAAGGCTTTTATAGATGTAACCTTGCTTATCTTCTTCAAACAGTAAACAGTTCCGTCTTACGTTTACAGTTGAGATTAATCTTGCCTCTTCTTGGCCATGAACTGTACTCAATTTTTCTGAAAATGCAGGATGTGGTCTCAGTAAACCTACAAACTTGCAGACAGAGTAATCTCACACACCAACATTAACTCGTTGACTCTATAAAATGTCCTAATCTCAGTGAACTTGTTTTAAAGGACATGGTCAAAACTTATATAACATATATAATATACAACACTGGCCACCGTAAACTTGCGAACGAGCAGGGCTGTTAACGCTCAGAGTTTACGTATGGGAGAGACAGCATACAGACTAACTGTGGTGTTTGAACTGATACGGAAAAATCGATTCAAACTTGGAGAAGTTGCTGTCCTGCTCAGGGAGAAGTGACCCATAATTCAGAGCATTTTGGATTTTCCGTTGAGAACCAGTGAACTTTTTAAGGCAGATGCCTAATTTTTTCAAGTCTGCTTGACCTAAAAAAAAAATCTACTGTTATCTGTTCTAGCTCCCCAGAGCTACAAATTTACAAATACAGCGGTACCTCTACTTACGAACGTCTCTACATACGAAATTTTCAGGTTACAAAACGCCTTAATGGGAAAATATTGCCTCTTGATACGAAAGAAATTTCAGGATACGAAAGGCAAAAATCCAGTAGCGCTGCTACTCGCAGCTCCCAGAGTTTACTGAACGTAAACATACTTGTAGCTGCTCTGCCATTGGCTGTCGCTTAGCATCTTCCTGGCATCCCATTGGCTAGGAGGACCCCTTGTCTGCATGAGCGTAACCCAGCAACCAGGTAAACAAACAATTTTTACCTCCACCAAGGAGGTTGTGTTTTTGCCGGCGTTTATCTATCTGTCTGTCTGTGTACAAGATAAATCGAAAAGTTATAGATGGATTTTGATGAAATTTTCAGGAGTTGTCAGAAATGTGAAAAGGAAGAACTGATTTCATTTTGGTTCTGATCCGGAAGAAATCCTGGATTCTGGATCACTTTCAAATTTTCGATAATTGTTGCGCTCGGTGGAGGTCTGCACTCTCTGAGTGCTTTTCTAGTTCTAACATGTATTTCTTACAGGTTTTTATGTCATTTCATGTATTATTTATAATTTATTTTAAAAAATTATGTTTTAATTTTAAGGGTTTGGAACGGATTAGGGCATTTACATGGAAAACAAGTCTCTACTTACGAAAGTTTCAGGTTACGAAACTACTTCCGGAATCAATTAATTTCATAAGTAGAGGTACCGCTGTAAATGTTGGGAATTTTTAATAAAGAAGTCTCAGTTTTGTAAATTTTGTTATTTGATAATAAAAAGTTGGGACTCGATGTCAAAAGTTTCCATTTTGTGAAACCTTATTCTGGTCAATATTCTGTGGGTCTTTGACATAAATCATCTCTAATGGGCTTCTGAAACCTTAATCACTTTATTTAGAGTTCTCATCTTTTCCCAGGAACCTTTGACTGGAACAAGTTTTGTCAAAATTGGACAACCTTCCATTTTTGGCTATTTTGAACCCTTTAGTCAATGTCTCAAAAAAAATTGCATCTCTGTTAGTTGTATAAAGGCAACACCTTTTTGATAATTTCCACTTGAGTATTTTTTGGACAAGACAGCTATTGTCCTTAGTGTATACCCAAACATTGTACAAAAGGAATTGGAAATTGACATATTTGGACACATGGGCACATGCTTTTGCATTTGTGTCCACTTCCCAAACCCTGAATCGCAATGCTAAGATGTCTGGAGTGGACAAAGGTCATCATCAATGTTTTAACACTGGGGATTGAGGAATCTGATGTACCAACTTGTTTCTTGTTTCTGAGAGTGTTTCCTCTTATCAAAGTGGACCCTTGTTTGTTTCAAGGTGGTTCAGAGGAGGATTGACGGCTCAGTGAAGTTCTACAGAGGCTGGGATCAGTACAAGTTGGGCTTTGGGAACATGAATACCAACCAAGAGTCAATAAAGAGTTCTTTATTAACTGACAGTTATGATCAAGCTGAGCATGTGTGATCTAATTGGAAGCTTTAAAGAAAAAAGAAATTAGCCTGGTTTTGTTTGTGTGTAATTGCGTTTATGTGCATGCAGGACTTTGAAGAAAATAGAATGTTTGCTCATTACTCTGAATTTAACGTGGACGCTGAGCGTGAAAGTTACATGTTGCATGTGTCTGGATTGACAGACGGGGGCGCCGGTGAGTTTGTGCTGGTGTTTATTGAGAAAAAGGTTTTTGTGACAAAAAGTTTCAATATTGTGAAATTTACAATTTTACAGCAGAATTTGTCATTTTAGGACATAAAGATGCACAGATATGAAATTAATAATTTTATGACAAAAATTGCTAATATTTTTCAAAAAGTCAGTTTGGTGATTTTAAAACATAAAGTTGTTATTTTAAGTCAGAAAACTGTATTTTACAACAAAATGTTGTGGTATTGATTTTAAAATAAATTTGGGGAGTTTGTGATAACATGATAAAATGTTGTGAATGTTGGACAAAAATTTGCAAAATTTGGGATTTTACAGAAAAAGTTCTTGATTTTAGGACAGAAAGGTGCAATTATTACAGATGATTTTACATCCTTTTTCATCAACATAATCTCTAATCGAGGTCATCTATAATCAACGTCATCTCTATTAGACATAATTTATAATAGATGTCATCTATACTGGAGGTAATCTCTAATCGACGTCAGCTCGTTATCACTCATTAATGTCTCTAATCGAGGTAATCTTAAATCAAGGTCCTTTTTAATCAACGTCACCTCGAATTGACATATCTAATAAACATAATCTCTGATCGACTTCTATAATTGAGGTAATCTCTAATCAAGGTCATCTCTAATTAAGTTAATCTCTATAATCAACATCATCTCTAATCAAGGTCATCTCTAATTAAATTAATCTCTATAATCAACATCATCTCTAATCAAGGTCATCTCTAATGGATGACTATAATCGTCATCTCTAATTGACGTCATCTCTAATCGATGTAATTTCTAATCGAAACCATCTCTAATCCATCTCATCAATCATCAACATCAACTCTCATCTATGTCATCTCTAATGGACATCTCTAATTAAGTTAATCTCTAATTGGCATCATCTTTAATCAACATTGGGTTTTTTCTCCCTCTGTGGGAGTTTTTTTTACCTGCCATTATCCTTGTTTAGGATTCAATATTATATTTTTAGTTAATGATATTTGCTCGCGGGTCATGCTCTGGGTCTCTGTAAAGTGGCTAAATACAATTGACATTGTAACAGTCGCTATCCAAATAAAACTGAATCGAACTGAATTGAATTGAATCTCTAATCAACGGCTATAATTGACATCATCTCTAATCGACGTCTCTAATCGAAGTTAACAGCACCATTTTTGTCTTGTCCTGATTTGACTTAAATGGTCTGTTTTCAATTTCCCTCAGGATTAATAAAGTATCTATCTATCTATCTATCTATCTATCTATCTATCTATCTATCTATCTATCTATCTATCTATCTATCTGTCTATCTTTCTGTGTGCTTCTTTCTGTAGGAGATACCGTTAGGATTTAGAATTAACTTACAAGAGCTTAAAACTGTTAAAGCTAAACTTTATTGCATGTAGGAACGCTATCTCCTTTAATGACCATGAGTCCTCAGTTTTGCTGCTTTATGACCTAATGACTGGGACGTCCCGACTTCCTGATCTGCTGTCTTACAAGGAAGTTTGTGACTTGCATAGATAACACATTTTAGTGACATCACATCTCCTGGACCTGTAATTCAGAGCTGTTGGCCGTCTGGATTCTGAGACAAAGGACAATTAACTCAGAAGAACGCGAGGATCTGCCTTTCTGTAGCTATAAGAACAAACACAGTCCGACATTCTGTGTGCGTTTGTCCACGGCAGCACCTCGGTGGTGTTGTGGACAAGTGTGCCATCGGTCGATTAAAATATTCTGCATGGCATATTGAATCTTTGTATTAATCATTGTATATTAAACACTTTAATTGGTCTTTGTTTTTAGTCTCTTCAATGGCACCAGATAAAAGAACACAGAGAATTACTTTCAATACATTGTCAGAACATGACGGGAAACAATTCTCCACCTTTGATAAAGATAAACAGCCAATTCCAATTCCTCCCTTAACCTCCAATCTTGACCCTCCAAAGTTAGTGTAACATCTATCTTGTGACTTAGAAATGGGACACCCCTTGAGTGCAGTTACGTCTTCTGAGATATATAGTCAGATATACAGTCATGGAAAAAATTATCAGACCACCATTTTTTCTTCACTTCCTTGTTCATTTTAATACCTGGTACCACTAAACGTCATCATGTGACTAAAACAGACAGAAAAGAAAACACTGAATGCATAAAAGCAGTGTTTTTGGCAGTACAACGCCATAGCTATTGATGTAAAAACGTAAGTGATTTAGGTTATAATCAAGAAAACCATGGAAAATGGTAAGATATCAGCTCTTAAATAAAACTCTTATGAGCAATCTTTGTGGTTATCGTTACGTTTGTCCAAACAAATGTACCTTTAGTTGTACCAGGCATTAAAATGAACAAGAAGCTGAAGAAAACAAGATGGTCTAATAATTTTTTCCATGACTATATATATATATATATATATATATATATATATATATATATATATATATATATATATATATATATATCAGCATGAAGATTCTTCCTGTGCATTAAGCTCCAAACCTGGAGACTCTTCAGCAGATCAAATATTGACTTTCACAAAACTGCAACATGAAATTCAAATTTATTTATCAGTTTTTGACCTAAAACTACAATTTTATGTCGTGAAACTGTGAATTTTGTATAACTGCACATTTCTGTTAGAAGACTACACATGTTTGCTGTAAAATACAGAGTTTTGCAATATGAGAACTTTTTATTGAAAAAATCTAATCTCTGTCTCAAAATGTTGACATGAAAGTTCTTATTTTTATAATTACAATGTTTTGTTGTAAAATCGTGAATATTGAAAAATCACAACCTTAATAACCTTATTAATGTTCTTTTTTTTTTTTACCATCTGTGACCATTTCTGTTCGAGACATCATGACTATTTTAATTTATTTTATTATATGTGTTTATTTCTCCAGGAGACACCCAGACTGATCCTGACTGATTAATTTAATTTAATTTAATTTAATTTAATTTAATTTAATTTTAATTTAATTTAATTTAATTTAATTTAATTTAATTTAATTTAATTTAATTTAATTTAATTTAATTTAATTTAATTTAATTTAATTTAATTTAATTTTTAATTTAATTTAATTTAATTTAATTTAATTTAATTTAATTTAATTTAATTTAATTTAATTTGATTTGATTTAATTTAATTTAATTTAATTTAATTTAATTTAATTTAATTTAATTTTAATTTAATTGATTTAATTTAATTTAATTTAATTTCCTTTGATTTCTTTCCTTTTTTCCTTTCCTTTCCTTTATTTCCTTTCCTTTCCTTTTTCCTTTAATTTCCTTTAATTTCCTTTAATTTGATTAATTTAATTTATGTGAACGATTGCTCAATCTGGGCCTTTCCTCTCTTTCACTGACTCACTGACTCACAGTGGGGAACATCTGACCTTTGACCCCTCAGCAAGATAAAAGCGTTGGATATTTGTATTTCAAAATGGAGGCTGGACTTGAAGGTGACATCATCCGGGCCGCCGGACCAACGAGGACCAGTCCATCAGCAGCAGCTGGGATATAAACCCAGCTCAGAAACACTCGTCATCAACACTTCGGACCAACTGACCATGAAGGTGAGTCCCGGCGCTGAGAAGGTCCGAAACGTTGACGTCTGTCCTGAACTAAACTCCTCCTCCTCCTCCGGCAGCTGTCGGCCCTCCTCCTCCTCCTCCTCCTGGTTCCCATGGTGACCAACGGCTCGACCCTGGTCCTCCCGCTGGACTGTCAGGACATCTACGACTCTGAGGGCAGACATTTCAGCGGGGTGTACGCCATCTACCCCATCGGAGCCACGTCTGCCGTCCAGGTAGGAGTCCAGAAGGAGATGAAGTTCTGGTCCTGAACCGTGAACGACGGATGGACGGATGTTTTGGTTTTTAAATGTAAAAAGTTGGTATTTTGAATCTGAGTAATTAAAGCAGGCAGTAATTATCAGGTGAACTCGTTAACGGACCGAACGTGTCTCTGCAGGTCTACTGTGACATGGAGTCTCTTGGACTACAGTGGACGGTGAGTTCTTTCAACTTTAGAGGCTCCTCTAATTAGTCTGCTGGTTTCTTTTTTATGATTAGATTTTTCAGATTGATCAGATTTATGATTAGTGATCACACCTGGATCAACGTTCACCTCCACCAGGTGTTCCAGAGGAGGATGGACGGCTCGGTGAACTTCTACAGAGACTGGGCCCAGTACAAGATCGGCTTCGGACACGCTGCTGGAGAGTACTGGCTGGGTGAGACCTGAACCCGACCTGAACCTGACCTGAACCTGACCTGAACCCGACCTGAACCTGATCTGAACCTGATCTGAACCTGACCTGAACCTGACCTGAACCTGACCTGAACCTGACCTGAACCCGACCTGAACCCGATCTGAACCTGACCTGAACCTGACCTGAACCTGTCCTGAACCTGACCTGAACCTAATCTGAACCTGATCTGAACCTGACCTGAACCTGATCTGAACCTGACCTGAACCCGACCTGAACCTAATCTGAACCTGATCTGAACCTGATCTGAGCCTGACCTGAACCTAATCTGAACCTGATCTGAACCTGACCTGAACCTGATCTGAACCTGACCTGAACCCGACCTGAACCTGTCCTGAACCTGATCTGAACCTGACCTGAACCCGACCTGAACCCGACCTGAACCCGACCTGAACCGGACCTGAACCTGATCTGAACCTGATCTGAGCCCGACCTGAACCTGACCTGAGCCTGACCTGAACCCGACCTGAACCCGACCTGAACCTGATCTGAACCTGACCTGAACCTGACCTGAACCTGATCTGACCTGAACCTGACCTGAACCTGATCTGAACCTGACCTGAACCTGACCTGAACCTGACCTGAACCTGACCTGAACCTGACCTGAACCTGATCTGAACCCGACCTGAACCTGACCTGAACCTGACCTGAACCTGATCTGAACCTGATCTGAACCCGACCTGAACCTGACCTGAACCTGACCTGAACCTGATCTGAACCTGATCTGAGCCCGACCTGAACCTGACCTGAACCCGACCTGAACCTGATCTGAGCCCGACCTGAACCCGATCTGAACCCGACCTGAACCTGATCTGAACCCGACTTGAACCTGATCTGAACCTGACCTGAACCTGACCTGAACCTGAACCTGACCTGACCTGAACCTGACCTGAATCTGACCTGAACTTGACCTGAACCTGATCTGAACCTGACCTGAACCTGATCTGAACCTGACCTGAACCTGATCTGAACCTGATCTGAGCCCGACCTGAACCTGACCTGAACCCGACCTGAACCTGACCTGAACCCGATCTGAACCTGATCTGAGCCCGACCTGAACCCGATCTGAACCCGACCTGAACCTGATCTGAACCCGACTTGAACCTGATCTGAACCTGACCTGAACCTGATATGAACCTGATCTGAGCCCGACCTGAACCTGATCTGAACCTGATCTGAACCCGACCTGAACCTGATCTGAACCTGACCTGAACCTGATCTGAACCTGACCTGATACCTGATCTGAGCCTGATCTGAACCTGATCTGAACCTGATCTGAACCTGATCTGAACCTGACCTGAATCTGACCTGAACCCAACCTGAATCTGATCTGAGCCTGACCTGAACCTGATCTGAACCTGATCTGAGCCCGACCTGAACCTGATCTGAACCTGACCTGAACCTGACCTGAACCTGACCTGAACCTGATCTGAACCTGACCTGAACCTGATCTGAACCTGATCTGAACCTGACCTGAACCTGATCTGAACCTGACCTGAACCTGATCTGAACCTGATCTGAGCCCAACCTGAGCCCGACCTGAACCTGACCTGAACCTGACCTGAACCTGATCTGAACCTGATCTGAGCCTAACCTGAACCCGACCTGAACCTGATCTGAGCCTAACCTGAACCCGACCTGAACCTGACCTGAACCTGACCTGAACCCGACCTGAACCTGACCTGAACCTGACCTGAACCTGATCTGAACCTGATCTGAACCTGATCTGAGCCTAACCTGAACTCGACCTGAACCTGATCTGAACCTGACCTGAACCTGATCTGAACCTGACCTGACCTGACCTGAACCCTGAACCCGACCTGAACCTGACCTGACCTGACCTGAACCTGAACCTGAACCTGAACCTGATCCTGAACCTGATCTGAACCTGACCTGAACCTGACCTGAACCTGATCTGAACCTGACCTGAACCCGACCTGAACCTGACCTGAACCTGACCTGAACCTGAAATGAACCTGACCTGAATCTGACCTGAACCTGACCTGAACCTGACCTGAACCTGATCTGAACCTGACCTGAACCTGACCTGAACCTGACCTGAACCTGATCTGAACCTGACGGGTCGGTCCGTCAGCATCCTGGAGTCACATTGAAGCATGTCACTGTGTCAGCTGGCTCCGCCCACCTGGTTGATCTAATACCAGACCTGAAATCTGAACTGGGTTCAGGTCTGGATTTGAACCCTGAACTGGGTTCAGGTCTGGATTCTAGATTCTGCTGCCAGTCGGTATATTTTCATTTTTATTTGTAGACTTTATTTATTTATGTATCGACTTTTGTCAAATGAATCATGAAATTCTGTCTGAAAAAAATGAATTTCACAAAATTGCAACTTTTAAACTTAATTGTTGCACCTATTTGTCGTGAAATCTAAACTTTGCCGACACCGTTGGCTCAAGCTGCCTGATGTTCAGCTGAGTTTGGTCCCTGAAGAACTTCCAGAACCTCCCCATTGAACATTGAGGTCAGTGGAGATGGATTCAGCCCCTGGTGGTCGGCGGAGGAGCTGCAGTTATGGTCCTAAACTCTGAGGAGACTCCAGACGTGGATCTAGAAACCTGTCTGTGTTCTCAGGTCTGGAGAACCTCCACCATCTGACCCAGAGGAAGACGTACGAGCTGCTGGTGGACATGGAGGACTTCGAAGGAAACAGGGCGTACGCTCGTTACTCCTCCTTCTCCGTCGGACCTGAATCTGACGGCTACAAGATTCACATATCTGGATTCAGTGGAACAGCAGGTGGGTGGAGGTGGAGATGGAGGTGGAGGTGGAGATGGAGGTGGAGGTGAGGATGGAGGTGAGGATGGAGGTGGAGGTGGAGATGGAGGTGGAGGTGAGGATGGAGGTGGAGGTGGAGATGGAGATGGAGGTGAGGATGGAGGTGAGGATGGAGGTGGAGGTGGAGATGGAGGTGGAGGTGGAGATGGAGATGGAGATGGAGGTGGAAAGGATGGAGGTGGAGATGGAGGTGGAGGTGGAGAAGTGGAGGTGGAGATGGAGGTGGAGGTGGAGATGGAGGTGGAGGTGGAGGTGGAGATGGAGGTGGATGGAGGTGGAGGTGGAGGTGGAGGTGGAGGTGGAGGTGGAGATGGAGGTGGAGGTGGAGTGGAGGTGGAGGTGGTGGAGGTGGAGGTGGAGATGGAGGTGGATGGAGGTGGAGGTGGAGGTGGAGATGGAGGTGGAGGTGGATGGATGGATGGATGGACAGATGAATTGATAGACAGATGGATGGGTGGATGGATGGAGGATGGATGGACAGATAGATAGATGGATGGACAGATGGATGGATGGATGGATGGATGGACAGATGGACAGATGGATAGATGGTGGATGGATGAATGAATGAATGGATGGATGGATGATAGATGGATGGATGGATGGACAGATGGATGGATGGATAGATGGACGGACGGATAGATGGATGGACAGATCGGTGGACAGATGGATGGATGGATGGACAGATGGATTGATAGATGGATGGATGTACAGATGGATGGATGGGTGGATGGATGGATGGACAGATAGATAGATGGATGGATGAATGGATGGACAGATGGATGGATGGACAGATGGATTGATAGATGGATGGATGGATGGATGGATGGATGGATGGATGGATGGATGGACAGATGGATGGATAGATGGACAGATGGATGGATGGACTGATGGATGGATGGATGGATGGACAGATGGATTGATAGATGGATGGATGGACAGATGGACAGATAGGTGGATAGATGGACAGATGGATGGATGGATGGATGGACAGATGGATTGATAGGTGGATAGATGGACAGATGGACAGATAGGTGGATAGATGGACAGATGGATGGATGGATGGATGGACAGATGGATTGATAGATGGATGGATGGACAGATGGACAGATAGGTGGATAGATGGACAGATGGATGGATGGATGGATGGACAGATGGATTGATAGATGGATGGATGGACAGATGGACAGATGGATAATGGACAGATGATGGATGATGGATGGAGATGGATGATGGATGGATGGATGGACAGATGGACAGATAGGTGGACAGATGGACAGATGGATGGACAGACAGACAGATGGATGGGTGGATGGCTGCTTCATGAACCCTTCTGTCTCTCGTGTCTCCAAGAGACTCTCTGAGTCACCTCAGTGGACAGAAGTTCTCCACGTTTGACAAAGACCAGGACACCTGGGAGAACAACTGCGCCCGCTCGTTTGTGGGGGCGTTCTGGTTCACCAACTGTCACTCAGCCAACCCTAACGGGATCTACCGCTGGGGGTTCGACGACTCCCTCTACGCCGTCGGCATCGAGTGGTTCACCTTCAAGGGGCGGGGCTACTCGCTGAGGAACATCAGCATGAAGATCCGTCCGGTGCCGTAAACCTGGAGGACAATAATAAATAATAAACAATAAACCAGCTTCATAGAACTGGTCTGGTGGAGGTTTGATCCCTGACATGAAGCAAACAAATCAAACCTGTTTATGTAAATGTGTTGCTGTTATTTGTGTTTTCTAACAACTGCTGACCGTCTTGACCTTTTAATGCAAACAGAAAACATGTAAACAATAAAACAAAATAAAACTGCTAACAAAAACAGCTGATGTTGATCTGATGTGGTCTTGGTGTTCCTGGATTCAAAACCACTACCGCCCTCTGGTGGCGTAATCCCAAACTGCAGCTCCTCCTTCTGACCACAGACCAGAAACCACAGACGACAAACCAGACATTTTATTATTATTATTACCTTTATTTAAACTCGGAGATACATTGAGGTAGAGACCTCATTTACAATGCAGCCGAGTGAAACAACAATAACAACAATTAAGGCACTTAGACACAAAAAAATGCCAAAGAGAAACTTACATAAAAGTAACGACAAGAATTTAAAAACAAAGTAAAATTACAATTAAAATGTAAAAAAATAAATAAAAACATGAATAATTAAAATTTAATTTAAATTTAGTTAAAATGTAGTTAAAATGTAGAACAATAATCAGGTAAAACAGGAACAGCTAGAAGTAAAATGTGATACAGTTAAAGATTTAAATTGCCCTATGGATAAAAATGATGAAAGCTTGAAATAGTTCTGCATGTTATTCCAAGTTTCAATCTGTAGAACAAACTCAGATAAAAAGCATGAAACAATAATTAAGTTTTTCAAAAGTGCAATACAGTATATAAAAAAATAATAATATATACTATCTATGCAATTATAACTGTAAACTTTAATGTTTTTTCATACTTTTAAACATATTGTATCCAAACATTAGTTTTTTTGATAAAGAAAAAAAAATTCAAGAAAAAATTACTAAAATAGGTAAAGTCCATTTTAAGTGCAAAAAAGAGAGAAATGTCAACAGCAGTAAACTAATTGTTTTAGTTTGTTTAATTTCTTCTGTTATCAGACAGTTTGTCACGACGTACCTGACGAACTGTGTATCTGGTAACAGATACCGATAACTTTCAGCTCCTAAAGGCCGATACCACCGATAACTGATAACACACACATATACCTAAGATCATTACATCAATATTAGTAACAAAATCAAAAATAGTTTCGACTCTTTAAATGAACAGATATTTATTTTTTCCATTGGAAAAACTACTGGAAAGCCTCAAACATTTTCATAAAGCTATCAAACAAACCTATTTGATATCTCACATTAACTTAAATAAGGTTCATTACTGACTGATATAAAAAATAAAGGCTCCTTGAACTGATGGAAATACATGAATCAGAATTACTAACTGAAAAAGATTTAAAGGATTTAAAGGACATTTAAAGGATTTTGACTTGTGGTTCTATTAAAATTAATACCTTTAATTAAAGTAAATGAGGTCCAGTGATTTTTTTGTTTTTTTTATCTCATGGAAGCTTTAGATGAGAGGAATGAGGGAGAGGGGAGACTGCTGCTAGCTTGCACACGTTAGCATTAGCTCACATTAGCGCGATTTCAAAACTCCATGGAAGTGATTGTTATGTTGTAGGTGGCTGATCAGGTTTTACGTATTAAAGCTTGTGCTTCCCTCCTCATAGAATTCACTCGGAGGATTCGTCACAAATAACCACCAAACTATCTTCTTCTGAACCTTTAACGAAGCTCCACGCCATCGGCGCCATGTTTCGGAGGTTCGCTAAAACTTGTAATTTCATTTTATTGATTCATTCCAGACATGTCAAAACAATCTTTTAAAGCATAGACAATTTAACACTATCATGAATCTATGTATCTGACAATAAATATAATATATTTATAAAATATATAATAATACATAAATCAATATACACTGACACATGTGCATAACCATAATTTAGAAACATATAGAACGTCTTGTAAATAAATCTAAATATTAAATAGACATATTCCCCCCCAAAAAAAAAAATTTGATGGTAAAGACTGTATCTGCTATGGTAAAAAAAGTTTTAGACCATATTTTTGTTGTGTTGTTAACTCGGCTAAGCAAGCTAATGCTGAATAAGAATCGGTTGTGGGCTGTTAGCATTATGTTAGTGTTAGGTATTTAGCGATAGCGAAATTCATTTCATTTCATCATTTCAGCTCTTCTGGTCCTGGTTTCATCTCAGTTATTCCTGGTTTCAGTTTCTGTGTTTTTTAAAGATACTCGAATCTTTCAGAGATAATTTATGACTTCAGAGACACTGATTGATTCATTATTACTTCATTTATTTCCTCGTGTTAAAGGAAGTGCTGCTTCAGTCAACGAGGAGCAGATTAATGATAACTGTCATCATTATTGATTCATGTAACCTGGTTTGTTACATCTGTAACAGCCAAGTTTCTGCTGAAGCTTCTCAATCAGTGATTACTGATTGTTGTTACCTGAGATCTAATCAATAGATTATGATCTTTACCCCTGAACAGGCTGATTTGTTTACAGTAATGCGGCCTTAATATCTCGAGGAGATGATAACACTGGGAAAGAGGAGGATGTCCCAGAAGCACCAAAACTTCCCAAACATCTCTCAATGTGTCTGTTAGGAGGTGGAACAAAATCAAAGTTCTTTAAGTTCAAGACAACACTTGCACCTTCCTGAAGAAAGTCCATTAATGTCATAAAAGTGTCTGGTAGATCTTCCACACCCTGTTATGCTACAGAAAACATCAAGAAATTATGAATGAGCATCATAAACATGAACGTTTTCAGGAGAAAAATGACTCTGCTAGCAGCACCAAAGTACCAAACACAGACTCAAACTGGGTTAAATCTGGGTTTAACTGCTGCTGAAAACCTGAGGTCCGAAGGTCAGAAGTTTCCAGAGTTGACCAACTCTGAGTGTTTACGTGAACCAGAGAAACTTCTGCTCGGTGTCGACATTACCGGCCACACGAATGCAATAAGCAGCACAGTTTCAACACCGCCGGTGTTGGGAAACAGTAAAAACTCCCGCTGCTGTTTGTTTGTCTGCGACTATAAAAGCCGAGCAGGAGAAGATCTTCATCTGGATGCACCGACACGACCTGAAGATGAGACGCGTCGTCGCTCTGCTGGGTGAGAAACCGGCGCCGGTCTTCACTCTGAACGTTTGGCAGAGCAAACGTTGGAGTGTGTACACACACACACCTGTTTCTGCGGTGTTGTGGGGACGCGGGTCTCGTGTCCAAGCGTGGAAAAGTCCAGAAATGTCAGGAATTTACAGCAGCGCGGGGAAGATCTTCAGGCTTAGTTCAATGTTTCTGAAAGATTTGCAAGATGTGTAAAACATTATAGTCCTTTAATTTTAAGAAATATTAAAGGGAGAAGTTTATGAATTTTTCCACCTGATGATGCTGTTTTTATCTCAAACAGGTTAAAACTGTTCTAAAACCAGTAACGTGGGTTATTTCAGGTTTTTTTTTTATCCAAAAAACCTTTTTACTGTCTTGGAGCATATTTCTTTGAACTGTTCATACAACTTAAACTTATAGAAATTATTTAAAATGAGGTCTTTTATCAGTTTCAGGGTCTGAGTGAATCTTCTCAGTGGACCAGCTCTGGCCTGAAATATTTTACAAAGAAACCGTCATTTCAAATTTAAAAGTTGCAATTTTGCTAAATTTCTAATTTTTACAAAAAAAGTTGCAATTATAAATAATCACAACTTTTTTGCTTTTGATTTTAGAACAAGTCACAGTTTTATGAAATGTATAATTTTACAACCAAAAATATCCTTTTATGAGAAAATATATATATTTTTTTTATTTGTGACTTTACAGGAAAAAATTGGGGATTTTATTTTATGTTGTAATTAAACAAAAACAAAAAGTAACAATTTCATGTCAAAAGTTGCAGTTTTCACAAACCATGACAAATAAACTGTTTTATTATGATTTTAGAACAAAATGTCATGATTGTAGTACATCAAGTTTCAGTTTTATAGAATTCACAGTTAATCTATAATTTTATGTCAAAAAGTCAAAATGATGTAATATTTATGATTTCATGACAAAAACTTGTCTTTTTACTACAAAAGGTTGATGAGTGGCCTGATTTAGGACAGAAAGATTTTGTGAAAGTTTGGAAAGTATGTAGTTTGGACAAAAAAAATCCCAACTGTTCATTGTCAAATGACTTTTAAAGAATTACATGGTTTTTTTTCTGGCAAAAATCACAAGTTTTTTTTGGTAAAACTGAGACTCTCAGAAAACTGCAACTTTGTCGTTACCCTCCGCCAAGGAGGTTATGTTTTTGCCGACGTTTATCTGTCTGTCTGTGTTCAAGATAACTCAAAAAGTTATGGATGGATTTTGATGAAATTTTCAGGAGTTGTTGGAAATGTGAAAAGGAAGAACTGATTTCATTTAGGCTTTGATCTGGAAGAAATCCTGGATTCTGGATCACTTTCAAATTTTCAATAACATTGCAGTCAATGGGGCCAAAAATTTTGTTTCTCAATATCTCCGTTAATTATTGCCCAAAACTCATGAAATTTGACTCAGGGATTGACAATGAGAACCTCTATCAAATTTCAGAGGCTGATCCGGATCTGATCCAGAATGCAGATTTTATCGCAATCTGTAAATCACTATATGGGAGAACTGTTGCGTTTGGGGGTTGTCTGCGCTCTCCGAGTGCTTTTCTAGTTTAGTATTGCAACTTTTGTTATAAAATGTCAATTTTCACAAATGTGCAGCTTTTTACTGTGAAAAATGACTTTATGTTGAAAAATAGAATTTTTTTGTGAAATTGTCATTTTATAATATTGAAACTGTTGTTGTAAAAAAAAAAAAACATATTCATAAAATCTCCACTTTTTTACATAAAGTTACAACTTTGACATAAAATCACACATTTCTACTGTAAAAATGTGAGTTTTGCAAAATATCACAACTTTGTTGTAAAAAGCTCCTGTTTGTCATAAAATTTTAAATTTACAAAAATCACTTTCTGACATTAAGTTGACTCTTTTGTCATAAAATCATTTTATTCATCATTTTTATCCATAGGGCAATTTAAATCTTTAACTGTATCACATTTTACTTCTAGCTGTTCCTGTTTTACCTGATTATTGTTCTACATTTTAACTACATTTTAACTAAATTTAAATTAAATTTTAATTATTCATGTTTTTATTTATTTTTTTACATTTTAATTGTAATTTTACTGTGTTTTTAAATTCTTGTCGTTACTTTTATGTAAGTTTCTCTTTGGCATTTTTTTGTGTCTAAGTGCCTTAATTGTTGTTATTGTTGTTTCACTCGGCTGCATTGTAAAATAGGTCTCTACCTCAATGTATCTCCGAGTTTAAATAAAGGTAATAATAATAATAATAATAAAAATCACAACATTTCCAAATCTGAAACTTGCCCACCTATTGTTGTAATATTGCAATTTTTGTTAAAAAAAATAAAATAAAATAGATAAATAAATAAAAATAAAATGTTCACAACATTGTAACTTTTTGATGCTATTTCGGAGTCCTGCAGAAAGGACACTTAGAAAGTTTGAGGGTAAAGGGGGAGGAGCTTGAGCTCTACCTGTGACTGGATGGAGGGATGGAGGGATGGAGGGATGTGTGTCATCTCCTCTGTAACTGGCCAAACTCGTCAGGAAAACGTTGAACTAAATGACTGGTTTTTGCGTCTCCAGCTCTGTTGTGGGTCTGTGATGCCGTTAAGTTCGGTCAGCTCTGCGACGGAAACCCCAACAATCGAAGACGAACGTCGGACCGCTGGGGACAGGGACAGTACGGAGCCAGACGGTGAGACAATCACACAATCGCCCAACACGACCGAGTCGTCGCGGCAGCTGTTAACATCTGGATGTGGTTTCAGGGGGACCAGAGTCCACAAAGGTCTGGACATCGTGTGTGAGGACGGGTCAACTGTCTACGCTCCGTTTGACGTGACGCTGCACGGAAAGCTCACCGTCTACAACGACCCCGACAAGGCGGCCATCAACGAGGGCATCAACCTGAGAGGAGAAGGTGGGTCCACCACACCTGCTCACCTCCGACCGTCTCACTGGTGATGTCACTGATTCAGGGACTCTCCTCCTGCAGGTCTGTGTGTCAAACTGTTCTACGTGAGACCAGACAGAACTTCTGGAACCGTGAGGAAGGGCCAGCGGATCGGAACCATGCTGCCCATGCAGAGCGTTTACCCAGGAATCACTTCACACGTCCACGTCCAGCTGTGTGACAAGAGCGACCCCACACCGTACTTCTGAGCAGCACCTGGCGGCCCGGGTCACACCTGAGGACAAGGTCCATGTCTGAGAACCTGATCCACCTACAAAGAACCTGATCCACATACAAAGAACCTGATCCACCAACGGAGAACCTGATCCACCTACAAGGGACCTGTTCCACCAACGAAGAACCTGATCCACCCACAGAGAACCTGATCCACCAACGGAGAACCTAATCCAACAATGGAGAACCTGATCCACCAACGAAGAACCTGATCCACCAACAGAGAACCTGATCAACCTCCGAAGAACCTGATCCACCAGCGGAGAACCTGATCCACCAACGAAGAACCTGATCCACCCACAGAGAACCTGATCAACCTGCGAAGAACCTGATCCACCAACAGAGAACCTGATCCACCAACGGAGAACCTGATCCACCAACAGAGAACCTGATCAACCTACGAAGAACCTGATCCACCAATGAAGAACCTGATCCACCTACAAAGAACCTGATCCACCAACGGAGAACCTGATCCACCAACGAAGAACCTGATCCACCTACGAAGAACCTGATCCACCAACGGAGAACCTGATCCACCAACGGAGAACCTGATCCACCAACGGAGAACCTGATCCACCAACGGAGAACCTGATCCACCAACGGAGAACCTGATCCACCAACGAAGAACCTGATCCACCCACAGAGAACCTGATCCACCAACGAAGAACCTGATCCACCAACGAAGAACCTGATCCACCAACGAAGAACCTGATCCACCTACGAAGAACCTGATCCACCAACAGAGAACCTGATCAACCTACAGAGAACCTGATCCACCAACGGAGAACCTGATCCACCCACAGAGAACCTGATCCACCAACGGAGAACCTGATCCACCAACGGAGAACCTGATCCACCTACCAGAACCTGATCCACAGAACGGAGAACCTATCCACCAACGGAGAACCTGATCCCCTACAAGAACTGATCCACCAAACCTGATCCACCAACGGAGAACCTGATCCACCAACGGAGAACCTGATCCACCAACGGAGAACCTGATCCACCCACAGAGAACCTGATCCACCAACAAAGAACCTGATCCACCTACAAAGAACCTGATCCACCAACGGAGAACCTGATCCACCAACGGAGAACCTGATCCACCAACGGAGAACCTGATCCACCTACAAAGAACCTGATCCACCAACGGAGAACCTGATCCACCAACGGAGAACCTGATCCACCTACAGAGAACCTGATCCACCAGCGGAGAACCTGATCCACCAACGGAGAACCTGATCCACCAACGGAGAACCTGATCCACCAACGGAGAACCTGATCCACCAACGGAGAACCTAATCCACCAACGGAGAACCTAATCCAACAATGGAGAACCTTTTCCACCAACGAAGAACCTGATCCACCCACAGAGAACCTGATCCACCAACAAAGAACCTGATCCACCAACGGAGAACCTGATCCACCAACGGAGAACCTGATCCACCAACGGAGAACCTGATCCACCAACGGAGAACCTGATCCACCAACGGAGAACCTGATCCACCAACGGAGAACCTGATCCACCAACGGAGAACCTGATCCACCAACGGAGAACCTAATCCACCAACGGAGAACCTGATCCACCAACAGAGAACCAGATCCACCAACGGAGAACCTGATCAACCTATGGGAACACAAATATGCTTCTACCTGACAATCAATGAAATTAATTTCTTCATCTTTATAATGATTTATTCTGCATTCATTTCAATAATTCCTCTTGCATTCTGAAAATAAAGACAAAAAAAAGAAAAAGCCGTCTCCTAGTGTTTATTACAAAAGCTTTTATTTTGAAATTAAACAACAGGTTAGTGCTTTTAATTTGGCTCCCATTGAGAGGAAGTAGCTATTTACTTCGAGATTTTTTCATTTCACTTAAGTGAGTAGAAAAGTACAGAATTTGCAATTGTAAAAGAAAGTCATGATTTTTCAATTAAAAAATTTAAAATTTATGACACAAT
Organism: Hirundichthys speculiger; assembly: GCA_018398805.1. Classification (NCBI taxonomy): domain Eukaryota; kingdom Metazoa; phylum Chordata; class Actinopteri; order Beloniformes; family Exocoetidae; genus Hirundichthys; species Hirundichthys speculiger. The sequence continues at coordinate 1,142,321 of JAGFBZ010000144.1, forward strand.
CATAATTTGGAGATTTGCAAAAGTATGCATTTTTGAAAACAAAATTATAATGTTAAGTTTAAAAGTTGCAATTTTCAAAATTCAAAATTTTAAGAGAAAAGGTGGCGACATTATCACAAGGTTTGGTTTTAGAACAAAATGCTGTGATGTTGCAAAGGCTTCAGTTTAACAACAAATGTTTATTTTTTTACAGAAAATGTAATTTTTCTGTTTTTTTATTTGTGACTGTAAAAGAAAATAATTGTGATTGGGAAAATAAAAAAATGAAAGTCTGATTACTTGATTAACAGGAGCAAGGAAAAAAAGTGTTAAATGTGCAATTTTAAAAGAAAAATTTGTCATTTGTAAAAAGTTGCTATTTTGCAAAATTTATATTTTTAAGGTGTAAAGTTGTAATTTTGTGTCAAAAAGCTTTGCAAAAGCCAGTGTGTGATGACAAAAAAAACTGCAATTTTAATATAAAAAGTTGTGATTTTGGGAAGTTTTATGAATAAATTAGATTTTATGAATGCAACTGGGATTGTACAAGTCTTTGATTTTTGAACAAAAATCTTGTCAAAACTGCAATTTAACACCAAGAAGTTGAATTTTTTTTGTAACCAAAAACCTTTCTGGAAATTGTGTTATTTTAGGACAAACAGCTGGAACAAAAGAACTTAAAAATACTGATTTCTAGGGTTAATTAAAGAAGCTTTTATTTTGAAGTGAGGCAGCAGGTTAGTGCTTTTATTTTGCCTTTTATTCGGCGGAAGCTGCTATCTACTTGGCGGAAGTGATTGTTTCTGGTAACTGAAGGTTGAAGAAGTAGATCGTTTCATCTTTCTCGTTCTCTGTATTAGTTGTTCAGTCAGTATCGTTCGTATTTACTCATTTATAACGTAATTAGTACGTTTTTCTTGTTGTAGTTAATGCAAAACCGCTGATTTAATAAACTCCTGGATTGTTTTGTTCGGCCTGTGCGCTACGAGTCACGTGACCCCCAAACGTCACTGCGTAAACACGGCAACCCGGAAGCTGTGAACGTAAACAAAGGCCGGTTCGGTTCGGTTCTGCTCCTCGTCCCGCCGGTATGTTCCCCGGTCCGCGGCCCGCTCACGGACCGGTCCTGGCGGCGCTCAGCCTGCTGCTGACCCGCCTCTGCTCATCCTCCGTAGCGGTTCCGGACATCGCTTCTTTCTTCGGAACCAAAACCCGGTACGAGGACGTGAACGCGCACCTGCTACGGAACGTCCTGTCCGTGAACGCGTCCGTGTTGAGAGCCCCGCCCGGAGACCGGTGCACCCCGGTGCACCTGACCGCCGTCATCAGGCACGGGAGCCGGTACCCGACCTCCAAGAATGTCCGCAGGATCCAGAAGCTGAGTGAGCTGGTCCGGAGGGAGGCTTCCAGAGACCCGCAGGGTCCGGACGGTTGGCTGCAGGACATCCGGACCCGCTGGGAGTGCTGGTACACGGAGGACATGGACGGTGAGGGACAGCGGGCCGAACCTGCTGAAATATTACTTAAAAAAAACCTGAAATATTCCTTTAAAAAAAACCTGAAATATTCCTTTAAAATCCTGAAATGTTCCTTTAAAATCCTGAAATATTCCTTTAAAATCCTGAAATATTCCTTTAAAATCCTGAAATATTCCTTTAAAAAAAAAACTGAAATATATCTTTAAAAATCCTGAAATGTTCCTGGAAATATTACTTAAAAAAAAAAACCTGAAATACTCCTGGAACTATAACTCCTCCTCACTCTAAAAATCTTGAAATATTAAATATGAAATATGAGTATTTCTGACATCATTTCTGACATTTTGATAAAAAAAAATCTACAGAAATCTGTTGGATATTTCAGGGAATGTTTGAAATATTAGTGAAAATATTGCAGTTGCAAAATTATTCACTAAAATCACTAAATATTTCAGAAAATACTTCTATTTAACTTCTGAATCTTTCTTGGACCAGTTCAACTTCTGTAATATGATTTTATTCCATTTCTGAATTATTTTTAAACTCTTCCTTCTAAAACGTTTTGGAAAAATGCTGAAAACATTTAACACATTTTTCTGAAATAATTCTGACGTTTCTGTGGAAAAATAAATGAGTTACGAGTTTCAGAGGAACGACTGTTGCTTTAAACACACTTCCTCCTCCCTCTCCTCCTCTAAAGACTCCTCCTCCCTCCTCCTCCTCCCTCCTCCTCTAAAGCCTCCTCCCTCCTCCTCTAAACTCCTCCTCCTCCTCTAAAGACTCCTCCTCCTCTAAACTCCTCCTCCTCCTCTAAATTCCCCTCCTCCCTAATTCCTCCTCCCTCCTCCTCCTCCTCTAAACTCCTCCCTCCTCCTCTAAAGACCTCCTCCCTCCTCTAAACTCCTCCTCCTCCCCCCTCCTCTAAACTCCTCCTCCCTCCTCCTCCTCTAAACTCCTCCTCCTCCTCCTCTAAAGACTCCTCCTCCCCTCCCTCTCCTCCTCCTCCTCCTCCTCTAAACTCCTCTCTCCTCCTCCTCTCCTCCAAACTCCTCCTCCCCCCTCCTCTAAACTCCTCCTCCTCCTCTAAACTCCTCCTCCTCCCCCCTCCTCTAAACTCCTCCTCCCTCCTCCTCTAAACCCCTCCTCCTCCTCTAAACTCCTCCCCCCTCCTCCTCCTCTAAACTCCTCCTCCTCCTCCTCCTCAGGTCAGCTGGTGGTGAAGGGCAGGGAGGACCTCCGTCAGCTGGCGCGCCGTCTGTCCGTCCTGTTTCCGTCTCTGCTGTCGGAGGAGAACGTGAGGAGGAGGAGGATCTCCTTCATCAGCAGCTCCAAGCATCGCTGCGTCAGCAGCGTGGAGGCGTTCCAGGAGGGGCTGCAGCAGCGCTGGGGCCGCCACGGTGATGCATTCTGGGAGACCGCTGCATGTTTCTGGACGGCGTGTCCTGACGCGTGTCCTCCGTCTGTCCCACAGACGCTCCGGACTACAGCCACCGGCCCGACGACCTGCTCATGCGCTTCTTCGAGCGTTGCCGCGGCTACGTGGAGGGCGTGGAGAACAACCGGACGGCGCTGCTGGAGGTGGAGAAGTTCAGACACGGGGAGGAGGTGGAGGGGGTGAGGAGGAGGGTGGCGGAGACGCTGGGACTTCCTGTCCACCGGCTCACACCAGGTGAGACGAACCAGGCTGGACTACAACTCCCAGCATGCAGCTGGGCCACAGGAAGTTCTGGGAGAACAGAATTAGCACCAAATTAATTAACTAAATATTTTGATACTTCAGTTTAGACTTCAAACATCCCATAATAACATAGATGGAGTTTGTGGGCGTTTTTCTGGGTCACATGACCCTGAGAGAGAAGCAGCTGAGGTTTGTCCCTCTGTGGTTCCCGTAGATCTGCTGGAAGCCGCCTTCTTCCTCTGCTCCTATGAGCTGTCAATCAAGTCTGTCCACTCGCCGTGGTGCTTCCTGTTTGACGAGCGGGACGCCAAGGTACGAGCACACGCACCTGCACGTGTCCACGCACACGCACCTGCACGTGTCCACGCACACGCACCTGCACGTGTCTGAACCAAAAGGTTCTGTGGTCCGCAGGTGCTGGAGTACCTGTCGGACCTGAAGCAGTACTGGAAGCGCTTTCACGGTCACGTGATCAGCGGCCTGTCCAGCTGTCCGCTCTTTCACCACGTCTTCAGGACGCTGGACAAAGCCGGCCGTCCTCGCAGGTGGGTCACCTTCCTGAGCGGCGGCGCCGTCAGCTAATCACGTGATCATGTGGTCGTCGATCATGTGACTGTCGGTGCCTTCAGGTCCATCGAGGCGCCTCCAGAACCCGCCTCCATCCTGGTGGGACACGCCGAGACGCTCCTCCCCCTCCTCTCCCTGCTGGGGCTCTACAGGGACCAGGCTCCGCCCACCGCCAGCAACTACCATTCACAGCACGGTACGGAGCCCCACCTCTGCCCCGCCCCCACGCAGCCCTCATCCAATCAGAGACCAGGGTTTGACTTTTAACAAAAATGTTCAGTTTATGAGAAATATAAAAAAATTAAATTGAGAAAATTGTTCTTGAGAATCTCAATCTCAGAAATACCTGAAAGAAATGTGGAATTATGGGAAATATTTAAAGTTGAAGAGTTTTAAGAGAATATTGGGCAGATAAAAAAAAAAAAAAAAAAAAACAAGATGCAGAAAAAAATGAAAAACCTCGAAAGAACTCTAAAATATTGGAGTGTTATAAATAAATAAAAGAATTTCAATTTTTATAAAATTATTGCTAAAAATGTGAAGTTGGAAAATCTTCGTAAACTTTTATCAAATAAATTGTTTACTTTTAATTTGTCCAAGTCGCTGGAACTATGGGAGAATTTCTGAAAAATACAAAAATAAAATAATCATTTAAAAAATCTTTTAAGTATTTGTATATAGAGATCAAGAAAAAATAGGAAAAAATATATATAGATATTTATTTATTTGATAGATATTTATTTGATTTAGCAAAGTCTATATGACAAAGAAAAAAACCTGTTTTGTTTATTTCTTGAAAGTTTAGAAAATTAAATAATTTAATAAGAAAAATTTTCAGAAAATGATCTCAAAATTCTATTAAAACTTTGGAAAATATGTAGAATTATGAAATATTCCTGAAAACCTTCAGTTCAAATTTCTGAAAAAATCTTTAAATAATAATACATATTTTTTTTCTGCTAAAATATCCCCAAAATATTTCTGAAAAACTAAATTCATGAAATATTTCTGGAAATAATTCACCAAACTAAAATAAATATTCCTGGAAAAACAATAAGATTTCCACAGTGTTGCTGAAAATATTTCAGTCTCTAAAATATTCATTGAAATTTTACAAAAAAAAATACCTGAAATACTCTTGAAAATGTTGCACTCAGTTTTCTTTAAAAAAAATCTAAAAAATAAAAATAAAAACATGTTAAAGAAATCAGAAAGCATTTTAAATGTTGAAAATATTCTGCTATAATTCCTGGAAAAGTATTGATTAAATATTGATGCCTATTTCTGGAATATTAGAAAAGTCTTTTTTTAATCATATAAAATTGAGGAAACTCTGAAAAAAATATATAAATATTTAAAATCTCTTTTATTACATGAAAAGGTGGAATATTTGAGAAAAATGTCCAGAATCCTGAAAAACTTCCTTAAATATTTCTGGAATTAATTCACTAAAACACCAGAAATATCAGATTTCTGTAAGATTCCTTAAATATTCCACTAAAATTTCTTTGTAAAATACTGAAAACAAATTCTCAATATTTTCCAATATTTTGGATTTTTTTCAGGAACTGATGAAATTCATTGAATATTAATAAAATATCAGTAATTATTTTTGGAAAATTAATTTTTGTCATTTTTCATCCTAAATTGATAAAATGCTAGAAATATTTTTCTTTCAAGTGTTCATTAAATCTTGGTGACATTTTATTTTGAAGGGACGTCAGGGCAGGAGTGACATCACTCCGAGCCCGTGCGTGAGCTGTGCATCGTAACCCCTCGTGTCGTCCGCAGGCAGAAGCTTCCGGAGCGGCCGCATCGTCCCGTACGCCGCCAACCTGCTCTTCGTCCTGTACGACTGCCAGCGCGGCCCGCGGCTGCAGATGCTGCTCAACGAGACGCCGCTGCGCTTCCCGGGCCTCCCGGCCGAGGACGCGCCGCTGTACCGGGACGTCCGGGCCGCGTACCGCCACCTGCTGGACGGCTGTGACTTCCACCAGGAGTGTGAGGGGAGGACGGGGAGCCGCGGACCCAACACGGAGCTCTGACGAGACCGCTTCCTGTCGCGGTGCTCAAGTCATGTGACAGGAAGTCGGTCTGACAGGAAGTCGGTCTGACAGGAAATCGGTCAAAGGCAGCTGACACTGACAACAAAGATGGCTGAAATGTGGGGCGGTCTCACTCTTCCTTAAACTATTTAATATCACAGAATACTTGAATTGTGGCTTCATTCCAAACTTCCATCTTTGATACACTTTCATGATCAAGTCTTTCTTTCCTCCAGCTTGGATTTTCACAATAAAAGTGTGATTATTGTGAAAATCCTTGGCCCAGTACTTCCTGGTTTCATCTTTTTGGGAAGGAAGTTTTGTCTCGATGACTTGAAACTTCAGGTTTGTTCATCTTCTTATTGAACGAGTGCCAAATATTTCAAAATAAAAGCTTTTAAAGTTTGTCCCCGTTGTCTTTTAACCGTCTTTGCTTAAATGTGTCAGATGTCCAACAGGTGAAGTGTGGACGTGTAAAAGTTTATATTTAAACACTTGACCTTAGTGACGAGCAGCAGCGTAGTTCCTCACCTGGCTGCTCCTCCAGGTGAAGACGCTGCAGCCTCTTCACCTGGAGGAGCAGCCAGGTGAGTCGAAGCAGGTGTTTGGACCAAAAACTGTAAACTTTCATTCCCGACACGTTTATCTTTATTTCATTTATCTTCTCATCATGAATTTGCTGCTTCAGTTCTCATTTTCTAGGAAAATGCAGATGAAACCTGATCAATCCATCCCTCCCTCCATCCTTTCATCCATCCATCCCTCCTTTCATCCATCCCTCCATCCAATTATTCCTCTATTCATCCATCCATCCATCCCTCCTTCCATCTATTCATCCCTCCCTCCATCCATCACTTCATCCATCTATTCATCCCTCCCTCCATCCATCCATCCATCCTTTCATCCATCCCTCCCTCCATCCTTTCATCCATCCCTTCATCCATCCATCCCTTCATTCATCGCTTCATCCATCCATCCCTCCATCTATTCATCCATCCCTCCATCCAATTTTTCCTCTATTCATCCATCCCTCCCTCCATCCATCCCTTCATTCATCGCTTCATCCATATATTCATCCCTCCCTCCATCTATTCATCCATCCATCCTTTCATCCATCCCTCCCTCCATCCTTTCATCCATCCCTCCATCCATCCATCCCTTCATTCATCGCTTCATCCATCCATCCCTCCATCTATTCATCCATCCCTCCATCCAATTTTTCCTCTATTCATCCATCCCTCCATCCATCCATCCCTTCATTCATCGCTTCATCCATATATTCATCCCTCCCTCCATCCATCCCTCCATCTATTCATCCATCCATCCTTTCATCCATCCCTCCCTCCATCCTTTCATCCATCCCTCCATCCATCCATCCCTTCATTCATCGCTTCATCCATCCATCCCTCCATCTATTCATCCATCCCTCCATCCAATTTTTCCTCTATTCATCCATCCCTCCCTCCATCCATCCCTTCATTCATCGCTTCATCAATAAATATTTCATCATCCTCCCTCCATCTATTCATCCATCCATCCTTTCATCCATCCCTCCCTCCATCCTTTCATCCATCCCTCCATCCATCCATCCCTCATCATCCATCCATCCATCCCCTTCATTCATCGCTTCATCATCCATCCCTCCATCCCTCCATCCATCCATCCCTTCCATCCATCCATTTCCTCCATCCATTCCATCCATCCCATCCATCCCTCCATCCCATCCCTCATCCACCCATCATCAGCGCTTCAAGCCATATATTCATTCATCCCTCCCTCCATCCATCCTCCAATCCATCCATCCTTTCATCCATCCATCCCTCCATCCTTTCATCATCCCTCCCTCCATCCATCCCCCCTTCATTCATCGCTTCATCCAGCCATCCCCCCATCTATTCATCCATCCCTCCCTCCATCCATTTTCCTTCCTCTATTCATTCCCTCCCTCCATCCATCCATCCCTTCATTCATCCCGCTTCATCATATATTCATTCCCTCCCTCCATCTTTCATCCATCCATCCCAGCCATCCATCCCTCCCATCCTTTCAGCCATCCCCATCCTCCATATCCATCCAGCCATCCATTCATCCTCATCCATCCATCCCTCCATCTATTCATCCTCCCTCCATCCATCCATCCCTATCCATCCATCCCTCCCAAGCCATCCATCGCTCCATCCCCATCCAGCCATCCCGCATCCATCCATCCATCCATCCATCTCCCTCATCCAATTATTCCTCTATCATCAATCCATCCCTCCATGCATCCATCCATCCATCTATTCATCCTCCCTCCATCCATCCATCCACCATCCATCCTCTATTCATCCAGCCATCCATCACTTCATCCATCTATTCATCCCCCCCTCCATCCATCGCTTCATCCATCCATCCAATTATTCCTCTATTCATCCCTCCCTCCATGCATCACTTCATCCATCTATTCATCCCTCCCTCCATCCATCTATTCATCCCTCCCTCGCGCATCCATCATCATCTCATCCATCTATTCATCCCTCCCTCCATCTATTCATCCCTCCAATTATTCCTCTATTCATCCATCCCTCCATGCCACTCATCCATCCATCCCTCCAATCCCCTCTATCCATCCATCCTCCATGCATCACTTCATCCATCTATTCATCCCTCCCTCCATCTATCCCCCTCCAATTATTCCTCTAGCATCCCTCCCTCCATCATCCTTCATCCATCATTCATCCCTCCCTCCATCTATTCATCCATCCCTCCATCCATCTATTCATCCCTCCCTCCATGCATCACTTCATCCATCTATTCATCCCTCCCTCCATCTATTCATCCCTCCAATTATTCCTCTATTCATTCATCCCTCCTTCCATCTATTCATCCCTCCCTCCATGCACCACTTCATCCATCTATTCATATCCCCTCCCTCCATCCATTCTAGCTCCCCTCTTCATTCCTCCATCCCTCTTTCATCCATCCCTCCTTCCATCTATTCATCCCTCCCTCCATGCATCACTTCATCCATCTATTCATCCCTCCCTCCATCCAATTATTCCTCTATTCATCCATCCCTCCCTCCATCTATTCATCCACCTCTCCCTCCATCCATCCATCTATTCACCCCTCCCTCCATCCATCCATCCACCCATCCCTCCCTCCATCTATTCATCCACCTCTCCCTCCATCCATCTCTCCATTTATTCATCACTCCCTCCATCCATCTAATCATCCCTCCCTCCCTCCTCAAATGTGTGGGCGTGGCCCAACATTGTGATGTCACTGATTTAACAGGACACGGTGCTGTCAATCAGCACAATGTCCTCCAGTTACATTTTTATTAGGGCCGGGCAAGTTAACGCGTTATCGCGTTAACGCATTAATTTATTAACGCCGACATTTATTTTATTGCGTTAACGCATGTTGCTCTCATGCTTTTGTTTTGAAAAGTCTGTTACTGGCTGCTGCAGAACCGGAAAACAATTGCACTACTACTACAAACACTACTTTTGAATTCATTATTTGATTTTGCGTATACAATGCGATTAATCGCGATTAAAAATTTTAATCGTTGCCCAGCCCTAATTTTTATTGATCATCAATAACTGAGGTGATTTTCACAATAAAAGCTCCATCAATGAACGTGTCACTCGTGGAAACAGGAAGTAGAACCGTCACCATCACATGGTTTTATTATTAAAAACAACAAACAGGAAGCAGTGGCACATGCTCGGCTTATTTACACACGGGGGTGGGGAGGTGGGGGAGGTCATGTGATCAGTCCAGAGGGGCGTGCAACAGCGCGCCGTGCACCCCGGCCGCCTTCGACTTCTTCATCTTACTGACGGCGTTGAGCAGGTCGGACTGGTGGATGGGACGGATGAGGTCGTCCGACGAGCTGCAGGACACCAGAGTGGACGTGAGGACACGGATGTCAAACATCAAACGCTCCGTTCAGACCAGACACGCCCCCTGTGATGTCATCATGGGTTCATGGGGGTCCTGAGCCCCCGTTAGCTTACCTTGATTATCTATATTATGACTTCTTATTCATACTATATATTTTTATAATTTACTCTCATCATTGTATGTGCTGTGCCATACCATTGTACACCTAGTTGATTTTTGTATAGCAAGATTTGCTAATAAAGTTATTAAAATTAAAAAAAAAAAAAGCCCCCATTAGCGTAGCGGTCCGGTTTACACCACAAAACCGGTAGAACAAAAACGAGAAAATGTTGCAGTTTGGGTCTAAAAGTTGCAACTTTGTGAACTACGACAAAAAATATTATTTGAGGTTGAAAAGTAATGACTTTTGAAATTTTGAGATTATTTAATAAAAATTTGCTTTTTGCAACAAAATTGAAACGCTTCAAAATTCAAAATTTCACATCAAAAATCTAAGTCATAATTTTTTTTACAGGAAATTACGATGTGAAGTTGTAATTTTATGTAAAAGTTATTTTGCAAAAGTTGGTATTTTACAACAAAAGAAATTGTTTCGAGTTAAAAAGGGATTGATGATTTAACAATAACGATAATTACTATGGAGCCCCGTTTGGGTCATAATTCAATAAATAACTGAGTCTATTATTATGAAATGTTTCCCATTATTATGAAAAATTGTAATTATTATGAAATATATTTTTATTATTATTTAATCTTAGTTTATTGCATAATAGTTTATTTCAGAATAGCTTTTTTAACTAAGAATGAGTTTTTACATAATAAAGACATTTTGCCAGTGGGCGGGACCAGTGGTTGACCTGCACGCTCATTGGCTGATCCTTCTCCATTCTTTGCTCTGACATCGACTAGTTTTGGCCGTGAGGTCCCGTTAGCAGCGGGCCGTGGCGTCATCAAGGTGCGCTCCTAGTCCGATTGTAGCTACGGCAGCTTGGACTGAGCTACGAGAAACCTTGACCAGGTTAGCAGACAATATCGGAAATGCTAATTTATCAGGCGATACTATTTTGACCTGATTTGACGATTCACTGTTCTGTTGCCTATGCCTGAATGAAAGAGCAGCCAATCACATAAATGGCTCCGCCCTCTGTGCTGTGATTGACACACAAATCATTCTTATGAAAAATGAAACCATTATCATAATAATGGATCCGTATTTTATAATAATAGACTAATTTATTCATTGAATTATGACGCAAACGGGGCTCCATAGATTACAGGATGTAAAGTTCCAGTCAGGTCATGACTTTAAAACATTTCACATTTTGATTTTGTGAAATTCAGTTTCACTGCAAAACTTCTTCATTTTAAAACAAAAGTTATAATTTTACAACAAAATTAGAATTTTATGTTGCAGTTTGATGAAAGTTTTTATTTCACCATAAAAAGTTGCAAAAAGACATTTTAAGACATGAAGGTGAAATCGTGAAATTCACGATTATGAATATTAAAAGTCACGATTTTTCAACATAAATTTGTAATTTTATGTTAAAAGTCAATTATTCAAAGTTGAGGTTTTTATGCAAAAAAAATTCTTCAAGAAAAGTTGAAGAAATTACAGTAAAAATGCGTCAAATGTCAAGTCTCTTCGGAACGAAGACATCACTGAGGGGGGCGTGTCCAGTAAAGGTTCTAGACACGCCCCACTTGATGACATCACGGATGGGCTCTCCAGTTAGGGTTCTGACCACACCTGGATGACATCACGGAGGGGGCGTCTCCAGTAAAGGTTCTGGACACGCCCCACTTGATGACATCATGGATGGGCTCTCCAGTTAGGGTTCTGACCACACCTGGATGACATCACAGAGGGGGCGTATCCAGTTCCGTGCCCGCCTACGTACCCGTCTCTCTGACTGTGGACGAAGTCTCGCACACACAGCAGCGCGGCGTCACGACACATCTCTCTGAGGTCACTTCCTGAGAAACCGTCCGTCTCCGTGGCGACGTCACCGAGGTTGACCGACGAGTCCACCTGCGGAGACAGACAGGTGACGGATGAAGACAACTGCTGACGGCGCTTCTCACCTCGCCGGTAGCCACGGTAACTGGACTCACGCTCTCGTTCTCCAGGATCAGACCCAGGATCTGCTCTCGCTGCCTCACGCTCTGCAGGGACAAACACACACCGTCAGCACAGGTGGCGTTTACCTGCAGGGGGCGGAGCCTGTCTGGCGCCACAGATACGTACGGGCTGGTTGATGTGGAACCTGGTGGGCATCCGCCGCAGGATGGCCGAGTCCAGGTCCTGAGGACGGTTGGTGGCCCCCATGATGATCACCTGGAAGACGGAGAGAATGAGAGGGGGCGGAGCCAGCAGGTGTACGAGGGCGCCGCCTGCTGGTTACCTGCTTTTATTTTAACTTTTATTTCTGTTTAAAAATGTGTCAGCTGTCTGAAACAGTCAAATATGTTTCCTCCTGTAAATGTTTGAAGGTTTTTATTCTGAAACTGTTCAGATTTTAAAAAGTCTGTTTTAGTTTCTTATTTTTAAACATTTATGAAGTCATTTCTGAAAGTTAAACGTTGATGTTTTTTACATTTTTTATTTTTACATTTACATTTTTAAAGCTTATAGTTCTAATTTCTTTTAAATTTGTCATATTTAAAGGAAGATTTTTAATTTTTTTATTTTTAAAGTTAAAAACAATCAAAATAAAGTTGATAGAAGCTCATTTTTTAATTTTGTTGAGTGTTTTTCATTCTCGAAAGTTCATAAATTTAAAAAAAACTTTCTTGGTTTGGTCTCTACCTGTCAGTGGTTGTCCATACCTGTCAGGGGGGAGTCTCTACCTGTCAAGGGGGGGGCCCTACCTGTCAGTAGGGCTCCCTACCTGTCAGTGGGGGTCCGTACCTGTCAGTAGGGGTCTCTACCTGTCAGTGGGGGTCCGTACCTGTCAGTAGGGGTCTCTACCTGTCAGTAGGGCTCCCTACCTGTCAGTGGGGATCCCTACCTGTCAGTGGGGGTCCGTACCTGTCAGTCTGTCAGTAGGGGTCTCTACCTGTCGGGGGGGGGTCCATACCTGGCAGGGGGTCTCTACCTGTCGGGGGGCTCCCTACCTGTCAGTAGGGGTCTCTACCTGTCGGGGGGTCCGTACTGTCAGTAGGGGTCCTTACCTGTCGGGGGGGGGGGGTCCCTACCTGTCGGGGGGGTCCGTACCTGTCAGTAGGGGTCTCTACCTGTCGGGGGGGGTCCCTACCTGTCAGCGGGGGTCCCTACCTGTCAAAGGGGGTCCCTACCTGTCGGGGGAGTCCCTACCTGTCAGGTGGGTCCTTACCTGTCAGAGGGGGTCTCTACCTGTTGGGGGGCTCCCTACCAGTCGGGGGGGTCCCTACCTGTCAGGGGGGGCCATACCTGTCAGTAGGGGTCTCTACCTGTCGGGGGGATCCCTATCTGTCGGGGGGCTCCGTACCTGTCAGTAGGGCTCCCTACCTGTCAGTGGGGGTCCCTACCTGTCGGGGGGATCCCTACCTGTCAGTAGGGGTCTCTACCTGTCAGTAGGGCTCCCTACCTGTCAGTGGGGATCCCTACCTGTCAGTAGGGGTCTCTACCTGTCAGTGGGGATCCCTACCTGTCAGTGGGGATCCCTACCTGTCAGTGGGGGTCCGTACCTGTCAGTCTGTCAGTAGGGGTCTCTACCTGTCGGGAGGGGGGTCCATACCTGGCAGGGGGTCTCTACCTGTCGGGGGGCTCCCTACCTGTCAGTAGGGGTCTCTACCTGTCGGGGGGTCCGTACCTGTCAGTAGGGGTCCTTACCTGTCAGGGGGGGGGGTCCCTACCTGTCGGGGGGGTCCGTACCTGGCAGTACGGTCTCTACCTGTCGGGGGAGTCCCTACCTGTCGGGGGATTCCCTACCTGTCGGGGGGGTCCCTACCTGTCGGGGGGCTCCCTACCTGTCGGGGGGGTCCATACCTGTCAGTAGGGGTCTCTACCTGTCAGTGGGGGTCCGTACCTGTCGGGGGGCTCCCTACCTGTCGGGGGGGCTCCCTACCTGTCGGAGGGGTCCCTACCTGTCGGGGGGGGCTCCCTACCTGTCGGGGGGGGCTCCCTACCTGTCGGGGGGGCTCCCTACCTGTCGGGAGGGTCCCTACCTGTCGGGGGGCTTCCTACCTGTCGGGGGGTCTCTACCTGTCGGGGAGCTCCCTACCAGTCAGGGGGTCCGTACCTGTCGGGGGAGTCCCTACCTGTCGGGGGGGCGGTCCGTACCTGGCAGTGGTGGTCCGTGTCCAGACCGTCCCACAGACTCATGAACTGGGCCTTCATCATGGCCGTGGCCTCGTGGTCGGAGCTGGAGCGGCTCCTCAGGAACGAGTCTGTTCAGACACAAACGCCGACTCAGTGACGGACTCACAGCGCACCTGTGTGTGTGTGTGCACGTGTGTGCGTGTGCCCGTGCTCGTCACCTATCTCGTCGATGAAGATGATTGACGGCTGCAGCTTGACGGCCAGCGTGAAGACGGCGGCGGCGAGCTTCTGGGACTCGCCGTACCACTTGTCCGTCAACGTGCTCGGCTGCAGGTTGATGAAGCGAAACCCCGCCTCCTTCGCCGTCGCCTTGGCGATCAGCGTTTTACCACATCCGGGCGGTCCGTAGAGCAGTACGCCTGTTACCACGACAACGGGAGAAAATTGGGCCTCTAATCACGGAACTTCCTTCCTTCTATCCTTCATTCCTTCCCTCCCCTCTATTCTTCCTTCCTTCCTAATCCATTCCTGTCTTCCTTCCATCACTCTCTTCCTACACCCTTGCTTCCTTCTCCACTTCCTTACATCTCTCCTTCTCAATTCACCTTCTTGCCCTTCATCTCTCCTACATCCTTCCATTCCTTCTTTCTCTTTTATTTCCCTTTCTGCACCCCTCCTTTCCTACCACTTTCATTCCTTCGTTCCCCATTTCCCTCCTTCTTTTCTCCCTTCCCTCCTTCCTAGCTTCCTTCTCTCTGTCGTCCTTTTCTTATTCCTTCCTTCATCTGCTGCTCTCATTTTTCAGCTTCCCTCTTTATCTTATCTTCTCCTTCCCTCCTCTCCTAACCCCCTGCTCCCTTCCTTCTTTCCTTCCCTGCCTCCTCTCGTTCCCTTCCTTCTCTCCTCAGCAGTTATTTTCTTTAAACCCCTGTCAGGTTATTTCAGGTGTGTTTTTACCTTTGGGCGGCTGCAGCAGTCTGGATCCCTGGAACAGGTGTCTCTTCTGAACAGGTAAGATCACCGTCTCCTTCAGCTCTGTGATCACCTCGTCCAGACCTGCGATGTCCCTCCAGGTGATCTGCAGACATTCAGGTAAAACCGTCGTCACGTCTCCTGAAGAGGAGGAAGAGTCGGAGGGACAGAAAACGACTCACCTGCATGTTGAGCGGGTCGACCAGGTGAGCAGCGATGCTCATCTCATACTCAGACAGCTTCACGTTCTTCACTCCGATCTGACGCATCAGCTTCTCCGCCTGTCAAGGACCACATCACCACCATCATCTTCATCATCACCACCATCATCTTCTTCATCTTCATCACCATGACCAACATCATCATCATTATTCTCATCATCTTCTTCATCACCACCATCATCTTCATCACCACCACCATCATCTTCATCATCACCACCATCATCTTCATCATCACCACCATCATCTTCATCATCACCACCATCATCTTCATCATCTTCATCACCACCATCATCATCTTCATCACCACCATCATCTTCATCATCACCACCATCATCTTCATCACCACCATCATCTTCATCACCACCATCATCTTCATCATCACCACCATCATCATCTTCTTCATCACCACCATCATCCTCATCACCATCATCTTCATCATTGTCCTCATCATCACCATCATCATCCTCATCATCTTCATCACCATGACCAACATCATCATCATCATCATCTTCATCACCACCATCAATTTCATCATTACCACCATCATCATCATCACCACCAACATCCTCATCCTCATCATCTTCTTCATCATCACCACCATCATCATCTTCATCATCCTCATCACCACCATCATCTTCATCATCTTCATCACCATGACCAACATCATCCTCATCATCCTCATCCTCATCATCTTCTTCATCATCACCACCATCATCATCTTGATCATCTTCATCGTTATCCTCATCATCATCATCGCCATCATCATCATCATTATCCTTATCATCTTTATCGTTATCCTCATCATCATCATCCTCATCATCTTCATCATTATCCTCATCTTCATTGTTATCCTCATCATCATCATCCTCATCATCGTCATCCTCATCATCATCTTCATCACCACCATCATCATCTTCATCATCATCATCATCATCATTATCCTCATCATCTTCATCATTATCCTCATCATCTTCATCATTATCCTTAAAATCTTCATCGTTATCCTCATCATCATCATCCTCATCATCTTCATCATTATCCTCATCTTCATTGTTATCCTCATCATCATCATCCTCATCATCGTCATCCTCATCATCGTCATCCTCATCATCATCTTCATCACCACCATCATCATCTTCATCATCATCATCATCTTCATCATTATCCTCATCATCATCTTCTTCATCACCACCAACATCATCATCTTCATCATCATCATCCTCACGAATATTATCATCATCATCCTCACCATCATCCTCACCACCATCATCATCTTCATCACCATTATCATCCTCATCATCTTCATCATCATCCTCATCATCATCATCACCACCATCATCACCGCCAGGAGGCGGAGACTGACAGCAGCTAAACTCCGCCCTCCTCTCACCTGTTTCTGAGCCTCCATCTTCTGCTTCCTGGTGGGGTCGATGGCGTCCACCATCCACTTGATGGTGAAGTAGGTGACGGCTCCGAAGATCGTGAGGCGGAAGAGGAGGCCGATGACCTCGTTCCTGCCGAGGGGGCGGGTCATGTTGTCAGCCGGGACCTCCCTCAACACCATCTCACCTGCTCGCGTGTGACTGGAGGAAGATACAGGTGTGACCGACATGTTCACCGAAACTGATACGATAACCGATAACTTTCAGCTCCTAAAGGCCGATACCGATAACCGATAACTTTCAGCTCCTAAAGGCCGATACCGATAACCGATAACTTTCAGCTCCTAAAGGCCGATACCGATAACCGATAACTTCAGCTCCTAAAGGCCGATACCGATAACTTTCAGCTCCTAAAGGCCGATACCGATAACCGATAACTTTCAGCTCCTAAAGGCCGATACGATAACCGATAACTTTCAGCTCCTAAAGGCCGATACGATAACCGATAACTTTCAGCTCGTAAAGGCCGATACGATAACCGATAACTTCAGCTCCTAAAGGCCGATACCGATAACCGATAACTTTCAGCTCCTAAAGGCCGATACCGATAACCGATAACTTTCAGCTCCTAAAGGCCGATACGATAACCGATAACTTTCAGCTCCTAAAGGCCGATACGATAACCGATAACTTCAGCTCCTAAAGGCCGATACCGATAACCGATAACTTTCAGCTCCTAAAGGCCGATACCGATAACCGATAACTTTCAGCTCCTAAAGGCCGATACCGATAACCGATAACTTTCAGCTCCTAAAGGCCGATACCGATAACCGATAACTTTCAGCTCCTAAAGGCCGATACCGATAACCGATAACTTTCAGCTCCTAAAGGCCGATACGATAACCGATAACTTTCAGCTCCTAAAGGCCGATACCGATAACCGATAACTTTCAGCTCCTAAAGGCCGATACCGATAACCGATAACTTTCAGCTCCTAAAGGCCGATACCGATAACTTTCAGCTCCTAAAGGCCGATACCGATAACTTTCAGCTCCTAAAGGCCGATACCGATAACTTTCAGCTCCTAAAGGCCGATACCGATAACCGATAACTTTCAGCTCCTAAAGGCCGATACGATAACCGATAACACACACATATACCTAAGATCATTACATCAATACTATGAACAAAATCAAAAACAGTTTGGACTCTTTAAATGAACAGATATTTATTTTTTCCAATATAAAACTATTGACAAGCCTCTCAAACATTTTCGTAAAGCTATCAAACAAACCTATTTGATATCTCACATTAACTTAAATAAGGTTCATTACTGACTGATATAAAAAATAAAGGCTCCTTGAACTGATGGAAATACATGCATCAGAATTACTAACTGAAAAAAAATTAACATTTAAAGGATTTTGACTTGTGGTTCCATTTAAATTAATACTAGGGCTGGGCAAGTTAACGCGTTATTATCGCGTTAATTTATTAATCCCCTACATTTATTTTATCATGCGTTAACGCATGTTGCTCACATGCTTTTGTTTTGAAAGGTCTGTTGTGGAACTGGAAGACAATTGGCAGGTAAAACATGCTCAACCACATTCATTTTGTTGGATTTTGTTTGTTTATTTTTTATAAAAACAGGATGACATTAATGTCCTGGCAGTGGCAATAAGCTTTATTTTATTTTAGATTTTTTAAGATGAGATTTACACTAAATATGTGTTACTGACAAGTGCTGATGTTAAAAGTGTTTGAACAACAAATGTTATGACACTTTAGTTCATATGGCAGCAGAACATTTAAATAAAAGTGACCTTTACACTACTTTTGAATTATTTATTTGATTTTGCGTATACAATGGGATTAATCATGATTAAACATTTTAATCGTTGCCCAGCCCTAATTAATACCTTTAATTAAAGTAAATGAGGTTCAGTGATTTTATTTTTTTTTTTAATCTCATGGAAGCTTTAGATGAGAGGAATGAGGGAGAGGAGAGACTGATGCTAACTTATGCATGTTAGCATTAGCTCACGTTAGCTCATGTTAGCGTGATTTCAAAACTCCATGGAAGTGATTGTTATGTTGTAGGTGGCTGATCAGGTTTTACGTATTAAAGCTTGTGCTTCCCTCCTCGTAGAATTCACTCGGAGGATTCGTCACAAATAACCACCAAACTATCTTCTTCTGAAACTTTAACGAAGTTCCGCGCCGCCATGTTTGTTGTGATCAGCGCTGTGCTGCAGGCTGCATTCAAGGTGTAACGTAAATTCACACGTTCCCTCGTTTGCTAGTCGTTCTTTCAGCCTTTTCTATTTTTTTTTTCTATTTTATGTGTAACATGAGGGGAAATACTGCGAATATCAATTCAAGTCAGCAACTACTAAAATTATGACCGAGTTAACAAGTTGTTTTCTGGCATGAGGGGGTATTCTTGATTTTCCTGATTGAGTAATCGTTTTTCTGATTATGCCGAAGTTACTTAAACATAACATTCACTGGTTATTCAAGGCTCAGAGGGAGCGAGGCACTGCCGTGTTGACAGAAATATATTTGTTATCGGGGCTATTCATCGTGATATCGGAGTTATCGGAATGACGTCATAATTTCCTGTTATCTGCCGATAGTTATCGTGCACCTTTGAGCCTCCAGGTGGCGCTAAAACTACAAGGTCAGCCTCAAAATCCAGGATCTGAGCAGAAATTCAGATTTACACGTTTATAAACTCCTAAAATCTGCATTTTCTTCTGATAATGTATGTTCTTATAAAGGTTTTTAACAGGTTTTAACTCCTCAGTGACACCGGCGTTCTGCGGAAGGAAGGCCTCGACACAGAAGAACCTACAGGACCCCGTGAAACCCCCACGTGACGTCATGGACCCCCGGAGGGCCCAGTAAACCCCCGCGAACCCCCGGAGGGCCCAGTAAACCCCCGCAGGACCCTGTGGACCCCCGCAGGGCCCAGGAAACCCCCGCAGGACCCAGTAAACCCCCGCAGGGCCCCGCTGAGTGTCTGGTCTCTGCTCACATTCACTTTCGTTTCTAACAAAGAAGCAAAACCAGTCAATCAACAACGGAACGTGACACTGAATTAAAGCTCTCGGTGCCGGATTCAAGGTCGGGTTCGGATGAATGCTGGTTCTGGTCTCCGGTTCCGTTCTGACTCTTCTGTCCACCGACACCGACACCGACGTTCTAAAGTTCACGGTTTTTAAACGGGGGCTGGTGAGTGACAGCTCCACCTGCAGAGGTGAGCTCAGAGACAGCCCGTTGACCCGGTAGACCCCGGTAGACCCGGTAGAACCCGGTAGACCCCCGGGCCAGAGGCTGCCCCCCCTCCCCTCCCCTCTGATGATGAAACCGCTCTAACGTTAGCGTGACCTTCGTGGTTCCGGCTGAACCGGAGCTCCGAGTCCGTTTTTCCGCGGGAATAAAACTGACAGGAAGCCGCGGAGCAGAGCGGAGCCGGTCCGGAACAACCGGCGGGAGGACAGCGGAGGGGTCCGGTCAGGTTTCAGTCCGGTCCCGTAACTCACCTCCACCTGGAAGCTTCTTCTGGTCCGTCGCTGATACCGGCCAGCCCGTCTTCTTCTACGGCTCCTCCACCAGACTCTGGCGCGCTCTGGCGCCTCCTGCAGAGGGAGCGGCAGCAGCAGCAGGATCAGAGAAGTATTTCTTCTTCTACGGCTCCTCCAGCAGACTCTGAAGCTCTCTGACGCTCTCTGGCGCTCTCTGGCGCCTCCTCCAGGCGGAGCGGCAGCAGCAGCAATCAGAGAAGTATTTCTTCTTCTGGGCTTCTGTACCAGCTCAGCTCAGTTTGAGGAACATTTCAATTAGGGAAGATTTTGGAGGGAAAATAAGGTGTTTATCTACTGAAACTTGGTTGTGATGATAATATTCAACAACAACTGCAGTGGATTGTCCTGAACATCAGCCTGGTGGACCTCTCAGGTGGACCGGTCCGGTCCTCCCTGGTCTCAGGTGTGATCAGCTCATCAGTCGGTCGCTCCAGAAACCACTGACGACGTTTCTACCAAATTACAGTTAAAGATATTTTCATTTAAAACATTTATCAGAAGAAAATGACAGACGATGAAAATAAGAAAAAAGATTCAGTGTTTTCAGTGAGAAAACAAGTGTATCATTTCTAAACAGAATCTATCTAAACCTAGATCTATCTAAACCTAGATCTATCTAAACCTAGATCTATCTGAACCTAAATCTATCTGAACGTAGATCTATCTGAACCTAGATCTATCTAAAGCTAGATCTATCTGAATCTAGATCTATCTTAACCTAGATCTGTCTGAACCTAGATCTATCTAAAGCTAGATCTATCTGAACCTAGATCTATCTAAACCTAGATCTGTCTGAACCTAGATCTATCTGAACCTAGATCTATCTAAACCTAGATCTATCTGAATCTAGATCTATCTGGACCTAGATCTGTCTGAACCTAGATCTATCTGAACCTAGATCTATCTAAACCTAGATCTATCTGAACCTAGATCTATCTAAACCTAGATCTGTCTAAGCCTAGATCTGTCTGAACCTAGATCTATCTGGACCTAGATCTATCTGAACACAGATCTATCTGAACGTAGATCTATCTGAACATAGATCTATCTAAACCTAGATCTGTCTGAACCTAGATCTATCTAAACCTAGATCTGTCTGAACCTAGATCTATCTGAACCTAGATCTATCTAAACCTAGATCTATCTGAACCTAGATCTATCTGAATGTAGATCTATCTGAATCTAGATCGATCTAAACCTAGATCTATCTGAACCTAGATCTATCTAAATGTAGATCTATCTAAACGTAGATCTATCTGGACCTAGCTCTATCTGAACCTAGATCTATCTGAACCTAGATCTATCTAAACCTAGATCTATCTGAACCTAGATCTATCTAAATGTAGATCTATCTAAACCTAGATCTATCTGGACCTAGCTCTATCTGAACCTAGATCTATCTGAACCTAGATCTATCTAAACCTAGATCTATCTGAACCTAGATCTATCTAAACCTAGATCTATCTAAACCTAGATCTATCTGAACCTAGATCTATCTGGACCTAGCTCTATCTGAACCTAGATCTATCTGGACCTAGCTCTATCTGAACCTAGATCTATCTGAACGTAGATCTAATTAAACCTAGATCTGCCTGAACCTAGATCTATCTAAGCCTAGATCTGTCTAAACCTAGATCTATCTAAACCTACATTTGTCTGAACCTAGATCTATCTGAATCTAGATCTATCTAAACCTAGATCTGTCTGAACCTAGATCTATCTAAAGCTAGCTCTATCTGAACCTAGATCTATCTAAACCTAGATCTGTCTGAACCTAGATCTATCTGAACCTAGATCTATCTAAACCTAGATCTATCTGAATCTAGATCTATCTAAACCTAGATATGTCTGAACCTAGATCTATCTAAAGCTAGATCTATCTGAACCTAGATCTATCTAAACCTAGATCTGTCTAAACCTAGATCTATCTAAACCCAGATCTACCTAAACCTAGATCTATCTGAACTTAGATCTATCTAAAGCTAGATCTATCTGAACCCAGATCTATCTAAACCTAGATCTGTCTAAACCTAGATCTATCTAAACCCAGATCTATCTAAACCTAGATCTGTCTAAACCTAGATCTATCTAAACCCAGATCTATCTAAACCTAGATCTATCTGAACTTAGATCTATCTAAACCCAGATCTATCTAAACCTAGATCTGTCTAAACCTAGATCTATCTAAACCCAGATCTATCTAAACCTAGATCTATCTGAACTTAGATCTATCTAAAGCTAGATCTATCTGAACCCAGATCTATCTAAACCTAGATCTGTCTAAACCTAGATCTATCTAAACCCAGATCTATCTAAACCTAGATCTGTCTAAACCTAGATCTATCTAAACCCAGATCTATCTAAACCTAGATCTATCTGAACTTAGATCTATCTAAACCCAGATCTATCTAAACCTAGATCTGTCTAAACCTAGATCTATCTAAGGCTAGATCTGTCTAAACCTAGATCTATCTAAACCCAGATCTATCTAAACCTAGATCTGTCTAAACCTAGATCTATCTAAACCCAGATCTATCTAAACCTAGATCTATCTGAACTTAGATCTATCTAAACCCAGATCTATCTAAACCTAGATCTGTCTAAACCTAGATCTATCTAAACCCAGATCTATCTAAACCTAGATCTATCTGAACCTAGATCTATCTAAACCCAGATCTATCTAAACCTAGATCTATCTGAACCTAGATCTATCTGAACCTAGATCTAATTAAACCTAGATCTATCTGAACCTAGATCTATCTGAACCTAGATCTAATTAAACCTAGATCTATCTGAACTTAGATCTATCTAAACCTTCAGGAGGTTTGGAGTCTTATTGAGCTGTTCTGACCCGTCAGACTCTGGATCGAATAGATCTGATGCCTCATCATTCATGAGGGTTTTAAGTATGAGACATGAACCGGTCCTGGTCCGTCAGGATCTCCAGGGGTTCCGACTCCTGAAATAATGCTAACGTTATCCGCTGACCCGAACCCGGATGTCTGGCCAATAAAATCGAGTCATGATCCGGTGCCCCGCCGCCATCGAGCTGTAGTCGCTGGAAAACCGGTTCCAGTCGGATCTTTGGCACCAGCGACTGGACGCCTTCAGAACCGGGTTGGGCCTCACGACCCCCATACGGTCTGTAGCAACAGCAACAACTTTTTTTAAATATCATAGTGTATGATATGTTTGAATTTTATGATTCGTCCTTTATTTTGTTATTGAGAAAATGTTTGTCTCCATGAAGCCAAATCTCATTTTAATTAATTCCATTAAATACTAAATTGTTATTAGGGAACTAACTCACGAAAATAGAGGACACTTTGATTGAGTAACCTGCAAATTGGAAACTTTTTTTTTAAATTTATTTTCCTTAATCAAACAACTGTTACTGGTGTGTTGGTAGATAAGGCCAACGCTCCGCTGCTTACGTCATCAAAACGCGACAGTCCATGTCAAGATCCTGAACTCCATAACAACGTTAACGTTTGCTGTGATTTATGTACAAGTGGCCCCTTTCATGAAAAAAACAACCCTCTATGACATCATTTATTTGTCTCCGAGGACGGTTTTTAAGCTTTAAACAGAGACCGGACACAAACAGTAGCTATTTTGCGCCGTAAAGACAATGACGCCGATGATCTCTGCGGGTCCCGGAGCTGCAGTCCCGCAGTCCGCCTGCGGGCGTCGCTGTAGCCGCGCTGACGAACTGCAGTTTACAGTTTCTTCTTCATCATCTTCGCTCAGCGGCTCGTTCAGTGGATCACAAAATTACCTCCGAATTTCACCAGGTTTAAAACTACAAAATAGCTTTAAAACTAGAGGGAGAAAAAAAAAAGAACAAACGTCTCGGTGCGAACAAAAGCTGCTAAAATCTCACTCCGCTCCGCTGCGGCCGCGGGGCGGATTATGTAATGTCTGCGGGGTTGCCAGGTCGGGCAGAACCGCCGATTTACGATGTGTCCGATAAACGTTCAGGATGGGGGGGGTAAAGAGTTTTGAACCTGGCAACCCGCGATCTGACAGGATGCGTTCGCTTAGCCGCTAGTGGATAGCATCATGAAGTTGGACGCAGCGACGTAGATAGAGGAAACGCAGGCTTTACAAAATAAAAGCACGGGTCATGATGGAACTATGGTTTAATATTTAACTGTTCAGGTTAGAATATATAAACGTCAAAAACGAAAATAAATACTAAAAATATGTTGAAGGGGATGCCACAGTTTTAAAAGAACATTTCACAATGTATAAAATAAAAACGCAAGTTCTAAAAATGCCATAATTTTACGACAAAAATTTAGATTTTATGATAAAATCTTCTTTTTGCAATACAGAGTTGTTATATTTTTTTCATTTTACCACTAAAATGTATTTAAAATGGCAACTTTTTGACATATAAATACAACTTTTTGTTCTAGAATTTCAACCGATGTTGACAAAAGCAGCATCTTTTTGACTTGTTATTACAGCTTTTTATCGTAAAACGTCGACTGTTGCAAAAATCACAACTTTTTGACATAAAATTACGACTTTATGTTGTAAAATTGTAAAAAAAAATTTATCTTGTTTCTCTAAAGTTTTGCTGTAAAATCATGAATACTGTAATATCACAACTTTGTTAGAAAATGCAGATTTTGTCATTAACAAAATCACAGCTTTTGACGTCAAATCGCAACTTTTATCATTTTAACTTTTATATAATAGCTGCTCAACAGTCATTTTGCAGAAAAAGGGCACTTTGAAGTGACGTAAGGGGCGGAGCTTGAGCAAAGAAGAGTAATCAGAGATCAGTATTAATCAGTAGTGATATATTTGAATACATACGGTCACGAATAAAGTTTGAATTTACTGTCATTTTTACAGCCGATTCGGCGGGTCAGTCTTATTTTGAAGGCGGCCGGAAGAGCTTCGTTACTGCCGCTGACTTCACGCCCGCAGCGTCTCGTCACCGTTTCGGTTCGGGGGAGATTTTTCTCTCCGCGCACCTGCGTCCAATCACGGCGTCTCCTCGGGCTCCGAGATCGGGAGCCGTCCGACCGGATCTGTCCCGCGCCCCGAGCACCGGTGGCTCCGCGCCGAGAGAATCAGCCCTCGGATGGTTTTGTCGTCTCCAGGCGGGGGGAAGCCTGGAGTCCCGGGGCCCTCAGCGGGAGCAGGAGCAGGGAGGAGGCCCCGCCGCGCTCTCGCCCTGACCCAGAAAACGGCGCAGACGGCCGGCTGCGTGCCTACGAGCAGGCCGGCTAGCATCTGACTACCGCGGGACTCGCAGGGGAGGTGCCCGCGGAGGACGGACGGACCGCCGAATTGGTTCTCATCCGTTAGGACCCGTTTCCTTTTCTTTTTTTGTTTCTTCTTACTGCTTGACACGAGCACTTTCTTTGTTTTTCTACGGTTTTATTTGAAACTTGTGGAGATCGGAGCGCTGCTGGCTGGCTGCCTTTTGGGCTAGCCGTTCTCTGCGGAGGAGCGCAGGCGGTCCTCCCGGTGCTTTGTGGACGGTTAGCGGACCTCACCGGAGGTTGTGGGCCCCACAAAGGATGGCTGCCAATCTCATCAAGGAGATCGTGAGCAGGAATAAGAGGCGGTATCAGGAGGACGGCTTCGACCTGGACCTGACTTGTATCCTTTTAAACTACTGACGGTTAGCAAGAAGCGTCATTCAGAACTCCGTTGAAAAATGATGTGATTTAAGGAGCTCGTTTCATCTGAAGCAGATATTTCGTTAGAAACACACAGTAACGGCTTCATTCAGAACTCCAGTGAAAAATGTTGTGATTTAAGGAGCTCGTCTCATCTGAAGCAGAAATCCCGTTAGAAACACAGTAACGGCTTCATTCAGAACTCCGTTGAAAAATGTTGTGATTTAAGGAGCTCGTATCATCTGAAGCAGATATTCCGTTAAAAACACAGTAACGGCTTCATTCAGAACTCCGTTGAAAAATGTTGAGATTTAAGGAGCTCGTATCATCTGAAGCAGAAATTCCGTTAGAAACACAGTAACGGCTTCATTCAGAACTCCGTTGAAAAATGTTGTGATTTAAGGAGCTCGTCTCATCTGAAGCAGAAATTCCATTAGAAACGCACAGTAACGGCTTCATTCAGAACTCCGTTGAAAAATGTTGTGATTTAAGGAGCTCGTCTCATCTGAAGCAGATATTCCGTTAGAAACACACAGTAACGGCTTCATTCAGAACTCCGTTGAAAAATGTTGAGATTTAATTTAATGAGATTTCATGTTGAGATCCATTTCATCTGAAGCAGAAATGGAAACGCAGTGACTGACGGGTTTTACTGCAGGGATGTCTGTGATGAATCTGGCCGTGTTTGTGAGGCTGATGCTGCAGGGCCGGTCCCCGGTTACTGGGGGGACCGTGCACGGTTCTTCTGGGGGGGGGCTGTTCAGTAAGAAAGCAGGATGATGGAGGAGGGGAGGTCTTTGAAGAAGATTTGTGCGGATACACTAATCAGGCTGGTATTGATCCAAGCTTCATGTTGGAGTTGAGCTGGCCTAACATCTGCACCAGTACTGGACCGCCAGTCCAGTTCTGGACCACCAGTACTGGACCAGAACTACTCCAAAGAAACACCTTTTTTCTCTTAAAGTAGCAATCTTTCTTTAATCACACAGTTGCAGCTGTTTTTTTAACGTTTTTTTAGCAGGAACATCTGCAGGAGCATCTGCAGGAGCATCTGCAGATGTTCCTGCAGTGTCGTTGTTCTGGTCTTCGTGTCTTCCCGTGCGTTTGGTCCTGAACTCCTCATCCAGACATCTACCCCAACATCATAGCGATGGGCTTCCCCGCCGAGCGCCTGGAGGGAGTTTACAGGAACAACATCGATGATGTCGTCCGGTGAGGCGGCGCTCTGCTCTCTGAGCGGTTCTGACCCAGTTGGGGTCAGATGAGGGTCATTCAGAGCTGGAGGACCCGGTTCAGATCCTGGTTTTATTTCTGCTCAGTCTCAGGACCGTAACTAATCTGGATGATAATCTGCAAGCAGAACCGCCGTCAAAGAGCAGAAAGAAGCAAATAAACGCATTTAGATTTAAATGTGATGACATCACAACCATGAAACCGACATGAACGTCCCGACAGTCGTGAAAATATTAAATGTCAGATTTACTATTACTTTCAGTTTTTAACTGCAGCCTTTTTTGCTGAAAAGCATCTGTTTTTATTGTTTAATCGTCTTTTTTACTGAATCTTTTTAAATAAAGCAGCAACGTCGTTTTTTTTAAAAACGTAAAGTACCTATTTTTTTTTCTTGCCTTATTTCTAGTAAATTATCTTTTTATTCTTTTTAACGTTCTGTTTTTAATCAAACATTTTTCTGTAGGATTGAGACTTTTTTACAAGCCTTTTTGATAATTATTTTTTCCAAAAAGCCAGAAGAATAAAAAACATCAGATAGTTAGACGGTGATTGTTTAAAGTCATTTTATTAAAAGTGTTAAAGTTTAATGAAGTAAACCTGTTTGTTTGTCTTAGATTTCTAGACTCAAAGCACAAGAATCACTACAAGATCTACAACCTGTAAGTACCACGTTCAACTTTAACCACTTCGGGAGTCATCGTTTTGCCGCCAAATGGAAAACAAATTTTTACAAGAGTTATCAGACATTTTTAGGACAAAAGATTGAAGTTGCATATAATTGGTTTTTTTTTCCAACATAATTATAATTATAGTTAATTATAGTCATGATTTTAAGTTACAAAGTTGCAATTTTGGCCAACGTAGCACGCGGCTAGCTCCGGTGTGCACACGGCTAGCACTACTCGTAGCAGTACTCGTTCCCGTTTCCATTTGTTTCTGACGCCAGCTGTGTCCACAGATGTGCGGAGCGACATTACGACACGTCCAAGTTCAACTGTCGAGGTAAGGATCCGTACACGAGCTCGTTCTCGACGACGCCGCTCGGCGCGCCACTGACGACCCGTCTTTGCCCTCCAGTGGCCCAGTACCCGTTCGAGGACCACAACCCGCCCCAGCTGGAGCTCATCAAGCCGTTCTGCGAGGACCTGGACCAGTGGCTGAGCGAGGACGAGCAGCACGTGGCCGCCATCCACTGCAAGGCGGGAAAGGGCCGCACCGGCGTCATGATCTGCGCCTACCTGCTGCACCGAGGGAAGTTCCAGGAGGCCCAGGAGGCCCTGGACTTCTACGGAGAGGTCCGGACCCGGGACAAGAAGGTAAGCGCACCTGTCATGAAGTAGGAACCGAGAGTCCAGAAATCTGATGACTGTCGCGGTTAAATTACATCATTCAACACGCCTGAGTAACCGAGGATGGGACTAACTAACTCTGTTAGCATGTGACCAGCTAGGCTAACTCAGGATAAGGCTAAGTCTGAACACTCAGTTAGCATGTGACTAACTTAGCCACATGCTAATTCTGAACACTCAGTTACCATGTGGCTAACTTAGCCATCTTATATAGCCTCGTTAGCCTTGTGCTAACTGCCTTGTGCCTGCCTGCCTTGCTAACTGAAGTCTGGAGTTGTTCTACAGATGGAGCTGGAGGTTTAAGTCTTGAGTTCTGACCCGGTAGAGGAGGTTCTGTGATGTGACTGGTTGTTTCTTCAGGGCGTGACCATCCCCAGCCAGCGCCGCTACGTGATCTACTACAACTTCCTGCTAAGGAACCAGCTGCAGTACAAACCCGTGGCCCTGCTCTTCCACAAGATGATGTTTGAGACCGTCCCCATGTTCACCGGAGGAACCTGCAGTAAGTCCCGGTCCAGGTCCGGAGCCTCCAGGCGGCCGTCAGACACGTGACCAGGTGGTCCTGTTTTCTCTCTGCAGATCCTCAGTTTGTGGTGTACCAGCTGAAGGTGAAGATCCACACCTCCAACCCCACCAACACCCGGCGGGAAGACAAGCTGATGTTGTTCGAGTTCCCGCAGCCACTTCCTGTCTGTGGAGACATCAAGGTCGAGTTCTTCCACAAGCAGAACAAGGTGCTGAAGAAGGTGAGGAGGCCCGGCAGCAGGTCCTGCTTCAAGTCCTACACGTTCGCAAACACGGCGGACCAGGTTCTGATCAGGTTCTGGTTCCAGTCCAGAGATGCTTTCAGCTTAGAACGTTCTAGAAGTGGTTAGTTTTTCAGGGGAGGAGCACCGCCATGTTGCCACTATAACCATCTGGTTCTGGTTCCACTTTGGAACCTTGGAGAACTGGTTGGTTCTTCCAGTTCTGTCATCCCGTATCTGTAACCATCTGGTTCTGGTCAGTTCCACTTAAGAGCTGGTTCTGCCCTAGAACCATCATTGCTTTACTGTCACCACCTGGTTCTGGTTCCACGTTAGAACTTCTGTCCCGCTGTTGTCCAACCGTGATCATCTTTAGGGACTTTAGTCGCTGACCTGTCGTCCACATTTTAGTACCAGGTCCAAGCGGTCCGTAGTACCAGGTCCGAGCGGTCGTGGTCCGTAGTACCAGGTCCGAGCGGTCGTTGGTCCGTAGTACCAGGTCCGAGCGGTCGTTGGTCCGTAGTACCAGGTCCGAGCGGTCGTTGGTCCGTAGTACCAGGTCCGAGCGGTCGTTGGTCCGTAGTACCAGGTCCGAGCGGTCGTTGGTCCGTAGTACCAGGTCCGAGCGGTCGTTGGTCCGTAGTACCAGGTCCGAGCGGTCGTGGTCCGTAGTACCAGGTCCGAGCGGTCGTTGGTCCGTAGTACCAGGTCCGAGCGGTCGTGGTCCGTAGTACCAGGTCCGAGCGGTCCGTAGTACCAGGTCCGAGCGGTCGTTGGTCCAAACAGGACCTCAGAGGTGTAGTAAGAGCTGCTGGTTCCAAACACCCGTCTTCCTCTGCTGCTTCAGGAAAAGATGTTCCACTTCTGGGTCAACACCTTTTTCATCCCGGGCCCAGAGGAGAACTTTGACAGACTGGAGAACGGCAGCGCCGGGACGCTTCGGGAACCGTCTGACAGAACGCACCAGAACTCGCCAATGATGACGACGGCGTCAGCGCTGACAACGGGGAGCGAAACCAACGACAGGGACTTCCTGGTTCTGACTCTGACCAAGAACGACCTGGACAAGGCCAACAAGGACAAGGCCAACCGGAACTTCTCCCCGAACTTCAAGGTAGAGCCCGAGCCGCCACTCAGCCACGAAATCAGCTGTTTCATCTAATGTTCCAACTTTCTTTCATCAAATTCTTGCTGTAAAACAGTTAACTTGCAGTCGTTACGGCTTCAGTTTCACCAGATCGCAGCTTCGTTAATCTCGTCATTGTCGTACCGTCACAACTATCAGAACTGAACGTTTCTGTCTTCACGCGTTCCGCAGATCAAACTCTTCTTCACGCGGACGGTGGAGGAAGGCGCCAACTGCGACTCCAGCAGCACATCTTCGGTGACGCCGGACGTCAGCGACAACGAGCCGGACCACTACCGCTACTCGGACACGACGGACTCGGACCCGGAGAACGAGGCCTTTGAGGAGGACCACCACAATCAGATCACCAAAGTCTGACGCGGACTCAAGACTCGCGTGCGATTGGCTGACGGGACCAGGACTGATCTGTGGATCCCCCCTCCCCCACACCTGGACAATCATGATGTGGCGGTCAGGGGGAGGGGTCACATGTGGGCGGTGCCAACGAGGCTATTGGACTTGGTGGACAGATGAGGAAAGGGGGGAAAACTTGAAAGACAGTCAACTTCACCTTCCCTCCCTCCTTCAGACCCATCCTGGTCCTGGTTCAGGTTCAGTTGTTATCAAAGGGTTGGCTCCTCTCTTTTGTGTGCTGATGTCTTATCCCAAACTCATATCAGACCTTATTCATGGAACACTCCTGGCAAAGCACAGACCCAGGTGGAACCGCACAGGACAGGTTCTGGTCCCTGGTGTTGGTTTAAGTTTTTAAAAATGACGCTCGTCTGTTTCTTTGTCGTTTGTTTTAATGAGACTTCCTGTTTCCATCACACAACAGAACCTGAACTTCTGGACGGGCCTTTCTGTTCTGGTCCTGTCCTGTTTGGATAAGCTCGTTCCGCGGTCTGTCCTGGTCCCGGCCGATTCCGGTGTGGGTTTAGGGATGAAAGCAGTACACAAGGAGAACCGCCAACCCAACAACGTCTGTGTGCGACAATGAAGTAGAGAAACCTGGATTCTTGGCAATCTGCCGCTGTTCCGTCAATCATTTCACCCCCCCACCGGGGAACAAGTCCGGCTCCCGTCCGAAACAGTTCTGCGCCTTCCCGGAACCTCCCGGATCGCTCCAGTCACGGGAAACTGGTCCAGTTGTACTCTAACTTATATCAATCATTAAGCTAAACTACAAAAACAAGCTGCACAGTGTAACCGCTCCTCCTGCAGGTCTGACGCGTCCGGATGCCAGGTCGGGTCGGTCCGGGTCGGGTTTTGCACTTTGACAACACTTCACCAAATCCTGACAGCCTTGTAAATATTCCCAGGCGCACTCAGTCCATCCCGCGCTACGCGCCGTGTATTTCTAATAACCATATAAGCTACAGATGTTCGTCAGGTCCGTTTAAGATCCGCTTGGAACCACTAACCAGAACTTTGGTGACATTGGGATCCTTAGACGTCTTGGATCCCTGAAAAGTCAGGTTTTATACCACGAACTGGTTCCGTTCCATCAACGACCATCTAGTGGACTGGAGGATCTCTGCCGGTCCAAATTTGGTTCCCGATGCCCGATTTCCGTCCTCTCACGTGGTGCTAATCGGATCATAAGCCCTGTCCTCATCAATTGTTCGTTTTTGGTGTGTGTCAAGACTCCGGATCCTTGTTGTCAAACTAGTTCAGAGTTGGACCGCACAGGAAGTGCTCAGTTCAGAACCGTCCAGCTGATGTGAAGCTGGAACATGTAGCTGAACTTGTACCCTGAACTTGTGTCCTATTTGGGTTCCGGTTCAGGTGCTTGCTGGGTTTAGGCCCATCGTAGGTGGATTCACTTTCAGGTGCAACCTAGATGAGTTCAGTTTCCGGCACGTCCTAGTTGGGTTTAGGTCCTGAATGGATTCGAGTCTGGATGCATCCTGGTCAGGTTCAGGTACGTCCAGGGCAAGTCAAAGCACGTCCCAGGTGCGTTCTAGTTTGGGTTGAGTCTTGGCCAGGTTCTGACGCATGCCGGGCAGGTTTGGATGTGTACCATTCAGGCTCAGGTCTAGGTGTGTTCCTGGTGGGTTCAGGTTTAAGAACATCCTGGTTCGGTTCAAGTTGGGGGACATTCTGATCCATCTTCCAGTCAGATTCAGCTGCAGATGGAGCTGGCTTCAGGTTCTGGTCCAGTTTGGTTGGCGTCTTGAGTGGGTCCATGTAGGTGCTGGCCATGTTAACTCTTTCAGGAGCTTGTTCCTGGTTCTTAATGCCTTCTCCACCATGGAGTTCTGAGAGAGACCCAAAAGTCCCCTTGTTTCAGTTGGCAGACCAGCTTCCTGTTTTTCCCGGTACCAGGTTCTAGCCCACACAAATCAAGATATTCCAAACATTCAGTAATCAGCATTGAGTTCCAGGTGCTAAGCTAGCGAAGGCTAGCCTGATGCCGAGCCCGGGCCTTGAGGTCTTTGAACACTGGGGGCCTTGTTGGGAGTCGGATCACACAGGAAGCACCTACAGCTGTAGAGGACCAGATCCACGACCCAGAAAGTTCAGAACCATCTAGCAAACATGAGACTGAAATATGTATCCAAACTTCTGCACAAATGTTGTTTTGGGAGGTTGTGATATCAAGCAGGTCTCCTATGGGACTGGTTCCAGAACCAGGAGGCAGGTGGAGCTTGAAGCTCGTACAGAACAAGAACCAACAACATGAGCGGGACGAAGGATGTGTCCACGGTTCTGTCTTCTGATTATCAGTTCACTCTTGGTCCATCATCCTGAGTTCCAGGTGCTAAACTCGACCAGGTCCGACACCGACCTGCCGTCCATCTGTGGTGCTCCGAACCAGCAGCGAGCACTCTTCCGATCCAAATCTGCGACGCCTTTCGATGGCGGTGCTGTCAGACCTGGTCTCAGTTCCTACCAACCCATTGAGACACCAGCAGCACCGAGACCGGTTCAGGGGAGTTCTACCTGCTTTACTGTAGAACAGAAGTGGACCCACAAAGACCCGGTCAGCTCCGGTGTCCTGCTCAAAGCTCCAACACCACCAGGTGTCATTTTAGCAGCACAGTTTCCTGACTTCAGGACGAGTCAGACTGAGAAG
Source organism: Hirundichthys speculiger (assembly GCA_018398805.1). Lineage (NCBI taxonomy): Eukaryota > Metazoa > Chordata > Actinopteri > Beloniformes > Exocoetidae > Hirundichthys > Hirundichthys speculiger. The sequence goes on from JAGFBZ010000144.1 coordinate 1,175,542, forward strand.
CAGAACTCATCCTTGTGTGTCGGGTCCAGTTATCGACTTCTTTTAGTGTTTGTTTTATTGACAGCGAATGGAAGACGTTGGTTCCGAACATGCAGGTGAGTCCAGGTTGGGTTCAGGTTCAGAAGATTCAGGTGTTCCCTGAGAAAGCTGAGATGCGTACCACGCAAGTACAGGTTGATTTCAGTTTCAGGTACGTCTTGTGGTAGGTTCAGGTTCAGAAGCGACCAGTTCAGGTTCTGATGTGTCCCGGGAGGATCCAGTAGCGTCCTGGTGCATCCAGGTTTGGAGGCGTACTGGATGGTTTTGGTTAAGGTTTTCAGGCATGTCCTGGTTGGATTTGAGGTTCGGACAAGTCCAAATCATGCTCACGTGCCTCTGGAGGATCAGGTGCGTCCTGTTTGGGCGAGTCCTGGGTCCTGGGTGCGTCCAAGTTGGGTCCAGGTTTAAAGGAGTCCTAGAAAGGTTCGGTAATCTCACAATCGGAGTCTGGCACATCGTTGGTGGGTTTGGATGTGCCCCGGTCAGGCTCGGGTTTGGAGGCGTCCTGGTTCATCTCAGTCAGATTGAGCTGCATCCTTGGCCGGGTTGGGCTCGGGTCCCGGTGTGCCCCAGTCGGGCTCGGGCCCCGATCAGGTCCACCTTCTTGGGCGTGCTGGGCGGGTCCAGGTGCGCGAGGGCAGATAGGTGCTGTCTTCGTCGACTCTTTCAGGTGCTTCATGTTGTTCGTTGTAGATGTTGATTCGCCGCTCAGTTCTTAAAACTCGTCTTGGACAAAAACGGTCCATTAAGACCAACTTCAATTCTGACGTGAACCTGCTCTCCTCCCTGTCGGTCCGCGGTCACGTGACCCGCCCGTTAACGCCGAGGGAGTCGCGTCTTCCTCGTCTGCTCCAGAAGAACGAACCAACCGAGGGGTCACGTGGCCTCGAACCGACCCGGCGTCATCAGTTTTAATTTTCGACTCCCGTCATCAAATGAACAGAGACGTTAACTGACAACCGGTGTCACCATGGAAACGAGTTAACCCCCCCCCCCCCCCCCCACCTCTTTTATTCTGTTTTATAATGAAATAAAACACTGTAAAGGTGAATAAACTATTTATAAACACCTGCTGCTGTTTCCTTTCGTTTGAATGCTTCACAAACACAGTTGAGTTGATCTCCAGCAGGAACCGGGTCAGAGAGCCCCGCGGGCCCAGCAGAACTAAATCTGGCTCATCTGCTGCTAAAAAAAAAAGACCAGAGGAGCCGCGGGAACCCGCCCCACACTGGTGGGGGGGGCAGGCCAGAAACCAGTCAGGTACAGGTCACCCGCCGAGGACCGAGAACCAGCCTGGATCCTGCAAGAACCCAGTTCAACATGAACCAGAACCAGTGAGGACGTAAAAACATTCATCCAACAGCATTGGAAATTAGCTTGTGGCTAACTCCGGTGCAGCCATCTTTTTAATGTACCTGCACATTTTCCTTTAAATAAATAAATAAAATCTGATCCAAGCAGCAAGAACTGGAACTGGGAGAAACCCAGTAAGGGACCAGCCAGAAACCAGTTACACACGGGGAACCAGGAACTTAAAACCAGCCTGAGACCATCAAGGGAACCCAGTCCCCGTTGACCTGATGTCCCTAGGTATGAGCTGCTCTGGTCAGATCAGGTAGAACCTGGTCTGAAGTGACCTCAGGTAGACCGATGGTGGAGCTCACCTGCTCAGGTGCATCTTCAGGACTCCAAACGCACAGACCTCAGTTTTCCTTCAACATCTTTATTTAAAGAGACATTTCTGACATTTATCAAACAAATCAAACACGTGACTGATCCCTCACTGATGGGGCGTTGGCAGGTGTGGGCGTGGCTTCAGGAGCTCCGTCTTCAGCGCCGTGGACACGCTCAGCGCCGACTCCACGCAGCCGTCGAAGTTGGAGTGGCAGAAGGCGTCGCCGCCGCACACCAGCAGCGGCTGGTCCAGGATGGTCATGTGACCCGGGCAGTCGGGCACCGAGGTCAGCACCTGGGGGGCAGGAGAAGGGTGAGAACCCGGCACCTGAAGGAGGGCGGAGACGGTTCTGAACGGGCCACTCACCTGCGAGTACCTCCACTTCTGACACTTGACGCTGACTGGCTGAGGTAGATCAGGGAGGAGCCTCCGCAGCTCCTGGAGGACGATTGGCTGGACGTCCTCCTTGTCCCGCTCCAGGTGCTCCACGCCAAACGGGACGCTGGTGTGGACCACGAGGGACGGGCCGCGACCCGGAGCGTCTGAGACGGGCAGAGACGGGAAGTCAAGAGGCGGACAGGTGAGCGGGAAACACGGCGGTGAGCGTACAGACCTGCGCCGCGCTTCCTGTCGTCCGCAGCTATGTAGCGAATGCAGCTGTTGTCGGCGACGTAGCGCGCCCCCCAGGAGAAACCCAAGACCGCGTCCGGGGGGAAGAAGAGCGCCAGGGCGAAACGGGACGAATACGAGACCGCGTCCAGCTGCTGCTTCTGCTGGACCGACAGCACTGAGACGAGACAGAGGCATCATGGGAAATGAAAGAGGAACATTTCCAGACACAGGTAGACTCCAGGTGGCGCTCTAGCTCCTCCCCCTTTCACCTGAGCAGCATTTCACCATCTGGAGCAGCAGCCTCCATCACAAAGACACGATTTTGAAGCAAAAGTTTCAGTTTTACATCAAAACTCACGATTTAGTGACAAAAAGTTAGCAATTAAAAGAAAAAACACATCCAAAAAAATGTATTTTTAACAAAATTAATTACGCAACTCTTAGAAAAAACATTTGTCCGTAAGTTGCAATTTTTTTTAATTTGAGATTTTATGACAAAGTTTTTACGATTAAAAGTTAATTACTGCTCAAATTTTAGGACACGGCAATGATTTTACGTCATTATAGGATAAAAATGTTGCAGTTATTAACAATTTTACAACAAACTCGTAATTAATGTTAAGTTTGAGATGTAATGTAAACTTTACAACCAAATGTTTTATTACGTTATTTGTCCAGAAAAACTGATTTTAGGACAGAAAGTTGCTGTTATACAATATTCACTATTTTATGAAAAAGACAAAATTTTGGAAAAGTTGACATTTTATCACAAATAGTTACAAAATTAGTTCAAAAATGTTATGATTTGTGGCGAGATGTTGCAAATATAAAACAGAAGCACCACTAGTTTAAATAATAATTTATTTCGACAAACATAAACAATGTTTATCGTAAATGTTTGTGAATTTAACTTTAACTCTGACTTTATTTTACAATTTCTTTTGTAAAATAACTTACAAAATCGCAACTTTGAGGCCAAAAGTCACAGATTTTTGCAAGTTTTAGCTGTTAAACTACTAAAGGGGGAGGAGCTTAGACGCCACCCGGAGTCCTGAGCAGCTGTCCAGCCTGTTAGAAAAAACATTTTAATGTTCTGTTGACAATTCAACTGTCAGGAGGAACCAGAGAACAATAATAAGTAAATGTTAAAATAGATGTAGGATCTGCTGTTTCCACTTGATTCTCTCTCTCTCTCTCACACACACACACACACACACACACACACACTCTTGTCCTAAGGACATAAGGAGGACCATGCTGGTGGACCTGCAGAGTGAGGACACACAGACTCAGTATCTAATAATAACCCGAGTGTGTGCACGTGTGTGTGTGTGTGTGTGTGTGTCAGAGGAAATGGGCGCTGTCCCCCAGCAACCAATCGGATGAGCTACAGATGACATCATCATTCCAGCCTGACCACGCACAGATTTCTACTCCTGCTCTGCTGAGGACTCTCATAAAACCTGGTCCTGGCCCGAACCCTGAAACCACACCAGGACCCAAGACACAGAACACGCCACACACAGTTTTATGGTTTCTTAGAGGAATGTTGCAGCCAGTCAGAGCCCAGCAAAGTGATGTAACATGAGAGCGTGTCGGTGTGTGAACGGCAGAGTTCTCGATGGTCGGAGGGAAAGCGAGACCTCACTGGGGCTCGTTTTTCTGGCTCCATCTCGCTGCTCTGAGGTCAGTTTCTGCTCACCGTCTTCAAGGACGCTCAGTTTCAGCTGGTGATTGTCAACAGTGGTCCCCTGAAGGCGACAACGACGAAGGCAGCAGCTGGACTCTGTCCTCAGAGCTCTGCTGCCCCCCGGTGGTGGAGCTCTGTTATTGACCAACAACAGCAGAGCTGATCTGCTTCATTTTCAGCCCAGAAGACCCAGAACCAGACATGTTTCTGGCCAAATATGTACAAAATCAGCCTGAATATCCAGCATTTGTGGGGAAATAAACTGATCTGTCTTGTTTTGTAGCCTCCTAAATAAAAAACATCTGAGAACTTCAGAGAACTGAAATGATCTCCGTCCGAGTCCTGATCAAGAATGATTCTCACTAATTTATTAAGACAACATAAGTGTTTCTTTGACATTCAAGTGCATGAAGAAAACAATTCTGTTTTTTTTTCCCAAAGTTTTAAAAGTTTGTAGTCTGAAATTCACTGTTGCTTGTAGTGATAAACAAATGAGACCTGTTTTCAGATTTTTAAGTTTTTTAAGTTATTTATTTTTCTTAGTGTATTTATTCAGTTAATTACTGATTTTTTTTCCAAAGTTTGACCGCGTAAAATCGGACATTAAATTTTTATTTATCTGGAAGTTAAAAAAGCCTGAAAATCTGTTTTTGTTTATTTTTTTAATTCATGAGTTTATAAAATCCCAATTTGAGTTTACTAGCAAATATCTGCAAGTTTAAACCATTTTTGTGTTTTTTTTTTATTTGCAAGGATATAAAGTAAACATTTCTAAATTTTCAATTGGAAATTTGGAAAAAAGTTAATATTTCTCAATTTGTCTTGTAAAATTTTACAAGTTTATAGTAAGAAATTTAAATTTCTTAACTTTTATTTTTTTTTATAAAATCATTGTCACATATTTTCCAAAGAAAAATCTGAGTTTAAATAAAAAAAAAGGTTCCTTTTTTTAAAAATCTGATTTTTATTTTCAGTTTTGCATTTCTATGTTGTTGTTGTAAATTTATAAAGTTAATTACACATATCTTGCAATATTAATGATTTCCTGAAAATAATTTTTTTCATGAATATTTGCTTTTTTAAGCCTGCAATTTTACAGAGTTAAGGAAACGTTTCTTCAAGAGTTTATAAAATAAAAAAATTTAGAATTATTATGTAAAGTTTTCCAGTTCATATTCAAAAATTCAGAATAATTTCTTGCAGAAGTTTTTTTGTAAAAGCAGATTTTTTTGGTCCCAGTTGCTTCGTAACAACGATCTTTGAAAAAGTTTAAAGGATTTAGAGTAAAAAAAAAAAAAAAATTCAATCACAATTTTATTTACTTTTTTCTTTCAAATTTGAGTTTTTTATTTCACAAGTTTCTAAATTTTATGGAAAAAGTAACATTTTCCAAGTTTTCAATCGTAAATTTGTAAGTTTCTAGAGAGATCTTTTCAAATTTGTGAGTTTCTAAATGCCGCAATTTCAGAATTTTATGAAAAATATTAAATAAATATTTGTGTCTGTCATAATTTATACATTTTCTTGCAAATTTTACAAGAAAGTCAACATCTTTGACTTTTTCCCAACCAAATACAGAATCTTACAACGTTATGATTAATAAAGTTTATAAAGTCAGCGATCTGAGCTTTAGTTTTTTTCTTTTAGTTTATCCTTCCTGCTAACATCTTTAAAAAAAATTAGCTTTACTTAAATTTGAACTTTAGATTTGCGGATGATAGTTCACTGTATTTCTGCTAAATGGAGCCTCAAACAGAAACTAGCAGGGACACCAAACATCTAGAACCACCACGGTCAGGACACACCCCCAGACCTCAGGACACGCCCCCTGACCTTGGGAGACGCCCCCAGTCCTCAGGACACGACCCCAGTTGTTCTAGTGACAACAACGTTAAGACAGCCCCCACTTCAGTTTCAGTGTTTAGTGTCCAAGCGTCTTACGTTTTCCCACGTCTCCCTGCAGCTGCAGGATTTGAGGCACTGGCATCGTCAGGACGACGGCGTCGAACGTCTCGCTGCCTCCCGCCTTCCGCTCGACCTCCCATGATGCACCGCGGCGATACAGTGCAGTCACGTGGTGCTCCAGGAACAAATCAGCTCCTGCCGCACAGACAGAGATCACATGTCCACAGAGGTCGGTTCCTGGTCCGAGTTCCTCACTGAACCAACTCAAGCAATACCTGAGCTTAGCTGAAGCTAACACCAGTGATTCTGCTTCGGTTTTAAAATATTCACACATTTTAGCAATTTTTCTGGCCAGCTAATAGGTTAGCAAGACACGAGACTATCCACTGTCATAAATTTACCAGATAGCAGCGTTAGCTAAGAACTGATGCATTTACAGACATAACAGGGTTGAGCATTAGCCACATGCTAAATTAGCAATATCTTAGCTGAAAGTTTAAAGTTAGTCAGGTGCTCAGTTGGCTGTGTTAGCCCCACGCTAAGTGTTAGTCCCATGCTAAGTGTTAGCCGCTGTCATATACCAGTTCAACTTATATCAGGAACGGTTGGACGGATTTGGATGACTGACACCTCTGTGGAATCTTCACAGCCAACTGAATCACTGGGTTATTCATAAACCACCAATCGGATGGAACCAGGTATACCATCTTTTATCAGGTTCTCCTGCCGACAGAAACTGTCAGACTTCTAGAATCTCATTTCTGACGGTGAAACACCAAAGCTGAGACTGAATTCAGAGATACGTAGAAAATTAAGTCATTTTTTTCAGTCATCCTGACACTGTTACAATCTGAATGTCTGTATTGAGCCACATGCTAAATTGGCTAAGTCAGCTACATGGTAATATAGTTTGGACTTGGCAACGTGCTAAAATGGCTAATTTAGCCATGGACCAATTGAGAGTTATGAGTTAGCCACATGCTAAGTTGGTGATTATAACTTCATGCTAAAAGTGAGTTAGGAGATAGCCACATGCTAACACAGCTTTGAGTTGGCCACATGCTAAGATGGCTACATTACCTGCATTCTAAAAGAGCATTAGGATTTAGCCACAAGTTAAGTGTTTGGGCTTGGCCACATGCCTAGATTGCTAAATTAGCAAACATGCTAATGTAGTTAAGACTTGGCAACATACAAAGACAGATAAATTGGTCGTGTGCTAAATGAGTTCTGTTAGCGGCATGCTAAATTGACAGCTGCTGTAACATAATTTCCCTTCAGGCTTTAAAGAAGCATCGCTGAATTTAATCGAACCCTCAGTCAACTTAACCACCACTGAACACCTGTGCAGAGACCAGCGCCTCCTCCAGGTGACCAGCCCGTGACATCACAGCAGAGAGGCGTGATTACCTGACTCAGACAGGAAATGTTTGACCACGCTGCCCATGCCCAGCGGTGTCACGTAGTCCTTAGAGCCGTGTTGCTGCCGCAGACCTTCGATCTGACAGTCCAGAGGCTTCAGGACACCTGCGGACAGCAGCTCTGTGTAGAAACTGAACACAGACGCACAAACCAGGTGAGACCTCCGCACCGAACGTCACAGAGAAAGAGCACCATCTCTGCAGACAGGTGAGGCGCACCTGTGGTGGGACTGGGAGTACGCCGCCGTGGCCGTGATGTACTGAGCTCCGAGGTCGGCCGAGTGAGACGAGGGGTCGGGAGGACGACTGGTGGACATCCTGCCGCCTGAAACGCACACATCAGAGTCGTCCATGAGAAAACTGTCAGGTTTTTAATTTTGGTAATGGTAGATTCAAACCTTGTTATTCGATTTCCCTCCACTGTGGAACATTTTTGTTTTCAAAATAAAATTTTATTGTCCGCAACTGTGTCGCCCAATAACACCAAATTATATTGGGACATTTTAGTCCTCCTATATTATATGACAACTGTAGTAGGGACAGTCGTACCCGTGCTCTGGAATTTTTCCAAATAAATCCAGTGAATAACTTTTTCATTTTACCAAAAAAAAAATCAGTTGGTGGAGGCAGTAGTAAATTCTGAAATATATATATAATTTTTGGCAGCATATTCATTTTTATAACATTAATTCTACTAATCAAAGATAAGATTGACTAACACTGTTATGTCATTCATTAAAGATTCATAGTAACACCAACACTTTTATTCAATTTTAACTGAGACTGAAAGTTACGTTCTTTCAGGGCGAAATGGCCCTCAGTTAAAAAAAATGTATAATATATTGAAATATAATGTAAGTTCTACTGTTTTAGTCGCTTCTACAATCATACAGATAGTCATCAGATTTCCCTTTTTTAGGTAAATTGCTACTTTTTTCCCATAAATACCACATTTAGTCATAAAATTACAAATTTCTGTAGTAAAATAGCTAATTTCACATTTTCTTTTTGTTGAAAATGGATTTTTGTCATAAAATGTAAAATTTGACAAAATCATTATTTTCCTTCTATCAAATTTTGAGTTTTTGTCATTAAATCACAAAATTAATAAAATTGTGACCTTTTGGCAAAAATGACCAACTTTTGTTGGATAATCTTAATATTTTAACATAAAAACACAAATTTCACTTTTTAAATAAACAAATGATGAAATATCAGTTTTTAAAAGTCACAACTATATAATAAAGTTGGGACTTTATCTGACTGCAACCTGATCTATAAATCACAACATTTAGTTGTGATTTAAAACCACTAACTTTGCAAAATCATGACTTTTTTTGCATAAAAATAAAACTGGGGGATGCACGATAACTGTTTTTTAAAACCGATACCGATAACCGATAACACACACATATACCTAAGATCATTACATCAATACTATGAACTAAATCAAAAATGGTTTTGACTTTTTAAATGAACAGATATTTATTTTTTCCATTGAAACTATTGGCAAACCTCTCAAACATTTTCGTAAAGCTATCAAACAAACCTATTTGATATCTCACATTAACTTAAATAAGGTTCATTACTGACTGATATAAAAAATAAATAAAGGCTCCTTGAACTGATGGAAATACATGCATCAGAATTACTAACTGAAAAAGATTAACATTTAAAGGATTTTGACTTGTGGTTCCATTTAAATTAATACCTTTAATTAAAGTAAATGAGGTTCAGTAGTTTTTATTTTTAATTTTTTTTATCTCATGGAAGCTTTAGATGAGAGGAATGAGGGAGAGGAGAGACTGCTGCTGACATGCGTACGTTAGCATTAGCTTCCGTTAGCTCACATTAGCGCGATTTCAAAACTCCATGGAAGTGATTGTTATGTTGTAGGTGGCTGATCAGGTTTTACGTATTAAAGCTTGTGCTTCCCTCCTCGTAGAATTCACTCGGAGGATTCGTCACAAATAACCACCAAACTATCTTCTTCTGAAACTTTAACGAAGTTCCACGCCGCCATGTTTGTTGTGATCAGCGCTGTGCTGCAGGCTGCATTCAAGATATAACGTAAATTCCCACGTTCCCTCGTTTGCTAGTCGTTCTTTCAGCCTTTTCTATTTTTTTCTTTTTTTATGTGTAACATGTGGGAAAATACTGCAAATATCAATTAAAGTTAGCAACTACTAAAATTATGACCGAGTTAACGAGTTGTTTTCTGGCATGAGGGGGTATTCTTGATTTTCCTGATTGAGAAATTGTTTTTCTGATTATGCCGACGTCACTTGAACATAACATTCACTGCTGGTCATTCAAGGCTCAGAGGGAGCGAGGCACTGCTGTGTTGACAGAAATATAAATGTTATCGGGGCTATTCGTCATGATATCGGACTTATCGGGATGACGTCATAATTTCCCCGATAGTTATCGGCGACTTTTTAACCTGTAACATCTTTTTTTGTGGTAAAATACACATTTAAAAGAAATCACAAAATTTTGACATAAAATTATTACTTTATGTCTTAAAGTTGATAATTTTGTGAATTGCATCTTTGTCCTGAAATCACGAATCTTTGGAATAAAACGGAGAATTTGCAATTTATTTATTTATTATTTTTCGGAAAAAAAGCCAATTTTTTTTTATTCATAAAATTCCACCTAAATATGACAAAAAAAGCTCATTTTGCATCACAGCAACCTAATGTCCTCTAACCACGACATTTAAATCACCAGTTTCACCACATCACAACTTTAGAAAAAAAGCTATTTTTTTTTAAATTTTTTAAATTAGAATCTTTTTATTAAATTAAATTTTTAGATTAATTTTTTAAAACTTTTCCAAACTGCACTTTTATGTCCTGCAGGAAAAAACATCTGTGACGTCCGGCTGCAGAGATGCAACAACAGTCCAGCAAGTTTATTCTGCTCTGAATAAACTTGTTGGTTAGATCTAAAGTTTAATTTCAGATTTGAGTCAGCTGATCTTAAATGTGTCTTCTGTGTCCTGAAGCTTCACCTGCTTCGCTTTGAGCCTGACAACAGAACTTTCTCTTGTCTCTTGTCTCTCAACACGTCTCTTTTCAGCAGATTAAAGGTCATTTTGGAGGTCGTTACTGAGCCGAATTAAAGAGGAGAGTTTTCTAAGGTGGAAACTTCACGTTTCTGTTGTTCAGTGTGACTCTGCCCACCTGGAAGCTCGCGACCGTGAAATCGGAGGATTTGTGAATGAAGCTCTGCAGGTGACTCACCTGCGCCCCTCGCCTTGTCCCACACCACAATCTGAACTTGATTCTGCAGCGCTCTCCTCAGCAGACACGCGCACAGGCTGCCTGTCAGGCCCGCTCCAACGATGAGCACGCGGGACATCTCGGAACCGAACCGAGTCTGAAGGGTCTGGACCGGCAGGAGTCGAACTACCTCTGACCCGCGTTACAAAACTGAGAAAAACACTAAAAACTATTCCTGCGTTTAAAGGGACCGTGACAGAAACGACGTGTCCGGGTTGAGATTTCAAAATAAAAGACAAGAAAATAGATTTTTAATATATTTATTTATTTTACTCTCTAATATTTACTATCTATTCTTATTGTTGAGTTCTGTCATTGTTCTGGCAGATCAATTTCTTTGAAAAAAAATATATAAATTTTAACATGGTCAAAATAAATAAGACATAAACTAAAGTTTATGCTTTGAACTAAAGTCTATGTTAGCTAGCTATACTGCAAGAAAATTCTAATCTAAAGTGTTTATTAAGTCATATGATTTAAATTTCAATTCGCTTTGTTTTGTTTTTCTGTCAAAAAATTTTTCTGGCGAATTTGTAATTTTGTGAAGACATTTTCTCTTACAAATGTGCAAGTTTATAAAGACAGAAATTAATTTATGAAGTCAGATATTCTGGGATAAGTTTATCAAATCAGAAATTACTTTTATTTTTAAAATTGACAACTTTATAAAGTTGGAAATTACAAAATGTGTAAGTTTATGAAGTCAGAATTTCCCAAAATCACTTGAAAAAGTTAATTTTTACTTGAAAATTCGATATTTTTTTTCTTGTATATTTTTACTTTTATTAAACTGGAATTGCAAAAGACAGCAGGGTGTCTTTGTGTCTCTGTTTTCTCCCAGCCAGAAGGTTCCTGGTTCAAATCTCAGCAGGTCTTTCTGAGTGGGTTTCCTCCAGGTTCTCCGGTTTCCTCCAGAATCTTCCACCAAGTCCTTAAAAAGCTGTAAACGGCCCTGACGTTAACAATTTAGTTTGTTCTTAAACTGTCATTGAGTGTTTGCTTTTATTTTGAAGGATGTTTTTCAGCCTTTCCTTAACATCCGGAAAATTGACGGTACAAAATAACTGCCCGTTATTTTGTTGCTTTTTTTCTTTTATTGTCTTCCGTTTTTTGATATTTTTTATCCTTATGACTTCCCGTTTGTGTTTCCGGTTCGATCCAAGAGGAACTTTGATCAGAAACTCTCGTGATCGAGCGTCAGTCAGTCCCCTCCGACCAATCAGATCACTCTGACGTCACTGGTTCCGCCCAAAGAGGTGGGCGGAGAGGTCATGTGACCCTTCCAAGAGTTCAGTTCAGTCGGAGAACCGCCGGAGGACAGGTGAGTGCTCGCGACCGTTTTAACGGACTCCAAACAGGGCCGGACCGACCGGAACCGGACCGACCAGGACCAGTTTACTGACTGTTGGAGGTGACGGCGGGAAGGAGAGGAACAGGTTCAAACCGGACTGAAAAACAGACTGAAAACAGGCTACGAAACCAGCTGATAAGAGATGAGAAAACAGAGTTAGAAGAACTGAAACTATTAAAAACTGGATAAGAAACAGGCTGAAAACAGAGAAACAGATAAGAAACAGGCTGAAAACAGAAAAACAGGCAAGAAACAGGCTGAAAACAGACAAACAGACAAGAAACAGGTTGAAAACAGACAAGAAACAGGCTGAAAACAGACAAACAGACAAGAAACAGGTTGAAAACAGACAAGAAACAGGTTGAAAACAGGTTGAAAACAGACAAGAAACAGGTTGAAAACAGGCTGAAAACAGAGAAACAGACAAGAAACAGGTTGAAAACAGGCTGAAAACAGAGAAACAGACAAGAAACAGGCTGAAAACAGACAAGAAACAGGCTGAAAATAGAAAACAGACAAGAAACAGGCTGAAAACAGAAAAACAGGCAAGAAACAGGTTAAAAACAGAGAAACAGACAAGAAACAAGAAAAACAGACAAGAAACAGGTTTAAAACAAACAAGAAACAGGCTGAAAACAGAAAAACAGATAAGAAACAGGCTGAAAACAGAGAAACAGGCAAGAAACAGGTTAGAAACAGGCTGAAAACAGAGAAACAGACAAGAAACAGGCTGAAAATAGAAAAACAGACTAGAAACAGGCTGAAAACAGACAAACAGGCAAGAAACAGGCTGAAAATAGAAAAACAGACTAGAAACAGGCTGAAAGTTTGGAAACTGTTTAAAAGGAGATTAAAAAAAACAGGTTAAACAGGACCGGAAACATGATGAAAATGGACTGAAAAACAGCCTGATATCAGGCCACGAAACAGGCTGCAGACATGGTAACATCAGTGAAGCTGAGCTGCGTTCAACAGCCTGAAAATAATTTGACTGTTAAAGGGTGAATTCCAATTCCTCCCTTAACCCTCAGTCTCAAAAATGTTCGTTCCCGCTAAGTGCAAGCGTTGTCCCGATTCTTAGAAAGTCAAATTGAGGGACGAGTTTGAGGGCCGTATCGCCCTCAAAATTGAGATTCTCCGACACCACCCTTGGTAGTAAGGGCTACCCAGAAGGCACTGGGTAATTTAGCTAAGACATCTTCGAAAAGGATGGTGACAAAAAAAGCTAGCTACAAAGATAAGTATCTTCGTAGTTCTTAAAGATATAAATGTTACGAGACCATCTTTTGTCTTTGTTTGAGACTTTTTTCATGGATTAACATTGTTGTTGCGTAACATTTATTTTTTTACTTTACAATGTTTGCTGCCGGCCGCCGAGGTCCCGGTCGGCTTCACGTTACTTGTATACCTTGTTGTGTAGCGACGGAGGACTGAATAATGTATCCTCTATTGTGTTATTTGCTAATATTATTTAGAGAATATACAGGGCTCTTTTCAATGTTATCCCTGTGTCATTTCAGGAAATACAGAGACAACACGACTCTGATACATTTCAGTCTGATGACGTAACTGCACTCAAGGGGTGTCCCATTTAGCCCTGACACTGACTTTCGAGGGTTTAGATTGAGGGTTAAGGGAGGAATTGGAATTCACCCAAAGTCTTTTGACGCGATTATTCGTGATTGGAACGAACGCTTCATCGCCGCCACGGAAACAGCGGCTCCTTTCAGACCAAATCTGCCTGGAGACGTTTTTGATCTTCACTTTCATCATCCGCTCAGCTTCGTTCCTCAATGATGGAGACGCTCGTTCTGTAACTGGACCCTGAAAGCAGCGTTGTGTGTGTGTGTGTGTGTGTGTGTGTGTGTGTGTGTGTGTGTGTGTGTGTGTGTGTCAGACATGCGGAGTGTGTCGGTGTGTGTGCTCCTCCTTGTCTTCGTCCACAGCAGGACGACCGCTGCTGGACGCTCCGATGGCCGACCGCTGAGGCTGGACCCTGAAGTGGACATGAACATCGTGAGTACATTAAAGGCGCAGTTCGCCGTTTTAGAGTCTGAAGAACTTTAACTTCCTGGGTTTTTCACAATAAAAGCCTGACGGCAGCAAACGCGGACTTTGACACGGGTTTGTTTGCAGATTAATCGGGGGAAAGGGAAACACTCAGGGGCCTCTTGACCCCTGGGGGGCCCTGGGGGCGTGTCCTAGGGGGCGTGTCCTAGCATGTACTTCAGAGTGTGCTTCAGCGTGCGCTTGTGTCCATCAGACGGAGATCGTTCGTAGGTGGGGCTATCCCGCGGAGGAGTACGAGGTTCAGACGGAGGACGGGTACATCCTGACCATCAACAGAATCCCTCAGGGACTCAAACCCACGGCAGGTCAGAGCCGCTGCGCCACCTCCGGAGCGGCGTTCCCGTTCCCGTTCCAGCAGGTTCTGACGGGTTCTGATGTCCCGCAGGTCCAAAGCCAGTCGTCTACCTGCAGCACGGCCTCCTGGCCGCGGGCAGCAACTGGATCACCAACCCGCCCAACACCAGCCTGGGCTACGTGCTGGCGGACGCCGGCTACGACGTGTGGATCGGGAACAGCCGAGGAAACACCTGGTCCAGGAGGCACCGGACTCTGAGCCCGGAGAGCGAGGACTTCTGGAGGTTCAGGTAGGAAGAACATGGGACATGTTTATGAGGGGAGGTGCTCTGGAGACAAGGACACGCCCAGTTAGACAACATTTATTGATCATGTGATCCGTTTGTTTTAATTAGAGTCATTTATTTCTATAAACATACAATCAGAGAGACTCATCTTATTTATCTCTTTTTAAAATCTATACTTTTTTCATAAAAATCATGTTACGACCTTGTCACTTACTGTAAATTTTACTATTTCACAAGTAAATTTTTGTCTTAAAATCTCAAATTTTGCTAAATTGTGACTTTTTTACATGAAAATGTGAAACTGAATTTCAAATAAATGTAAATTTACATTTTGTTGTAAAATCAGTTTTTACAAAATCACAACTTTTGAACTTGAAAATACAGATTTCTGTCACAAAATATCAATTTTGAAAAATCACAAAATTTAAATTCCAACATTTTATTTTTAAATTGTAATTTGTCTTATAATCACAACATTTTGACTCAAACTCTCAAATTTAACAACATAATGACTTTTTAACTTTAAGCTGAAACTTTATTAAATGTCTACTTTTTTATGCTGTTCAGAGACACGTTTCATAAAACTGCAACTTTCTATCCTAAAATAAAGAGTTGTTTTACCAAAAGTTCAGATTTTTGTTCCAGTGTTTTGATGCCAAAAATCAAGTATTTGTCATAAATGTTTTACATTTTGTTTACATTTACACTTTGTCACAAACTTGTGAATCTCGTAGAGCTGAAGTTCTTTAATCACAACATTTTGTTGTTAAATCACAAATTTAGATAAATCGTGACGGAGTTATTTTTTTCTTTTTGTATTAAAATTCAGACTTTTTACAAAATTAGTTTTTCAACAAAATTCAGACTTTTTGTTCTAAAATCAGATTTTTGTTGTAAAAAAACATTTTAAAAATGAGGTGAAACTTCTTTGATGGTGAATCAGCTCTGTCAGATAGGTGGAGCTTGAGCAGCACCTGGAGGCCACCTGTGCAGGTGCTGTACTCCACATTTTCAGGTGCTGGAGGTCACCTGTGCAGGTGCTGGGGGCCACCTGTGCAGGTGCTGGACGCCAACTGTGCAGGTGCTGGTCTCCACCTGTGCAGGTGCTGGTCTCCACCTCTGCAGGTGCTGGACTCCACATTTTCAGGTGCTGGAGGCCACCTGTGGAGGTGCTGGACACCACCTGTGCAAGTGCTGGACTCCACCTGTGCAGGTGCTGGAGGCCACATTTTCAGGTGCTGGAGGCCACCTGTGCAGGTGCTGGACTCCACTTGCGCAGGTGCTGGACTCCACATTTTCAGGTGCTGGAGGCCACCTGTGCAAGTGCTGGACTCCACCTGTGCAGGTGCTGGAGGCCACATTTTCAGGTGCTGGAGGCCACCTGTGCAGGTGCTGGACTCCACTTGCGCAAGTGCTGGACTCCACCTGTGCAGGTGCTGGAGGCCACATTTTCAGGTGCTGGAGGCCACCTGTGCAGGTGCTGGACTCCACTTGCGCAGGTGCTGGACTCCACATTTTCAGGTGCTGGAGGCCACCTGTGCAGATGCTGGAGGCCACCTGTGCAGGTGCTGGACTCCACTTGCGCAGGTGCTGGACTCCACTTGCGTAGGTGCTGGACTCCACATGCGCAGGTGCTGGACTCCACTTGTGCAGGTGCTGGACTCCACCCGTGCAGGTGCTGGAGGCTACTTGTGCAGGTGCTTGAGGCCACCTGTGCAGATGCTGGACTCCACATTTTCAGGTGCTGGAGGCCACCTGTGCAGGTGCTGGAGGCCACCTTTGCAGATGCTGGACTTCACCTGTGCAGGTGCTGGACACCACTTGCGCAGGTGCTGGACTCCACTTGCGTAGGTGCTGGACTCCACATGCGCAGGTGCTGGACTCCACTTGTGCAGGTGCTGGACTCCACTTGCGCAGGTGCTGGACTCCACATTTTCAGGTGCTGGAGGCCACCCATGCATGTGCTGGAGGCCACCTGTGCAGGTGCTTGAGGCCACCTGTGCAGATGCTGGACTCCACATTTTCAGGTGCTGGAGGCCACCTGTGCAGGTGCTGGAGGCCACCCGTGCAGATGCTGGGACTTCACCTGTGCAGGTGCTGGAGGCCACCTGCGCAGGTGCTGGACTCCACTTGCGCAGGTGCTTGAGGCCATCTGTGAAGATGCTAAAGGCCACCTGTGGAGGTGCTGGAGGCCACCTGTGCAGGTGCTGGACTCCACCCATGGAGGTGCTGGAGGCCACCTGTGCAGGTGCTGGACTCCACTTGCGTAGGTGCTGGACTCCACATGCGCAGGTGCTGGACTCCACTTGCACAGGTGCTGGACTCCACTTGCGCAGTTGCTGGACTCCACATTTTCAGGTGCTGGAGGCCACCCGTGCAGTTGCGCGAGGCCACCCGTGCAGTTGCGCGAGGCCACCCGTGCAGTTGCGCGAGGCCACCCGTGCAGTTGCGCGAGGCCACCCGTGCAGTTGCGCGAGGCCACCCGTGCAGTTGCGCGAGGCCACCCGTGCAGTTGCGCGAGGCCACCCGTGCAGTTGCGCCGTGCAGTTGCGCGAGGCCACCCGTGCAGGTGCTGGACTCCACCCGCGCAGGTGCTGGACTCCACATTTTCAGGTGCTGGAGGCCACCCGTGCAGGTGCTTGAGGCCACCTGTGCAGATGCTGGACTCCACATTTTCAGGTGCTGGAGGCCACCTGTGCAGGTGCTGGAGGCCACCTGTGCAGATGCTGGACTTCACCTGTGCAGGTGCTGGACTCCACATTTTCAGGTGCTGGACTCCACTTGCGCAGGTGCTTGAGGCCACCCGTGCAGGTGCTGGAGGCCACCCGTGCAGGTGCTGGACTCCACCTGTGGAGGTGCTGGAGGCCACCTGTGCCGGTGCTGGATGCCACTTGTGCAGATGCTGGACTTCACCTGTGCAGGTGCTGGACTTCACCTGTGCAGGTGCTGGACTCCACTTGCGCAGGTGCTTGAGGCCACCCGTGCAGGTTCTGAAGGCCACCCGTGGAGGTGCTGGAGGCCACCCGTGCAGGTGCTGGACTCCACCCGTGGAGGTGCTGGAGGCCACCTGTGCCGGTGCTGGAGGCCACCTGTGCAGGTGCTGGACTCCATTTGCGCAGGTGCTGGACTCCACTTGCGTAGGTGCTGGACTCCACATTTTCAGGTGTTGGAGGCCACCTGTGCAGGTGCTGGATGCCACTTGTGCAGATGCTGGACTTCACCTGTGCAGGTGCTGGACTTCACCTGTGCAGGTCCTGGACTCCACTTGCGCAGGTGCTTGAGGCCACCCGTGCAGGTTCTGAAGGCCACCCGTGGAGGTGCTGGAGGCCATCCGTGCAGGTGCTGGACTCCACCCGTGGAGGTGCTGGAGGCCACCTGTGCAGGTGCTGGACTCAACTTGCGCAGGTGCTGGACTCCACTTGCGTAGGTGCTGGACTCCACATGCGCAGGTGCTGGACTCCACTTGCGCAGGTGCTGGACTCCACTTGAGCAGGTGCTGGACTCCACATTTTCAGGTGCTGGAGGCCACCCGTGCAGGTGCGCGAGGGCACCCGTGCAGGTGCGCGAGGGCACCCGTGCAGGTGCGTGAGGGCACCCGTGCAGGTGCGCGAGGGCACCCGTGCAGTTGCGCGATGCCACCCGTGCATTTGCGCGAGGCCACCCGTGCAGGTGCTGGACTCCACCAGTGCAGGTGCTGGACTCCACCTGTGCAGATGCTGGACTCCACCCGTGCAGGTGCTGGAGACCAAGGCTTCAGCGTAGATCTGAGGCATGTCGTGTCTCTGCAGTTATGATGAGATGGCCCTGAAGGACCTTCCGGCCGTCGTCAACCGCATCCTGAAGGTGACGGGTCAGGACCAGATCTTCTACATCGGACACTCTCAGGGAACCACCATAGGTGACCGCCGCTGCCGCCGCTCTTCTTTCACATCTAAACTCTCATTCAGGTTTGTGGCGTGAACAGGCCCGTGTGTGTCTCATTTCCCAGCATTCATGGCGTTCTCCACGCTGCCGGAACTGGCCGGTAAGATCCGGCTGTTCGTGGGTTTGGCTCCCGTGGCGACCGTGGCGTTCACCGCCAGCCCCATGACCAAACTGTCCATCTTCCCCGATGCCCTTGTCTGGGTGAGAAGAAGTCATGTGACCTGTAATCATGATGATGATATAGAAACATGGAACCACATGTGCCTTTAAACACAGCTGATCTTTGTTTGGAGAAAATACTGTTGATAATAATAAAGATCAATAAATAAAAAAGAGTTTCTGACTTTATAATTTCTAAATTTGTGACATTAAATCCAGAATCATTACACAAACTTTAAATTTGATGTTAAATCATAAACTACGTCTAAAAAAATGATTTCAAAATAACGTTCTTGAACATCTCACTGTTTACAGGAAATAAGACCCTCAACATAACATTCAAGTCCCGCCCATCTTCCTGGTTAAAGTGGGCGGAGTCTCAGAGCCCCTGCTGATGTCGTGTTTCTGTCGCCCCCTGCAGGACCTGTTTGGTAGGCGGGACTTCCTGCCTCAGAGCAAGTACATCAAGTGGTTGGCCGAACACGTGTGTGCGAAGAAGCTGCTCAGCGAGCTGTGTGGAAACCTCTTCTTCGTCCTCTGCGGGTTCGACGAGAAGAACCTCAACATGGTTCGTACGTTTGATGTGTGGGTTTGAGTTCCCGGTCCAGATTCTGGATCCGAGACTGTTCTGGGGCGGTCTGGTTCTCTGGCTCTGATCAGTCCAGGATGTTACGATGGTCCAGATTTCTGACTGGACTCTGATGTGTTCCAGACTCGGACTCCGATCTACACGACCCACTGCCCCGCTGGGACGTCGGTCCAGAACATGGTCCACTGGGCCCAGGTACCCTGCAACACTCGGACACACCTGGGGGCCGCTGGTGTCAGGTGTTGTGAATTGTCCTCAGTTCCTCGGTTCAGCTCTCCGTGTCCATGACTGTCTGCAGGCTGTTCGTGGAGGAAAACTGATGGCGTTCGACTTTGGACCTGAAGGGAACATGGAGCACTACAACCAGGTGAGCCTGGACCTGGACCTGGACCTGGACCTGGACCTGGACCTGGACCTGGACCAGTCTCTGAAACACAAGCACACAACATTCTGATGTCCTTGTCCATCTGTCCTCCCTCAGACCAGCCCCCCTGAGTACCACATCCAGGACATGAAGGTTCCCACCGCTTTGTTTTCAGGGGGACACGACACTCTGGCGGACCCTAAAGATGTGGCCGTCCTCCTCACTCAGGTCAGTCAAAGTTATGGACGCACCCTGGTGGACGGGAGAGGAACTGCAGCTGCTTGAAGTACAGTTCCTCTACCGACCACTAGAGGCTGCAGTTCCTCTACCGACCACTAGCGACTGCAGTTCCTCTACCGGCCACTAGAGGCTGCAGTTCCTCTACTGACCGCTAGAGGCTGCGGTTCCTCTACTGACCACTAGAGGCTTCAGTTCCTCTACCAACCGCTAGAGGCTGCGGTTCCTCTATCGACCGCTAGAGGCTGCAGTTCCTCTACCGACCGCTAGAGGCTGCGGTTCCTCTATCGACCGCTAGAGGCTGCAGTTCCTCTACCGACCGCTAGAGGCTGCGGTTCCTCTATCGACCGCTAGAGGCTGCAGTTCCTCTACCGACCACTAGAGGCTGCAGTTCCTCTACCGACCGCTAGAGGCTGCAGTTCCTCTACCGACCACTAGAGGCTGCAGTTCCTCTACCGACCACTAGAGGCTGCAGTTCCGCTTCTGACCATGAGGGTCTGGCTCCAGTTGTAAATCAATCTTGATTGATCTCCACATTTGTGGCCACCTGCACAGGTAGACTCCAGGTGGTGCCTAAGCTCCTCCCCCTTTACCCTCAGACTGTTTCACCATCAAAAGTAACAATCTGACATCAAAAAGTTACAATTCATTTTCAAGGGTTGTAAAACAAAAATTTGTGATTTCTACAAAAAAAATCTACAAAAGTCAGTTTTACGACAAAATGTTTATCTAAAAGTCACAATTTTGTATATTTCACGATTCTAACAACAAAATCTCAAGCTTTGATGTCAGAATGTTGTAATTTTGTAAAATTTGGCAATTTCTGACAGGTTTGTTTTTTACATCAAAAATATAGCATAAAGTTGTAATTTTATGTTACAGTTGCAATTTTGCAAAAGTCAATTTACAACAGTTAGTATAAGTTTAGAAAATCTATTTTATATCAGAAATTCACAATTTTCTTTGACATTTTATGACAAAATCAAGCTTTTTTCTACAAAAACTTGTGATGTTGCAAAATTTGCAATTTTACAACCAAAATGAATGATTTTTGGACAAAGTTTCAATTCATGTTTGAAATGCAGAATTTTACAACCTTAAGCTGTCAGAAAAGATAAAATGTATTAGATAGAACTGATAATTTTCCTCAAATTTTTGATTTTAGTACAAAAAATTGCAACCATATAAAACTAGATTTTTGAAAAAAAAAAAATGTTAAAAAGTGATCATTTCACAAAGTTTTTTATACTACAACAAAAAGTTGCTAACTATTGTGAAAAATATGCAATTTCATAAAGGTCAATGTTGCAACAAAAATAAAAAAAATGTGGAACAAAATTTTATAACAAAAGCCTGTTTTTCAAGAAATGTGGTATTTTAAAATTTGCCAATTATAAACAAATGTATTTTTTCATGATCGATCGATCGATCGATCATGCAACACTCGATCGATCAAAAGTAAAAAATCAATTTAGCTTCGCACATATTAAGCTATGACGCTAACCAACATTAGCTTACATTCACTTTGTCAAATTTGTCCATCTGAAGCAACGATGTTTGCACAGATTTGATCAGAACGAATGTAAGTTAACGTTAGCTTCATAGGTTAGCATGAGCTAAGCTTAAACGGCTAGCCTGTGGTAACTGAGGTTCAGGAGGACTGACTGACTGGATTGTTTGCCCATTTTTTAATAAAGTGGAGGGTGGGCGGAGTCAGCTCCAGCAGACGCCTGTCTCTGTGATGACGATAATTTCAGACGTGTTCTGTCCCTCTGCAGGTGTCCAACCTGGTCTACCACAAGCACATCGAGCACTGGGATCATCTGGACTTCATTTGGGGTCTGGACGCCCCCGAGCAGATGTTTCCCTCCATCCTGAAGCTGCTTCAGGAGCACCGTTACCAGATGCTCTGAATGCCGCTGAACTGGAACCTTCAGAGTCCAGATTCTGACGGATTCTGATGGGTTCAGACGGGTTCTGGCAGGTTCCGTGGACCCGGCGGCAGGTTTTACCTCTGGAACTGTTAGCTGACATTTTTATATTTTACAGCAATAAACTGATGTAAACACTTTTTACAGAGGATTAACGTCTACGATGGTTTAACGTCTACGGAGGATTAACGTCTACGGAGGTTTAACGTCTACGAAGGTTTAACGTCTACGGAATTTTAACGTCTACGGAGGTTTAACGTTAACGATGGTTTAACGTCTACGAAGGTTTAACATCTACAATGATTTAATGTCCACGGAGGTTTAACGTCCACGGAGGTTTAACGTCTACGGAGGTTTAACGTCTACAAGGTTTAACGTCCACGGAGGTTTAACGTCCACGGAGGTTTAACGTCTACGGAGGTTTAACGTCTACAAGGTTTAACGTCCACGGAGGTTTAGCGTCTATGATGGTTTACATCTACGATGGTTTAACGTCTACGGAGGTTTAACGTCTACGATGGTTTAACGTCTACGATGGTTTAACGTCTACGGAGGTTTAACGTCTATGGAGGTTTAACGCCTACGATGGTTTAACGTCTACGATGGTTTAACTTCTACGATGGTTTAACGTCTACGATGGTTTAACGTCTACGGAGGTTTAACGGCTACGATGGTTTAACGTCTACGGAGGTTTAACGTCTACGGAGGTTTAACGGCTACGATGGTTTAATGTCTACGGAGGTTTAACGTCTACGGAGGTTTAACGGCTACGATGGTTTAACGTCTACGATGGTTTAACGTCTACGGAGGTTTAACGTCTATGGAGGTTTAACGCCTACGATGGTTTAACGTCTACGATGGTTTAACTTCTACGATGGTTTAACGTCTACGATGGTTTAACGTCTACGGAGGTTTAACGGCTACGATGGTTTAACGTCTACGATGGTTTAACATCTACGGAGGTTTAACGGCTACGATGGTTTAACGTCTACGATGGTTTAACGTCTACGATGGTTTAACGTCTACGGAGGTTTAACGGCTACGATGGTTTAATGTCTACGGAGGTTTAACAACTACGGAGGTTTAACGTCTGCGATGGTTTAACGTCTACGGAGGTTTAACGTCTACGATGGTTTAACTTCTACGATGGTTTTACGTCTACGATGGTTTAACGTCTACGATGGTTTAACGTCTACGATGGTTTAACGTCTACGGAGGTTTAACGTTAACGGCGGTTTTTATGTTCCCGCAGCGAGTGGACGAAGTGTTCTGCACCGTCTCCTGATTTTTTTTTAACTGTTGTCATCTCTAACTTCATCTTTAACAACATGTAACCTCTATTCATGAAACTGTGAACTCTTCTTCTGCCAAATAAAAATCAAAGCTTGGTTTCCATGACAACGCTGACCCCGAGTTGTCTGTTAAAAATGTCTCCCAGCAGAACGACGTTGTTGTTCAGTGACGTCATCAGGGTTTAATCTGTTGACGCCAACAGGCTGCATCTGTGCAGTTCCTCTACTGACCACTGGGGGGTTACGTGGATTGAATTGAACGAGCTGAAACACTGTAACCTGGATCAGGTCCGGATCCATCCGTTTGGCGACGAGCAGAACGATGAAGAAGAAGAAGAAGCTCTACAAGCAGCTCAGATGCTGTGACGTCCAGGAGGCCACCTGGTTCTTCTGATGGTTGATGGTTTGTGATCGTCCAGCTTCACTCCAGTGTTTTATTTTCAATACGCAAGTTGTTACGTTGCAGATTTAGATCATTGAAATAAAATTAACTCAATGTGTTTTAAGATATTTATTTCTGAGTAAAATAAAAGTTTGTCAAAAATCAGTGGATCCAATGCCTACACACTATTGGCAACTTTTTGGCATTGTGTTTGGTAATGTATAAGCTGACCAACAATTTAAATGTGAATTTTAGAGAGTAAAGGTTATTAAGTTATAAGTTAAAACATGTAAGCTCAGTCAAGCCCATTAATCTGATTAATTTAGCAACTACTTAATTCAGTAAAGGGCAATTTGTACAAGAAAAAAAACATATAAATTGCAAATTCTCTATCATTTTTGTTCAAAACAACTGCAAATTAATTTATAGGGAATACAGTGCTTTGTTCGAAGCCGTTGGGAAGTCGTTCTCCATGGCCTCTCCAAACTCCTCCCATGTCCGAGTTTTTGCCTCAGCAACCGCCGAAGCCGCGTCCCGCTTAGCCTGCCGATACCTGTCAGCTGCCTCCGGAGTCCCACATGCCAAAAAGGCCTGATAGGACTCCTTCTTCAGCTTGAACGGCACCCCTCACTGCTGGTGTCCACCAACGAGTTCTGGGATTGCCGCCGCGACAAGCACCGACGACCTTACGGCCACAGCTCCGGTCGGCCGCCTCAACAATAGAGGCCCGGAACATAGCCCACTCGGACTCAATGTCCCCCGCCTCACTCGGAACATGATCGAAGTTCCGCCGGAGGTGTGAGTTAAAGCTCCTTCTGACAGGAGACTCTGCCAGACGTTCCCAGCAGACCCTCACAACACGTTTGGGCCTGCCAGGTCTGGCCGGCATCCTCCCCCACCATCTGAGCCAACCCACCACCGGGTGGTGATCGGTTGACAGCTCCGCCCCTCTCTTCGCCCGAGTGTCCAAGACATGCGGCCGCAAGTCCGACGATACGATTATGAAGTCGATCATCGAACTGCGGCCTAGAGTGTCCTGGTGCCAAGTGCACATGTGGACACTCTTATGCCTTAACATGGTGTTCGTTATGGACAGTCCATGACGAGCACAGAAGTCCAACAATGAAACACCACTCTGGTTCAGATCGGGGGGGCCCTGCCTCCCAACCACACCCCTCCAGGTCTCACTGTCGTTGCCCACGTGAGCATTGAAGTCCCCCAGCAGAACGAGGGAGTCCCCAGATGGAACATTCTCCAATACTCCATCCAAGGACTCCAAAAAGGGTGGGTACTCTGAACTGCTATTTGGTGCGTAAGCACAAACAACAGTCAGGACCCGTCCCCCCACCCGGAGGCGGAGAGAGGCTACCCTTTCGTCCACCGGGGTAAACCCCAATGTACAGGCGCCAAGAATTTTACCTGCTGCTTCACATACTGCAACTTGGACAGGCTGGCTTTGTGGCCCTCCTTCGCCAGGTGCTGAAGGAGGGCGACTTTGTCGGTCTCACACTGCTGCCATTTGGGACAAGCCAACAGCGCATCATCAGTGTATTGCAGCATGACTGTCCCAGGAGACAAGGTCAACGGTTCAAGACTGCGTCTCAGAGCAGCGTTGTAGATCGTTGGTGACTCATAGTAACCTTGACACAGCCGGGTGAAGGTCCAAGCCTCGCCCTTAAAGTTGAAGGCAAACCAGAACTGGCTGTCGGGATGGACAGGAACACTGAAAAATGCATTAGCCAAATCCACAACAGAAAACCATTTAGCTGAACTAGGAACCTGTGCGACTATAGTGAATGGGTTTGGAACTAGTGGTGCCCGGGTCTGCACAGCCTTGTTGACGGCCTGCAGGTCCCGCACGAAGCGCCATTCCGTCGGTTGGCCCTTTTCACGACTCTTTTTGATTGGAAAGATTGGTGTTCGAATGGGAGAATCCAGGCACGGGATAATCACACCTGTGGCGCGCAATGACTCAAACACAGGTGTAATTCCTGCTACCGCCTCCGCTTTTAACGGATACTGTCGCTGACAGGGCCTGAAATCAGATTTTGGTGTGATCACAACCGGTTCGACATTTTTAATTAGACCCACATCGTGTGGACCTTTTGCCCATAATGTCGTCGGGATGTTCTTGGAGCGCAGGAATCTGGCCCATCTCGGCGTCGGTTAGCAGGCAGAAGTCCATCTCGTCTTCCAGGTGAACACTGCGCGACACATTGACGCCTAGAATGAACGACATACGATATGCACCTCTGTCTGCACTGTAAAACACAGTGGGGTCAGGTGTCGCCTGCCAGTCACTCGCCCTCATACAGTCAGCTACGAAGTCGCCCACGTCGGTCCAGGTATCCTCACGGCCCCTGGAGAGGGCCACATGTGGGAGGACGCCGAAAACACCTGCAATGTACATCAGAACAATCACAGGCAGTGAACAACTCTTCCTGACTCGGTGTCAGGGCCACAGACAACTCACTACGGTGTGTGGACCAATATAAATGCTGTGTGGTCAGCTTCTCACAGCTCTTCCCCCCTCAGGGACCATTTCTGCTCCCATGCAGCGTCAAGTCCGAGGGACAAATGTGACGTGCAGTGGATTGAACCACACTGCACCAGCTCCGTCCCGGCAGGCGAAACCACGCGTTGCACTGCCTGCAGCAGATGCCTAGTGATTTCACCCTCAGGAAATTTCCACTGATAAACATATAACGGTGTGTTGACAGACAGATGCACGAACGAGTGAATTTCATTCAGATCCAGTTTAATTACCTTGAGGCCTTCTGGCGCCGAAACGAGGGATAATCCCAGCGTGCAGATCAGATCACGGCCCAACAATGATATTGGACAATGCGGTGAAAACAGAAATGAGTGTTTGAAACTCTTACCGTCTGCGTCGGTGCAACCTAGTGGAACCGTGAAGCTCTCCTTCACAACATGTCCAGTGGCAGAGACGGAATGTACGTATCGGCCGCTTAACTTTGGTGCAGACGGCAGGTCAGCTTCTCGAATAACAGAAATAGTTGCCCCTGTACCAACTAAAAAAGTCACTGGGGAATCAGAGATAGACAAAGTCATTTGAGGCAATTTTTTAAAGCTAGGGTGATTTAGTTTCACATAACTGGATGACAAAGGTGCAGTACCTCTGTCCAGACACTCAGTGTCGACAGAAAACTTTAAGCAGTTCTACACTGCCAAGAGCCAAGGACAGAGGAAAAACGTGATATGACGTGTTATCAGTGTTTGTAGTTCTAAGTACCAGTACGTGTAGTCATAACGTGCCACCTGGCCCCGCCCCTCGGTCACGGCAGTCCAGATGACATCACTCCGCGGTGCCTCTGGCACCTCCCACCCTTGGCGGCTGCCGGACCGCCGAACACCGCTGCACAATGCACAATGCCTCACCACATTGCAGACGGACGTCAGAGTCCCGTCTCGTGTCGGCCGTCCGCAGTCGCTGTTGGGGCTGAGAGACAGCGTCAAGCACAGACACAATCAGACATAGATCAGACATAGATCAGACACAGCTCCGCCCACCTCAGTTCAGCGCCGTACTCATCTGCGTGAGGCGTCAACGTGAGCGCGCTCAGGCACAGCTGCTATCAGTGCAGGAAGACGCTCTCTCCCCCGCACAGCTCCGGCCTCAGAGACAGTTAACCGTTAACTCCTAAAAACTTCCCAAGCAGACGTGCAGTTATCATGTGTATATGCCGTACACACGCACAAGCCAAGAGTTAATGCGCCTCGCACATGCGCAAACGCCTACACGGACCATCGAGAACGCGCAGCACCAGAAAGCCTGTTGCCGGAATTGATCATCCGTTTTGAACCGCCGACAGCTTCAACCGTCTTAGGTCCAACATCATCAGAACGAAGTAAATCCTTTACATCATCAACACTAACACGAATCTCAAGATTTTTTAACCTGTGTGATTTGTCCGCAGTGATCTGCTTCGTGTTTCGTTCCAACCTTAGTGCTTTAATTTTATTCCTTTCTAAGCCACGTTCGCACTCTCGTCTGCAACGGCCCTCCATACCATATCTCTCTCATATCATCAAACAGACATGACACCGTCGCTGTCTGCGCCTTCAGAACCAGCATCCTCGCTCTCTCCCCTGAATCAGTCCGCCCCATGCTGCCCAGCCGCTCCGCCCCGTTTCTCACCAGAAAAACTCCGTCGTCACCGAATCACGGCACTGCCTCCTACGTGACCCCAAACCAGTCCAATCAATCTATAACACCTCCAGGTCCCCCCCTTCAATGCACACTAACAAATTTCGCACACCACACCTGGGACCAGACGACAACGGCGTCGGAGGCAGGGTCACCCCTCTGTCTCGCACGGGTGCTGCCCACACGGCGCACTCCAGGCAGCCTGGCCGCCCGGCCAGTAACACCAGGGACCACCGGCGCTCACTCGAATCCGGCACCAAAAGCGACAGAAAACTAATGTGCGCGCGACCCTACGGACCCAGAAACAGGCCAGCGGCAGCCAAGCGCACGGGCACAGAGCCAGAACAGCACAAGCACACACAACCTCCACACCGCAGCGCCGCAGGCCAGCAATCAAAAAAAGGAAAAAACACACTCACCAGCGCACAGGGGTCCGTCCAAACGTCTGCCAAAGTCCCCGACCCGCCGCTACGGAGCCCCCTCACGAGGCCGGATTTCCAAGGCTAACGGAACTTGCGGCCAAAAGGAGCTACGCCTCCCCCGGTCCGGGGTCCGCAGCGGACGAGCAGCAGACAAAGCGCAGAAAACCCCAAAAACGTGCAAAAAGAAAACCCAGGGACGCCAACTGTAATGCCAAGAATTTGGAATCTTCTTAGCCGTAAGAGTTATTAATTTCTATGCACTGGTGAGGCAATCTATTCAGCTGTTAAGCATGGCACTGACAACGACGGAGGTGCAAAACGGAGGTTTATTCTCCAAGGCTGCAGTCAAAATCACAGAGCTCTTCACACCATCAGGATTCTTCAGAAGAATGCCAAGATTAAAGGCGGGCAGTTCATCTCATATTATTCTGCATCAGATTTGAAAATTACAGTAACCCATAACCTTGTAAAGTCTTGTGATCTTTCTAGACATAACTCAGCAACTTGATAAAGACAACAATCATGTGACCTAAAAGACAGCAGGTTTAGAGGGAAAAAGTCAAGGCTTCAGAGCCGTTAGGCTCAGGATGCATTTTTTAACTTTACAACGGGCTGTCCGGTCCCTGTACGACCGGTGCCAGAGTTTGGTCCGCATTGCCGGCAGTAAGTCGGATTCGTTTCCAGTGAGGGTTGGACTCCGCCAAGGCTGCCCTTTGTCACCGATTCTGTTCATTACTTTTATGGACAGAATTTCTAGGCGCAGTCGAGGTGTCGAGGGGATCCGGTTCGGTGGCCTCAGGATTGGGTCTCTGCTATTTGCAGATGATGTGGTTCTGTTGGCTTCATCGAGCCGTGATCTACAACTCTCGCTGGAGCGATTCGCAGCCGGTTGTGAAGCGGCTGGGATGAAAATCAGCACCTCCAAATCTGAGACCATGGTCCTCAGCCGGAAAAGGGTGGAGTGCCCTCTCCGGGTTGGGGATGAGGTCCTTCCCCAAGTGGAGGAGTTTAAGTATCTCGGGATCTTGTTCACGAGTGAGGGAAGGATGGAGCGGGAGATCGACAGACGGATCGGTGCGGCATCTGCAGTGATGCGGGTGCTGCGCCGGTCTGTTGTGGTGAAGAAGGAGCTGAGTCGGAAGGCGAAGCTCTCAATTTACTGGTCGATCTACGTTCCTACCCTCACCTATGGTCATGAGCTTTGGGTAGTGACCGAAAGAACAAGATCGCGGATACAAGCGGCTGAAATGAGCTTCCTTCGCAGGGTGGCCGTGCTCTCCCTTAGAGATAGGGTGAGAAGCTGGGTCATCCAGGAGGAGCTCAGAGGTGAACCGCTGCTCCTCCGCATCGAGAGGAGCCAGATGAGGTGGTTCATCTGGTTAGGATGCCTCCTGGACGCCTCCCTGGCGAGGTGTTCCGGGCACGTCCCACTGGGAGGAGACCCCGGGGAAGACCCAGGACACGCTGGAGGGACTATGTCTCTCGGCTGGCCTGGGAACGCCTTAGGATCCCCCCTAGAGGAGCTGGAAGAAGTGGCCGGGGAGAGGGGGGTCTGGGCCTCCTTACTCCGGCTGATGCCCCCGCGACCCGACCTCGGATAAGCGGAAGAAGACGGTACGGTACAATGCCTTGTGAAAGTATTCGGCCCCTTGAACTTTGACAAGATTTTTTTGTCAAGAATCAACAAGTGAGCACAATTGTGAAGAGAAACAGAAATTTATTGGATATTCTGAACCTTTTTTAACAAAAAAACTGAAAAGTGGAGTGTGTAGTATTATTTAGCCCAATTGCGTTAATACTCTGCAGCGCCACCTTCTGCTAGTGTTCCAGCTGCAGGTCTCTTGGGGTTTGTCTCTATCAGTTTAACTCATCCAGAGACTAAATTCTGGTCCATTCTTCCTGTAAAACAGCTGGAGCTCAGTGAGGTTGGATGGAGAGCGTTTGTGAACAGCAGTCTTCAGCTCTTTCCACAGATTCTGGACTGGATTCAGGTCTGGACTTTGACTTGGCCGTTCTAACACACCTTCCATTTCAATATAATTGCTTGCTCAGTGCTCCTTGAGATGTTTAAAGCTTGGGAAATCTTTTTGTATCCACATCCAGCTTTAAACTTCAGAGATAGCCCAGCCTCTGCAAGATGCTATTTATTGCAAACCAATGGCAATGAATGACAAAGTTCTATGGACAGAGAACATTGGAAAGGCCTTTGATAGGCTGAAATCAGCCCTGATGACCACAGTGGTCTTAGCGTTGCCAGATTACAGCAAGCCTTTCACCTTGACAGTGGACTGCAGAAATGGTTTCATGACTGCAGCCCTTTTGCAAAAACATGGAAGCAGGTTGATGGTTTGTTTTCTACTCCAAGAAACTAGACCCTGTGGGCACAGCGCTGCCACACTGTGTTCAGTTTGTGCAGCTGCTCTCACGTTCAGCAGATGTGAGATTATATCACCCAACCACCCTGCTAGAGCCACATGCTGTGCATGTACTCTTGTTACAAACTCAGATGAGTTTTTATCCCCAGCATGCCACATGGCATGGACAGTGGTTTCACTGCTGCAACCGCACAGAGATAAAATGATGACTCCCCACACCAGAAGATGGGGAACCACACAATGATGTACAGACAGCTCAGGGAACCCATCTGCCACACCCAGACCTTACTGATGTCCCACTAAGTAAAGGTGAGGGTTGGTTGGTAGATGGATCCTCATCTAAGACTCCACAGGGCATATGCCAGACAGGGTATCCTGTGGTTTCTGCATCAGATGTTATAGAAGCTTGTCACCTTCCAGTGCACATGTCAGCACAAGCAGCAGAACTCATTCCTTTGAACCAAGCATGCAGTTTAGCCATAAAGAAATCGCTGACGGACTACACAGATAGTCAATATGCTAGTCCGCACTGTTTTATTTTGCAAAACAGTAGGAACACAGAGGTATGACGTCAACTGGAAAACCAGTGACTCATGCTAGGCTGCTTAAGGAACTTTTGCAAGCCCCCATGCTGCCTGTCCAGTCTGCAAATGTGCTGCACACACCCGTGCTGAGGATGACATGTCAAAAGGCAACCATTTCACTGACCAAGCTGCTAAGAGAGTAGCTGCAGGCAGCTGCACAACCCTCCACGCCGAAATGTCCACTCCGGACATTACTGACCATTCAAGTGGCTGCACCTGCAGCTGGAATGAAGCTCTGGCTCTGAAGGAGCGCATGTTGAGAATGACATTTCCTCCATAAACGGACAACCAGTCCAGCCAAAAGCTTTGCATAACGCAGTGGCGATTTTGAGCCATGGGCCAGGCCATGTCTCAACAGGAGGGATGGTTGATCTCATGAATAAACACTATAAGACTATAAGAATCCATGGCCAGAGCAGTAGGATCTAATGAATTTATCCAACCTTTCAGGTTACTGATGTTTCCTGAAGAAATTGAACAATCTGATGAACAACATGAATATGTGATTACTTGTGGAAGGTTCTACAAGCACAATAATCTTCTCCCAGAAATGTCTCCCAAATCTTCTCCCAGAAATGTCTCCCTTTGTCCTACAGTAACCCCTGGTGAAGGTCGGAGACCTGGTGTATGTCAAGGTGATCAAAAGGAAGTCATGGTCGAGCCCTCGTTGGGAGGGTCTATATCGTGTGCTCCTGACGACCCCTACAGCAGTGAAGATTGCAGAAAGATCCAGCTGGAGATATCTCAGCTACTGCAAACTGCAACCTGAGTAGAAGGCCCGGCGACGGTAAGGTGGAAGGCCGGATACAAAGGGGGTCTTAGCCAACAGGGCAGGACCGTCTCAACCCGGTGAAGAAACCAACTGAACCTTACCACTTTAGGGGCACTCAGGAGAAGATGTGGGGCGCCACGTGGAGGACCATTTTGGGATTTGTCACCCTTACTTGTTCGACCATCAATCACCTTGGAAGAGACAACGGATGTGTGGTCGAAGGAAGACCAATATGCTCACAAAGAGCGTTAATAAATCACACAGATGGATGACAGACTGATATGTGTGAACAGCTGTGGATTGGAATCCACAACCAACACCCTTCTGTTTTGAGAGGAAATGCACTGGGATGAATATATCCAGTGTCTACCTGGGATACTCCACATGTAAGACAATCGTACCCGTTTGACCCAACAAGAAGATTTAAAAACTTAAGTTAAGTTAAGTCTGGAGTTGCCAGGCGAAGAAGGCTATCCTACACCACCCGACATGGTATGGCACTGCGGGCCTAAGACTTACCAGTACCTCCCAAGATACTGGTGTGGGAGATGTCACCTTGCATATCTTCAACCATTCGTAGTGGCAGCCAGCAACCTGTTGGTCAACACATGGTCTACGCCCAACGGATGTGCAAAGTGACCAGTAGAAGGCCATAAACCTTTGACCTCTGATGTCCGAGGGGTCTTCATGACACTGACCCCTCCTGATGGTGGAGCCCATCTAAGTCACACACTGGATAACCATATGAAGACCCAGGAAGATGCCAGGATTAAACTTGACCACATGTGGTAGCAGTTATTTTTAAAGTTTCTTACACCTGTACTTTTTATTTAAATCATGTGTCATATCATGCCACAGGAAAATGATATCAACACATCCAACACTGACTTGGAAATGACCCCGAGTGTAAATGTGTTTGGGCTCATAAAAAATGATCTTACAGCCAAAAATCTAACTGAAGTGGTTGTTTTAAAACGAGATGAGAATTTGAGCAAATATATGATAAACAGGAGGGAAATGTTGGATTATTTATACATAGTTATCACACATTTGCTATTAAACAGTACACTGCCTAGTGAAGAACTACTGAAAGTAGTTAAGTATGTGTCACCTTTTAAATGGCTTGTGTGATAACATGCTGTATAAGAGTGTGAAAGTTATCATACGAACAGAAGAAGAAGAACCGGAACTGGAACTGGACGAGAGAACATTGGGCATCGTACAGCTACGTACTGATGAGTGTACGTAGTTAGGTCAGATTAAGACAGTTAGTCACTCCTCCAAACCCCTTAGAGCTGCATATTTTTATGTAAAGCAGGGACGTCCTAAGACAATAAAAGAAGGAGTTCGGCAGGAGTCAACTCAGAGCGGGTTGGAGATTGTAACTGGGAACTCTCTGCCGTTCTCCTCGCAAGTAAAATATAACAACTGTCTCTTGTCTTCCTTTTAAAAAGTGTTTTAGGTTGGATGAACCTGACAAACTGGACAAAAACACGCCGGAAACATGCTGAAAATGGACTGAAAAACAGCCTGATATCAGGCCACGAAACAGGCTGCAGACATGGTAACGTCAGTGAAGCTGAGCTGCGTTCAACAGCCTGAAAATAATTTGACTGTTAAAGTCTTTTGACGCGATTATTCATGATTTCAGATCAAATCTGCCTCGAGACGTTTTTGATCTTCACCTTCATCATCCGCTCAGCTTCGTTCCTCAATGATGGAGACGCTTGTTCTGTAACTGGACCCTGAAAGCAGCGTTGTGTGTGTGTGTGTGTGTGTGTGTGTGTGTGTGTCAGACATGCGGAGTGTGTCGGTGTGTGTGCTCCTCCTTGTCTTCGTCCAAAGCAGGACGACCGCTGCTGGACGCTCCGATGGCCGACCGCTGAGGCTGGACCCTGAAGTGGACATGAACATCGTGAGTACATTAAAGGCGCAGTTCGCCGTTTTAGAGGCTGAAGAATTTTAACTCCTCTGACATCTGGAGGGTTCCTGGGTTTTTCACAATAAAAGCCTGACGGCAGCAAACGTGGACTTTGACACGGGTTTGTTTGCAGATTAATCGGGGAAAGGGAAACACTCAGGGGCCTCTTGACCCCTGGGGGGCCCTGGGGGCGTGTCCTAGGGGGCGTGTCCTAGCATGTACTTCAGCGTGCGCTTGTGTCCATCAGATGGAGCTCATTCGTAGGTGGGGCTATCCCGCGGAGGAGTACGAGGTTCAGACGGAGGACGGGTACATCCTGACCATCAACAGAATCCCCCAGGGACTCAAACCCACGGCAGGTCAGAGCCGCTGCGCCACCTCCGGAGCGGCGTTCCGGGTTCCCGTTCCAGCAGGTTCTGACGGGTTCTGATGTCTCGCAGGTCCAAAGCCAGTCGTCTACCTGCAGCACGGCCTCCTGGGCGCGGGCAGCAACTGGATCACCAACCCGCCCAACACCAGCCTGGGCTACGTGCTGGCGGACGCCGGCTACGACGTGTGGATCGGGAACAGCCGAGGAAACACCTGGTCCAGGAGGCACCGGACTCTGAGCCCGGAGAGCGAGGACTTCTGGAGGTTCAGGTAGGAAGAACATGGGACATGTTTATGAGGGGAGGGGCTCCGGAGACAAGGACACGCCCAGTTAGACAACATTTATTGATCATGTGATCCGTTTGTTTTAATTAGAGTCATTTATTTCTATAAACATACAATCAGAGAGACTCATCTTATTTATCTCTTTTTAATATCTAGACTTTTTTCAGAAAAATCATGTTACGACCATGTCACTTACTGTAAAACGGAGACTTTAGTTGAAAAATCACCAACTTTTAACTGGAATTTACAGATTTTTGAATTGAAATTAGGGCTGGGCAACGATTAAAATTTTTAATCGTGATTAATCGCATTATTTCCCTGATTAATCACATTGTATACACAAAATGAAATAATGAATTCAAAAGTAGTGTAAATGTCACTTTTATTTAAATGTTCTGCTGCCATATGAACTAAAGTGCCATAACATTTGTTGTTCAAACACTTTTAACATCAGCACTTGTCAGTAACACATATTTAGTGTAAATCTCATCTTAAAAAATGTAAAATAAAATAAAGCTTATTGCCACTGCCAGGGCATTAATGTCATCCTGTTTTTATAAAAAATAAAAAAAAGTCTACAAACAAAATCCAACAAAATGATCAGAACATTAAAACAGGTAATTTCTGAGGTAACAGCAGAAACTTTTAACGGGGAGTTCAACTTGTCAGTTGTTACAAATAACCTTGTTTCTGTTGAATCCTCCGTCTGGGAGAACTTTAAAATGAAAATGTCCATGTTAAAGTTCAGTAACTTTACCAATCTGTGTATCAATCATTCTTTCCATTTTGAACTGTCAATAAAAAATACAAAAAAATAAAAAGGGACATTTTATTACGTTTTTCGTTTTTTCATTTAACACAAAAAACAAAAAAATGCCTGTTTTT
The DNA here is from genome assembly GCA_018398805.1 of Hirundichthys speculiger. Classification (NCBI taxonomy): domain Eukaryota; kingdom Metazoa; phylum Chordata; class Actinopteri; order Beloniformes; family Exocoetidae; genus Hirundichthys; species Hirundichthys speculiger. The sequence goes on from JAGFBZ010000144.1 coordinate 1,210,832, forward strand.
TTTTTTTTACATTTCATTTTTAGACTTGAATCAAAAATACGAAATTAAAAAACGGGCCACAGAACTGAATTAGTTTTATAATGGAGGACTGGACTTTCTGTTGTCATTACACATCTGTGCCACTAGATGGAGCTGCACTGCAGTAACCAGCTAGAGAACAGCAGGACAGTGAACACATGGAGCAGATCTGATGGAACATGGAGGAATGACCACAAACGTTTGGTTGCAGAATTTTCTTTTCCAGTTAATATTTCTACCTGAGTTGCTACCTGAACTGTAAAGTTCACAGATTTTTACCGTTCTCCATGTCTGTTTTAGCTTTTCCTTATTTACCTGCCAATTATCTTCTGGTTCCGCAGTAGCCAGTAACAGACTTTTCAAAACAAAAGCATGTGAGCAACATGCATTAACGTGCGATAAAAAATTAATGAGTTAGCGCAATAATAACGCGTTAACTTGCCCAGCCTTAATTAAAATATTAAATAGTTAAAAAGGTTTTTTTAAAGTTTTTGTCCAGAAATGAAGAATTTTTGGTATGAAATTGTGAATTTTACTATTTCACAACTTTTTGTTCTAAAAAGTAAAGTTTTGTCTTAAAATCTCAAATTGTGCTAAATTGTGACTTTTTTACATGAAAATGTTTTATGTGAAACTGAATTTCAAATAAATGTAAATTAACATTTTGTTGTCAAATCAGTTTTTACAAAATCACAACTTTTGAACTTGAAAATACAGATTTCTGTCACAAAATATCAATTTTGCAAAATCATAAAATTAAAATTCCAACTTTTTATTTTTAAATTGTGATTTGTCTTATAATCACAACATTTTGACTCGAAGTCTCAAATTTAACAAAATAATGACTTTTTAACTTTAAACTGAAACTTTATTAAATGTCTACTTTTTTACGCTGTTCAGACACCTTTCATAAAACTGCAACTTTCTATCCTAAAATAAAGAGTTCTTTCACCAAAAGTTCCGATTTTTGTTCCAGTGTTTTGATGCCAAAAATCAAGTATTTGTCATAAATGTTTAACATTTTTGACATAAAATGACGACTTTGTCACAAACTTGTGAATCTCGTAGAACTGAAGATCTTTAATCACAACATTTTGTTGTTAAATCACAAATTTAGATAAATCGAGTTATTTTATTTCTTTTTGTATTAAAATTTAGACTTTTGACAAAATTAGTTTTTCAACAAAATTCAGACTTTTTGTTCTAAAATCAGATTTTTGTTTTAAAAACATTTTAAAAATGAGGTGAAGCTCCTTTGATGGTGAATCAGCTCTGTCAGATGGGTGGAGCTTGAGCAGCACCTGGAGGCCACCTGTGCAGGTGCTGGACTCCACCTGTGCAGGTGCTGGACACCAGGTGCTCGTGTCTCTGCAGTTATGATGAGATGGCTCTAAAGGACCTTCCGGCCGTCGTCAACCGCGTCCTGAAGGTGACGGGTCAGGACCAGATCTTCTACATCGGACACTCTCAGGGAACCACCTTAGGTGACCGCCGCCGCCGCCGCCGCTGCTCTGCTTTCACGTCTAAACTCTCATTCAGGTTTGTGGCGTGAACAGGCCCGTGTGTGTCTCATTTCCCAGGATTCATTGCGTTCTCCACGCTGCCGGAACTGGCCAGTAAGATCCGGCTGTTCGTTGGTTTGGCTCCCATGGCGACCATGGCGTTCACCAGCAACCCCGTAGCCAAACTGTCCATCTTCCCCGATGCCATCATCTGGGTGAGAAGAAGTCATGTGACCTGTAATCATAATGATGATAATCTAGAAACATGGAGCCACATGTGCCTTTAAACACAGCTGATCTTTGTTTGGAGAAAATACTCTTGATAATGATAAAGATCAATAAATAATAATTTATCACTTGATATCCTCAACCTGCAGTCTCACAGAACAGTTATCAATATAGTTTTGTATCAATTATATATCAGTTATAGTATCAATATTGTCTTTGGTCCCAAACACCTGAGGAATGGATTGACTGGATTTACGCTGGCTTCCAGCACAGTTGTGAAAAACCTTGGAGTTATTTTTGATCAGGATATGTCATTTAAGCAGCATATTAATCAGGTTTGCAAGACTGCCTTTTTTCATCTCCGAAATATTGCCAAAATTAGGAGCACCCTCTCCCAGGGTGATGCCGAAAAATGTATCCACGCGTTTGTTAGCTCTAGACTGGATTACTGTAATGCGTTGTTAGCAGGATGTCCGAAAAGCTCGCTGAATAGCCTTCAATTGATCCAGAACGCAGCAGCGAGGGTGCTGACAGGAATCCGCAAGCGAGATCACATCTCTCCCGTGTTAGCCTCCCTCCATTGGCTTCCCGTGAAATTTAGAATTGAGTTTAAAATTCTGCTTCTCGCATATAAGGCCCTTAATGGCCTAGCCCGCGCTATTTACAAGACTTGATAGCTCGTTATGCTCCTAATAGAGCTCTCCGCTCTCAGAGTGCAGGATTACTCGTCGTTCCTAGAATATCTAAAAGTAGGTTTGGAGGACGGGCCTTCTGCTACCAGACACCTTTTTTATGGAACCAGCTACCAGTTTGGGTTAAGGAGGCTGACACCACCTCCATCTTTAAAACTAAATTGAAAACATTTCTGTTCAGTAAAGCCTACAATTAGTCTTAACTATAGTGTGTAGGGGCTAATAGTTATAACTATAGTTGTAGTAGCTCAGACTAGAGTAGCTCGTCTTAATCACAGCTTCGTCATAGCTATGCTGCTATAGGCCTACGCTGCAGGGAGACACCAGCATGATCTGCTGAGTGGTGTCTCCACTGCTCTTCTCCTTTTTCTTCCCTTTCTTCCTCCCTTCCTCCTCCTCCAGCTCATTTATAATTATTTGGGAGCACCCTGCTACTGAAACTGTGCTCCATTTTCTTTGCTTTCCTGTGGTTTGTTGTGCTGTTTCTGCCCCCTTTTCTCTTTGTGTATTTGCAGGCCAGAGTTTCCTGGGTTTCATGCTAACTTGCAGTTCCATCCTCTGTCCATCCCGGGGTTCTCCTCCACTTGTGTTTGGGTACCGACTGGCGTGGTGATCGGCGACCTGGTCCTCTGGCCATCTCATCCCAGTGCTGCTGCCTCCATCTGTTTATGTTTATATATTGCATCCTTTTGCTTGAAATCCTACCCTTCTCTTTTCTTAAACCCAAACCCCCTCCTCCTTCCCCCTCCTCCCCCTTCTCTCACACACCTCACCTACACCCCACCCGCACATTATTGATACTCAAGAGCCTATCATGGCTCATTACGCTGACCACACGCCCAAGGGCCCTCCATAGCTCGCTTGCATTCACCCTACAACAATTCCACTACTTCTTTATTTTTATTTTTACTTTTTCTGTGCTCTCCTCTCTCTGTCCTACATCCTCTTTCTGTCCTCCATCTTCTCTCCGTCCTCTCTCCTCTCTCTGTCCTGTCTCCCCTCTTTTCTTTCTCTACCCGGCTGGCCTTCGGCAGGAAGGTCCCCCCATATGATCCAGGTCCTGCTCAAGGTTTCTTCCTCTTAAAGTGGAGTTTTTCCTTGCCACTGTTTGGTATAAAGGTTTTTTTTTCTCCCTACGTGGGAGTTTTTTACCTGCCATTATCATTGATTGGATTTAATTATATAATCTTAGTTGATGATATTTGCTCGGGGGTCATGCTCTGGGTCTCTGTAAAGCGCCTAGAGACAATTGTCATTGTAACAGACGCTATATAAATAAAATTGAATTGAATTGAACTGAATAGTTATCAATAAATCCCTTTAGTCAGTTTGTCCTGACCAACGTGTCTCCATAGCGTTGAAGAGCAACATCTGGATGTGGCTGCAGGGCTGTTTCTGGTTTTTCTGGGGTCCAGAGCAGATTCTGGTTGGGGGCCCGGTTCACTCAGAACATTAGAAGAAACTCTTTAACTGTTGAGAACAAAGGCAGAGTTTCTGAGTTTATAAAACAAACTTAATAAATTTGTGAGAGAAGATTCAGAAATTCTGATTAAACTTAAGAAAATGTTTGAATTTTGGTTTTATAAGTTTGAACGTTTGAAATTGTGAGTTTGTGAACTCAAACTTTCAAAAAGGAGCTTTGAATTTCTGACATTATGAACTTGTAAATTTGGAAATATTAACTTCACAGATTTAGAAATTGCAAAAAAAGGCTAAAAAAATTCTGATTTTATAAACCTTTTAAATTGAAAATATAAACATTTTGATTTTCAAAGTTGCAAAACTGGAAGAGCTTATGAAGGCTTATAAATACCAGCTTTACAAATTTAAAATTTAATTTAATTTTTTTTAAGACAAAAATTCCAGAATTTGACTTCATAAACTAAAGACAAAATTTAAAAAATTCTGGCTTCACAAATTAAAAATGATACAGAAAAAAAACTAAGAATTTCTGAGTTTCAGTAAATTTACAGAAAAAAAAGTTAAATTTCTGACTTTTTAAAAAGAAACTCTGGTTTTACAAAGCTGCAAATTTGCCCCCCAAAAAAGAGTTTCTGACTTTATAATTTCTAAATTTGTGACATTAAATCCAGTATCGTTACACAAACTTTAAATTTGATGTTAAATCATAAACTACATCTAAAAAATAATTTCAGAATAACGTTCTTGAACATCTCACTGATTACAGGAAATAAGATCCTCAACATCACATTCAAGTCCCGCCCATCTTCCTGGTTAAAGTGGGCGGAGTCTCAGAGCCCCTGCCCACTCCGTGCTGATGCCGTGTTTCTGTCGCCCCCTGCAGGACTGGTTTGGGAGGCGGGACTTCCTGCCTCAGAGCAGGTACATCAAGTGGTTGGCCGAACACGTGTGTGCGGAGAAGCTGTTCAGCGAGCTGTGTGGAAACGTCCTTATCGTAATTTGCGGGTTTGACGAGAAGAACCTCAACATGGTTCGTACGTTTGATGTGTGGGTTTGAGTTCCCGGTCCAGATTCTGGATCCGAGACTGTTCTGGGGCGGTCTGGTTCTCTGGCTCTGATCAGTCCAGGATGTTACGATGGTCCAGATTTCTGACTGGACTCTGATGTGTTCCAGACTCGGATTCCGGTCTACCTGACCCACTGCCCCGCTGGGACGTCGGTCCAGAACATGGTCCACTGGGCCCAGGTACCCTGCAACACTCGGACACACCTGGGGGGCCGCTGGTGTCAGGTGTTGTGAATTGTCCTCAGTTCCTCGGTTCAGCTCTCCGTGTCCATGACTGTCTGCAGGCTGTTCGTGGAGGAAAACTGATGGCGTTCGACTTTGGACCTGAAGGGAACATGGAGCACTACAACCAGGTGAGCCTGGACCTGGACCTGGACCTGGACCTGGACCTGGACCTGGACCAGTCTCTGAAACACAAGCACACAACATTCTGATGTCCTTGTCCATCTGTCCTCCCTCAGACCAGCCCCCCTGAGTACCACATCCAGGACATGAAGGTTCCCACCGCTCTGTTTTCAGGGGGACACGACACTCTGGCGGACCCTAAAGACATGGAAGTCCTCCTCACTCAGGTCAGTCGAAGGCGTGGACGCACCCTGGTGGACGGGAGAGGAACTGCAGCTGCTTGAAGTACAGTTGCTCTATCAACCACTAGAGGCTGCAGTTCCTCTACTAACCGCTAGAGGCTGCAGTTCCTCTACCGACCACTAGAGGCTGCAGTTCCTGCAGCTGTGTTGATATCAGAATGTTGTAATTTTGTGAAATTTGACCATTTCTGACAGGTTTGCTTTTTACATCAAAAATATAGTATAAAGTTGTAATTTTATGTTACAGTTGCAGTTTTGCAAAAGTCAATTTACAACAGTTAGTATAAGTTTAGAAAATCTATTTTATATCAGAAATTCACAATTTTCTTTGACATTTTATGACAAAATCAAGCTTTTTTCTACAAAAACTTGTGATGTTGCAAAATTTGCAATTTTACAACCAAAATGAATGATTTTTGGACAAAGTTTCAATTCATGTTTGAAATGCACAATTTTACAACCTTAAGCTGTCAGAAAAGATAAAATGTATTAGATAGAACTGATAATTTACCTCAAATTTTTGATTTTAGTCCGAAAAATTGCAATCATACAAAACTAGATTTTTGAAAAAAAAATGTTAAAAAGTGATCATTTCACAAAGTTTGTAATTCTACAACAAAAAGTTGCTAACTATTGTTAAAAATATGCAATTTCATAAAGGTCACAATTTTGCAACAAAAATAAAAAAAAAATGTGGAACAAAATTTTTGCAACAAAACCCTTTTTTTCAAGAAATGTGGTATTTTTTGCCAATTCTAAACAAATGTTGTATTTTTTTCATGATAAAAGGTAAAACATTAAATTAGCTTCGCTCATATTAAGTTATGATGCTAACCAACATTAGCTTACATTCATTTTGTCAAATTTGTCCATCTGAAGCAACGATGTTGGCACAGATTTGATCAGAACGAATGTAAGTTAACGTTAGCTTCATAGGTTAGCATGAGCTAAGCTAAAACGGCTAGCCTGTGGTAACTGAGGTTCAGTAGGACTGACTGACTAGATTGTTTGCCCATTTTTCAATTAACTGGAGGGTGGGCGGAGTCAGCTCCAGCAGACGCCTGTCTCTGTGATGATGATAATTTCAGACGTGTTCTGTCCCTCTGCAGGTGTCCAACCTGGTCTACCACCAGCACATCGAGCACTGGGAGCATCTGGACTTCATTTGGGGTCTGGACGCCCCCAAGCAGATGTATCCCTCCATCCTGAAGCTGCTTCAGGAGCACCGTTACCAGATGCTCTGAATGCCGCTGAACTGGAACCTTCAGAGTCCAGATTCTGACGGATTCTGTTGGGTTCAGACGGGTTCTGGCAGGTTCCGTGGACCCGGTGGCAGGTTTTACCTCTGGAACTGTTAGCTGACATTTTTTATATTTTACAGCAATAAACTGATGTAAACACCTGTTACTCTGATCACGGATCAGAACACTCGTCCACAGCGGCGTGTAAATACGTCAGTATTCTAGACAGGCACATGCACAGGTGATGCTCAAGCTCCTCCCCCTCTGACCACCTCCTCCACGTGTCTGTAGAACAACTGTTCAGCAGCTGTTTCAGCATCAAAACTAACAGTCTGACCACAATAAGTTGCGATTTTAAAACAAAATGTTGTGATTTTTGTGGAGGAAAAATTTTTTTGGTTTATTTCATCTTGTAATTTTGTTATTTGTCTTTAACAATATGTTTAAAAGTGATGTCTTTCTTAATAAGACCAATACACATCATAGCCAAAGAGACCAAATATCAAAGCACGGGGGTCGGCTGTGACTTCCTAAATTCAATTAGCATCAACTAAATAACTTCTTGATCCTGTTTTAAGGCAACTGTCTGCCTCCACCACCACCTGCTGTGTCTACACTCTGTATGCAAACCTGTAACACCTTGTTGTCTTGGTATAAAGATCAGCTTCATCTTTGTATCTACAGAGTCATCAGTTAGTACTCTGCGGAGTGGTGGCTGGTCTCTCTCCTTGTGCGCACAAGTATTTGTATGTCTGTCTTTATTTCTCTGTAATAAATTCTTTTCTGATTTTCTCATCGAGATCGGATCTTATTTTTTCCACAACAATTTTTTTCTGCAAGAGTCAGGATTTTATGATGCAAAGTTGAGAATTCTTGTCCAAAAAAGAATTATAAGTTTCAGATTTACTACATAAAGTTCCAATATCAAGTTAAAAAGTCATCATTCCACAGCGAAATGTTGCGATTATGTAACACAGGCCTCAATTTTACAATATAAAAAATCTCAATTTTATGTCAAAATGAGGTTTTTATTGCAGTTTTGAAAATTACATCTGTTGACTATGTCTCTCATCAATGACCAATTTAAACAAGTGGTGCTGCAGCTCCATTACCGTATTTACCATATTTACCAGACTATCAGTCTCACCAGAGTTTGTTTCCTTGTTCCTGCGTCTGTGGACTCGTTCATCTGTGGTCTTGTTCCTTCCTCTGTGGACTTGAGGTTTAATGTCTACGGAGGTTTAACGTCTATGGAGGTTTAACGTCTACGGAGGTTTAATGTCTACGGAGGTTTAACGTCTACGATGGTTTAACGTCTGCGATGGTTAAACGTCTACGGAGGTTTAACGTCTACGGAGGTTTAACGTCTACGGAGGTTTAACGTCTACGGAGGTTTAACGTCTGCGATGGTTAAACGTCTACGGAGGTTTAACGTCTACGGAGGTTTAACGTCTACGGAGGTTTAATGTCCACAATGGTTTAACGTCTACGATGGTTTAATGTCCACGATGGTTTAACGTCTACAATGGTTTAACGTCTACGGAGGTTTAACGTCTACGGAGGTTTAAAGTCTACGGAGGTTTAACGTCTACGATGGTTTAACGTCTACGGAGGTTTAACATCTACGGAGGTTTAACGTCTACGATGGTTTAATGTCTACGGAGGTTTAACATCTACGATGGTTTAACGTCTACGGAGGTTTAACGTCTACAGAGGTTTAACGTCTACGATGGTTTAATGTCTACGGAGGTTTAACGTCTACGATGGTTTAACGTCTACGGAGGTTTAACATCTACGATGGTTTAATGTCTACGGAGGTTTAACATCTACGATGGTTTAACGTCTACGGAGGTTTAACGTCTACGGAGGTTTAACGTCTACGATGGTTTAACATCTACGGAGGTTTAACATCTACGATGGTTTAACGTCTACGGAGGTTTAACGTCTACAGAGGTTTAATGTCTACGATGGTTTAACATCTACGATGGTTTAACGTCTACGGAGGTTTAACGTCTACGGAGGTTTAACGTCTACAGAGGTTTAACGTCTACGGAGGTTTAACGTCTACGATGGTTTAACGTCTACGGAGGTTTAACGTCTACGATGGTTTAACATCTACGATGGTTTAACGTCTACGGAGGTTTAACGTCTACGATGGTTTAACGTCTTGTAGTGTCAAGAGTGTTTTCTGGTTCGTCTCTGATCTCAAAATATTCTAAGTTCTTAAAGTATGAAAACTTCAAAGTACAAAGTCAAACAAACTGGTTCAAAGTTAAATGAAGGTTTTATTGACAATACAATATCCCCCTCATTGAGACAGCCCGGGCAGATCTGATTTCACAGTGGGATACATTTACTTTTAAACAATTAGGGAGGGTCATTTGCCTCTGGTCCTTGTTTTGAAATCATTCTGATAGGACAAAATTTGACTATCTTGGTTTTGGTTGGTCCACTGAAGTTGGCATTTTTGATAATTTAGCACCTCTAAAAAGTACCTTCTGTGTCCCCTTAATTTTCTATGATTTTCCTCGGCAGAGATGAGGATTCTGTAATCTGCTCATCTTCCCACACACACTCATTATAGTGCCCCTCTCATAATTCTTCTCACCCATATTTCTGCTCCAAGAAAGGGGCCTCTCACCCACCCATTCCCGCACGTAATAACTAAAGTTCAATGGGTTCGGGGCTTCTCTTACTCTACAGTCTACGGAGGTTTAACGTCTACGATGGTTTAACATCTACGATGGTTTAACGTCTACGGAGGTTTAACGTCTACAGAGGTTTAACGTCTACGATGGTTTAATGTCTACGGAGGTTTAATGTCTATGGAGGTTTAAAGGCTACGAATGTTTAACGTCTACGGAGGTTTAATGTCTACGATGGTTTAATGTCTACGATGGTTTAATGTCTACGGAGGTTTAACGTCTACGGAGGTTTAACATCTACAATGGTTTAACATCTACGGAGGTTTAACATCTACGATGGTTTAACGTCTACAGAGGTTTAACGTCTACGGAGGTTTAAAGGCTACGAATGTTTAACGTCTACAGAGGTTTAACGTCTACGATGGTTTAACGTCTGCGGAGGATCAGGTCCAGATCCAGGTCCTGCTGTTTTATTTCCCAGATTAAGTATCTAAACACATATTTGATTCTAGATCCATGTTTTAGGTTAGGCGCTCCAGGTTAGCGCTGGTGCACCTTCAGATTTTCAGACGTTGCATCAGAAGTGAAGCATTTCTGATGTAAATCCCCGCATCCATTCATTAGTGTCCGTGTTTTGGATCCATCCATTTGGCGACGAGCAGAATGATGAAGAAGAAGAAGAAGCTCCACAAGCAGCTCAGATGACGTCCAGGAGGCCACCTGGTTCTTCTGATGGTTGATGGTTTGTGATGGTCCAGCTTCACTCCAGTATTTTATTTTCAATATGCAAGTTGTTACGTTGCAGATTTAGATCGTTAAAATAAAATTAACTCAATGTGTTTTAAGATATTTATTTCTGAGTAAAATAAAAGTTTGTCAAAAATCACAACTTACATTAAATTTCTAATGAACACTGTGAGTTGAAACATCTTCTAGTTCAGACGTTTCACCTCAGAATCTGACACAATTTAGTGTTTAAACTTAAAGGAATTATTAAAGTTGCTGCATTTTTAAATTCATACATTGTACTTAAATAAGAAAAAATAAAAAAAATTGAAATGTTCCTAATAATTTCAATTTTACATCAATAGATCGAGAAGTTTGACTGTTTTTGTTGAAGAAAATGGTTTTACACCTTTTCTCAGTAACAAACCCCAAGCTAGCCTTAGCTTAGCATTGATGTTGAATTCATGTGTATTGAAGCTAGCTCATTTACTTGTTAGCTTACCACAAACACTGGAAACAGAGTGTTAGCATAACTTAGCACACAGACTAGAAATGGGATAACTGTTAGCATAGCTTAGCATAAAGACTAGAATCAGGGTAACTGTTAGCATAGCTTAGCATGAAGACTAGAATCAGGATAACTGTTAGCATAGCTTAGCATGAAGACTAGAATCAGGGTAACTGTTAGCACAGCTTACCTTGAAGACTAGAATCCGGATAACTGTTAGCATAGCTTAGCATAAAGACTAGAATCGGAGTAACTGTTAGCACAGCTTAGCATGAAGACTAGAATCAGGGTAACTGTTAGCACAGCTTAACATGAAGACTAGAATCAGGGTAACTGTTAGCATAGCTAGACTGGGACCTGCAGCTTGTCTCCCTCATTAATCAGAAAGTTAACGACGTAGTCGTCCGTCAGGATTCTTTTCTCAGCGTGTTAGCGATCTTAGAGAACTTCAGTCTGGTGGCGATGGCCAGCGGAGTTTCTCCGTCCTGTAAAACCAGAAGTATTTTAGAAGCTCATCAGCTAGCGTCACACTGTCTGACGTGCTTTTAAACTTTATCCTTATTGGCTGTGGTTTTCGTCATGTTTGTCATTCTCAACGTTAACATTCATCTTACTCCTGATGATCGGGTTTCTCCATGTCTGCATGTTTATTCAGATTTATTTGTTATATATGTGACTGTTTCTTTACGTTTACTGTTCCTGATTTTTTAACTTCACTGCATGTTATCGGTTAGCGGTTAGCGGTACCGGCCTTTAGGAGCTGAAAGTTATCGGTATCGGTTTAAAGAAACAGTTATCGTGCATCCCTATTCCCGTTACTGCCGTTCTGTCTGTCCCGGTTCTGCATCTGTACGTACGTTGTTCCTGACGGTGGCGTCGGCGTTCTGCTGCAGCAGCAGCGGAACCAGAGCAGAACTTTTCCTCAGACAAACGTAGTGAAGAGCCGTGTTCCCCTTCTGCAACAACAGGCACATTTCTGACCGTCAGGAAAACAACCAGAGGTAGCGTGTAGCGTGTAGCGTGTAGCGAACGACGGAGGACCGGACGTCCGTCGTGGCTCCTCCCACTTACGTAGTCGACGGCGTTCACGTTGACTTTGCTGCGCAGGACGGCGTTCATCAGCTTCGCGCTCCGCCTCAGTTTCTGCAGCTGCAACACAGATGTGCTCGTTAAAACCGCGACATGCACGCGACCGACGAGTTGAAAAGCGGCATTTCCCTGAACGACCACTAGGGGCGGGCCACTAGATAACGTGGTTGGATCGGGATCTGGAGTTCAAAGTTCATCCTGTCCCAGCAGCCCCTACTGGTCAGTCCAGGTACTGCTCCTTTTCAACCCAATAACCTGACTGGACGTCGTGGTGGCTGCTGATTGGCTGTCGTACCATGAGGAAGTATCCCAGCAGCAGGATGGGCATCAGGATGGTGATCATCAGGTAGTCCAGCAGGGAGAAGGTCCTCTTGGACACGTAGTGGAGACACGTCCTTTGTTTCTGATGGACAGACAGACGGGGTGAGACCCTCGCTGGCGGGAACATGCTGACATCATCGGGGAGAAAAGCACCTTATTGGTCAGGTGAGCGTTGGCCTTGTTCTTCAGCAGGTATCTGACCGCATCCAGGTTGCCACGGCGACAGGCGGCGATGAGGGGCGTGTCTCCGGTGTGTCGCTCCTGGACGTCCAGTTGCGTCGGGTCGGTTTTCCAGGAGGCGGTAGAGCTGATGGACGTCACCATCGTACGCTGCCTGACAGGCCGGCTGAGGAGGAGCAGAAACCATCAGAGGTCATCCAGGTCTGGAGACACCGAGGTGGTCTAAGGGTGGTCTGGGTGTTCTAAGGTGGTGGTCTGAGGTAGTCTAAGTTGGTCTGACCCTGGTGGAGGTGGTCTAATGTGGTGGTCTGGCCCTGGTCTGAGGTAGTCTAAGTTGGTCTGACCCTGGTGGAGGTGGTCTAAGGTGGTGGTCTGACCCTGGTCTAAGGTGGTCTAAGGTGGTGGTCTGGCCCTGGACTGAGGTAGTCTAAGGTGGTGGTCTGAGATGGTCTAGGGTGGTCTGAGGTGGTCTAGGATGGTCTAAGGTGGTCTAAGGTGGTGGTCTGACCCTGGTCTAAGGTGGTCTAAGGTGGTGGTCTGACCCTGGTCTGAGGTGGTCTGGGTGGTCTAAGGTGGTGGTGGTGGTCTGACCCTGGTCTGAGGTGGTCTATGGTGGTGGTCTGACCCTGGTCTGAGGTAGTCTAAGTTGGTCTGACCCTGGTGGAGGTGGTCTAATGTGGTGGTCTGACCCTGGTCTGAGGTAGTCTAAGTTGGTCTGACCCTGGTGGAGGTGGTCTAATGTGGTGGTCTGGCCCTGGTCTGAGGTGGTCTGAGGTTGTCTAATGTGGTGGTCTGGCCCTGGTCTGAGGTAGTCTAAGTTGGTCTGACCCTGGTGGAGGTGGTCTAAGGTGGTGGTCTGACCCTGGTCTAAGGTGGTCTACGGTGGTGGTCTGACCCTGGTCTAAGGTGGTGGTCTGGCCCTGGTCAGAGGTGGTCTGAGGTTGTCTAAGGTGGTGGTCTGGCCCTGGACTGAGGTAGTCTAAGGTGGTGGTCTGAGGTGGTCTAGGATGGTCTAAGGTGGTCTAAGGTGGTGGTCTGACCCTGGTCTAAGGTGGTCTAAGGTGGTGGTCTGACCCTGGTCTGAGGTGGTCTAAGGTGGTGGTCTGACCCTGGTCTAAGGTGGTCTAAGGTGGTGGTCTGACCCTGGTCTGAGGTGGTCTATGGTGGTGGTCTGACCCTGGTCTGAGGTAGTCTAAGTTGGTCTGACCCTGGTGGAGGTGGTCTAAGGTGGTGGTCTGACCCTGGTCTAAGGTGGTCTACGGTGGTGGTCTGACCCTGGTCTAAGGTGGTGGTCTGGCCCTGGTCAGAGGTGGTCTGAGGTAGTCTAAGGTGGTGGTCTGAGGTGGTCTAATGTGGTGGTCTGGCCCTGGTCTAAGGTGGTGGTCTGACCCTGGTCTGAGGTGGTCTATGGTGGTGGTCTGGCCCTGGTCAGAGGTGGTCTGAGGTAGTCTAATGTGGTGGTCTGGCCCTGGTCTGAGGTAGTCTAAGTTGGTCTGACCCTGGTGGAGGTGGTCTAAGGTGGTGGTCTGACCCTGGTCTAAGGTGGTCTACGGTGGTGGTCTGGCCCTGGTCAGAGGTGGTCTGAGGTAGTCTAAGGTGGTGGTCTGAGGTGGTCTAAGGTGGTGGTCTGGCCCTGGTCTGAGGTGGTCTGAGGTTGTCTAAGGTGGTGGTCTGGCCCTGGTCTGAGGTAGTCTAAGTTGGTCTGACCCTGGTGGAGGTGGTCTAAGGTGGTGGTCTGACCCTGGTCTAAGGTGGTCTACGGTGGTGGTCTGGCCCTGGTCAGAGGTGGTCTGAGGTTGTCTAAGGTGGTGGTCTGGCCCTGGACTGAGGTAGTCTAAGGTGGTGGTCTGAGGTGGTCTAATGTGGTGGTCTGGCCCTGGTCTAAGGTGGTGGTCTGGCCCTGGTCAGAGGTGGTCTGAGGTTGTCTAAGGTGGTGGTCTGGCCCTGGACTGAGGTAGTCTAAGGTGGTGGTCTGAGATGGTCTAGGGTGGTCTGAGATGGTCTAGGGTGGTCTGAGGTGGTCTAAGATGGTCTAAGGTGGTCTAAGGTGGTGGTCTGACCCTGGTCTAAGGTGGTCTAAGGTGGTGGTCTGACCCTGGTCTGAGGTGGTCTACGGTGGTGGTCTGACCCTGGTCTAAGGTGGTGGTCTGACCCTGGTCTAAGGTGGTCTGACCCTGGTCTGAGGTGGTGGTCTGACCCTGGTCTAAGGTGGTGTCTAAGGTGGTGGTCTGACCCTGGTCTGGTGGTCTATGGTGGTGGTCTGACCCTGGTCTGAGGTGGTCTACTGACCCTGGTGGTGGTCTAAGGTGGTGGTCTGGCCCTGGACTGAGGTGGTGGTCTGAGATGGTCTAGGGTGGTCTAAGGTGGTCTAGGTGGTCTAGGTGGGTGTGGTCTAGGTGGTGGTCTGACCCTGGTCTGAAGGTGGTCTATGTGGTGGTCTGACCCTGGTCTGAGGTGGTCTAGGTGGTCTAAGGTGGTGGTCTGAGGTGGTCTAAGGTGGTGGTCTGACCCTGGTCTGGTCTAGGTGGTGGTCTTACCCTGGTCTAGGTGGTCTAATGGTGGTGGTCTGACCCTGGTCTGAGGTAGTGGTCTGACCCTGGTGGGTGGTCTAAGGTGGTGGTTGACCCTGGTCTAAGGTGGTGGTCTGGGGTGTGGTCTAAGGTGGGTGGTGGTCTGTGGTCTGGGGTGTAAGGTTGGTCTGGGTGGTGGGTCTATGGTGGTCTGAGGTGGTCTAAGGTGGTGGTCTGACCCTGTGGTCTGAGGTGGTCTAGGTGGTGGTCATGGTGGTGGTGTCTGAGTGGTCTGAGGTGTGGTTGGTGGGTCTGACCCTGGTCTGAAGGAGGTGGTCTAAGGTTGGTCTGGGGGGTCTAAGGTGTGTCCCTGGTCTAAGGTCTAAGTGGTCTAGTCTATTGATTCTAAGGTGGTGGTCTGCTGGTCTATTATGTATTGGTTGGGTGGGTTGGTTGGTTATGGTCTAGGGGGTCTATATGGTAAGGTGGTGGTATATCTTATCTAAAATGGGGCTCTAGGTGACATATGGTGGTGGTCTGGTAGTCCCCTGGGGTGCTGGGGGGGTCTCAATATGGGGTTGATACAGGCCTCTTGTCCCTCACCTGGTGGTGGTCTGAGAATGGTTGGACTGGGAGGTAGTCTTTTTAGAGTCTGAGGGGTATTGGTCTAAAGGTTGGTCTGGTAGGTGGTCTAAGGTGGTGGTCTGACCTGGTCTGGATCGGTGGTGGTAGGTGGGTCTGTCTAAGGTCATGGTCTATACTGGTGTCAATGGTCTATGGTGGTCCTAATTGGTGGTCTAAGGTGGAAATGGTGGTCTATAGGGGTGGTCTGATGGTCTCTAAGTATATGTGGTCTTCTCTTTATATATATGTGCATATATATATATATATATATATATATATATATATATATATATATATATATATATATATATATATATCCAACACACATATATGACACATATATTTGGCGAAAATAGGCAATGCCTTCTGGGTAGCCCTGATGGTGCTGGAGGAGAATCTCAATATTGAGGTTGATACAGGCCTCAAACTTGTCCCTCACCTGGACGTTTGAGACTGGACATCATGGGGATTTACCTGGACTGTTTAGAGGAAAATTTCAAATTCCTTAACTCAATAATTATTTATTGTAAAATAATTCTTCTCCTCTCAGTGTCCTCCTTCAGTTTTCATCTCAGTCTTCTCAACTCTTCAAGTTCTCTTCCTTCCTGTCTCACTCCTGTCACCTGTCAATCCATTCCTTCTCTCTCGTCCTTCCAGCCTGTTGTTCCTCCACAGTCCTCTGCTCGCTCCTTCCTGATCTGCTCCAGGTTCCATCATCCTCCAGGTGTGGTCCACCTGTGCGCTCTCATTCTCTTTCCAATCTTTTTTTTTTTTTTTTTTTTTTTTTTTGAAGGACGTGTGACGTCACAGGGGGCGTGTCCAGGTCTTCTGACAGTCGACCGCTTCAGAACAAACCAGTCTGACCAGTTTCCAGAGCAGAACCGGTGCTCGGCAAAGTTCTGGTTTATTCATAAATCACGGTTTTATTCTGAAAAACACGTTTTTCTGGAACTTTCCTGACCTGAACGCGGACGCTTTTACGGAAAAGTTAAACCCCTTCACAAAAAGAAAAGAAAAGAAAAACCCTCGTGACGTGTCGCTTCTTCACCTCCTCGACCGTTTTGTTTGTGTCACGTAAAGCTGAAGCCCATGTGCGCGCTGACCGGAAGTGGCTTCGGTGACCGTCAGTTTAAAAGTCCAGAGCTGAAAACAGAAAAGGGAAGTCTATTTGTTTCTTACCTCCGAGTAAACCAGCCCCATGTCGGTGTGAGCACACCTGCACACGCACCCGCCCGCGACACGTCAGCGACATCACTTCCGGTAGCGCGTTTCAAAAATAAAATCCCCTGAAAGACCGTTTTTTGTGTTTCTCAGTTTAGTTGCTTTCTTCGTCAGAAAGTTATTTACGGAGTCGAAGATCAGTGAACATTGCGTCGTTTTGTTTTTTTAAGATGAGTTTTATTCCAGATCTAAATTAAATGGAGGAGTTCTATGGAAGTATTTATGTGCCACCTGAGTTTGAATACAAATTTTTAAGAATGAAATTTTTCAGCATCAAAATCAGACTTTGAATTTTAAAAAACATCAGATTTCTAGCACTGAAGTTTTTTTTTTGCCTCTGAATTTAATTTTGTTAAAATAAATTCAGTGTTAAAAAAATTGTTGTCTTAAAATATTCAGTTTTTCAAAATTGAACATGTAAAGAAATTCAACACCCCAAAAAATTCAGTGTAAAAAAAAAAAAAAAAAAATCAACATCTGAAAAAAATTCAGTGTAAAAAAATTCAATTTCTAAAAAAAAAATCAGTGTAAAAAATTCAACCTCAAAAAATTCGGTGTAAAAAAATTCAACCTCAAAAAAATTGATAAATTTGATAAATTTTACATTTTGACTTTTTTTTTAAACCACAGAAGTCCCAATATTGATAAATTCACAATTTTACTATAAGAAAGTGATTTTAGAAAAAAAGTAGGAATTACAAAGATGTAAATTTATGCCAAAAAGTTGTCAATATTTTACTGCAAAAAAAATCTGAAGTCAAAAAATCACTTGTTTCTTAAGTGAGTTTATGATAATAAAAAAAATGTCTTATTACATGACAACCGCTTTTAAAAAATCACGTCTTTGAAATGACTCTTCACTGAAATGCATTTGTTTTCTGGTTTCTGGGTTATTTTCTCTCATTGATGAACAAAACAAATGATTTAGTTATAAATATTGATGATTTGAATGTCTTGAAACCTTTCTGTTTTAGCTCCTGAAGGACTCCAGCTTGTTTTGACAGGAAGCTTTTATTTTGTAGTTCCAGCAGCTGTATTTCCTGTGTGCCCTCAGGTTGGTGACGCGTCTTATTTCATGTTTCGTCTTGTTTAACTTCCTGTCAGAAACGAGCTGCTCCCACCGGAAGTTGAAATCAACTGGAGGCCAAACTTGTGCACACCTGTACAGGTGAGTCACGGAAACAAGAGGAGGAACCTCATATGACGGGTTGACGTGAGTCTGCAGGCAGACCAGCACTCACCTGAGACTCACCTGAGCTGCTCCTCTCATCTCCACCCACCTGTCCTCATCTCTGGAGACCAAGTGCATGCTGGATGTTTGAAAACAGCAGTTCCTCTACTGACCACAAGGGGCTGGATCTGACAGGTGCACAGGTGGACCTTTGACCTCCAGCTGGACAGGTGTGGTTTCTGTTGAGCAGCTGTTTCACCTTCAGAAGAAGCAGATTGATGTCAAAAAGATGAAATTTTACAACAAAATGTTGATTTTTTTTAAAACAACAAAACGTTTTGTTGTAAAATTGCAGCTCTCACAAAATCACATCTTTTTTCAATAAAACTCTGGTCTTTGTAAAATCTCAACTTTTTTATCTATTTAATTACAACCATGTCAAAAATGTACAAATTCTTGCTTTAAAATACAGAATTTTACAATATTCCAGTATTTTCTAGAAAAAAAGTTAATCTGACATCAAAATGACATCAAATTACAATATTGTTTCCATTTTTTGAAAAATACACAAACTATTTTTATCACCCGTATTATTTGTTTAAATAAATCACATATTTTTACTTCTGATTCATAAACCTGTTGTTTAGATTTTAGTCTCAAACAGAGAATTTCAATATTCAGTTGGTTTTTTCAGAAACGGCGCCGAACAAAGTTTAAAATCCTCAGAAACGAGTTTTCAGTTTTGGTGTTCCGGAAATCTGGTCAGAGTGAGACGGCTGTCAGCAGTAACGCGCATGCGCAGAGAGGCGAGACCACGTGAGGGAAGTGAGTCATCTTCGTGACCAGACGATCTGCGCGGCCTCCATCAGTTGTCAGGTCGCTCGTCCGTCTGAAGCCGCGTGCAGAGATTTCTGCCATTTTCCACCTGCGGACCCCGGCTGATGCTGGACCGGACCGGACCGAACCGGACTGGAGCAGACTGGACTGGACCGGGACCGGGACCGGGACCGTACTCCAAGCGTGGCCGCAGGACGGCGACAACAAGCAGGTAAATGAATCCTCCGGCGGAACCGAGTCCGTCTGCGTTGGTTCCGTCCATGTAAACGACAGAACCGAAACCGGCTCAGCTTAATGTTTGTTCATAAACTCCTCCAGCCCACCAGAGCTGAATTATTGGACTTTTTTTTCCCGAAACCATCAACTGGTTCCGACAGAACCGGAGAGAAATTTCCTGTCAGTCACCTGATCAATGAATCAGAAGTTTCGTTTCCATCAGCTGACACACGGAGCTTTTATTTTGAAGGAGTTCTGGTTTTACCCTTCAGCAGGGGAGTTTCTGGAGTTTCCGGGGCCAGAACCTGTCTGGGGTCCAGAACCTGTCTGGGGCCCAGAACCTGTCAGGGGCCCAGAACCTGTCTGGGGGTCCAGTACCTGTCTGGGGGCCAGAACCTGTCAGGGGTCCAGAACCTGTCAGGGGCCCAGAACCTGTCAGGGGCCCAGAACCTGTCTGGGGGTCCAGTACCTGTCTGGGGGCCAGAACCTGTCAGGGGTCCAGAACCTGTCAGGGGCCCAGAACCTGTCTGGGGGCCAGAACCTGTGTGGGGTCCAGAACCTGTCAGGGGCCCAGAACGTATCTGGGGGTCCAGAACCTATCTGGGGTCCAGAACCTGTCTGGGGGCCAGAACCTGTCTGAGGTCCAGAACCTGTGTGGGGGCCAGAACCTGTCTGGGGTCCCAGAACCTGTCTGTGGTCCAGAACCTGTCTGTGGTCCAGAACCTGTCTGGGGGCCAGAACCTGTCTGGGGGTCCAGAACCTGTCTGGGGTCCAGAACCTGTCTGGGACAACAGGACTGAACAAACGTTTAAACTTTATTTATAAAACATGAAACTCTCCAGTTTAAGCAGATTAAAACGTGCTGTAATTAATTAGGCGTTTGGGTTAATTAGACCAAAGTTCATTAGATTTTAACTTCAGAGACATTTTTTGGTCAAAGAACCAGAACAACATCTCAGTTTTCTCCGTCAGAAACAAAACATAATTTATCAATTATCATCGTTTTTCTTTTTATTGTTAATCAGCCTTTAAAAGTTGAAAAAGTTTCCACAGTTGTTAGATTATATTCCTGCTAACTGCTTCCTTTTACTGTCGCACCTCAACCCAGATGTTTACCAGATGTTTATCAGATGTTTACAGAAGCAAAAACATCAAAAAACATTTTGAACATCCAGATTCAGATCCAGATTCAGATTCAGATTCAGATTCAGATTCAGATTCAGATCCAGATCCAGATCCAGATCCAGATCCAGATCCAGATCCAGATCCAGATCCAGATCCAGATCCAGATCCTGATCCAGATCCAGATCCAGATCCAGATCCTGATTCAGATCCAGATCCAGATCCAGATCCAGATCCTGATCCAGATCCAGATCCAGATCCAGATCCAGATCCAGATCCAGATTCAGATTCAGATCCAGATCCAGATCCAGATCCAGATCCAGATCCAGATCCAGATCCAGATCAGATCCGATCCAGATCCAGATCCAGATCCAGATCCAGATCCAGATTCAGATCCAGATCCAGATCCAGATCCAGATTCAGATCCAGATCCAGATCCAGATCCTGATCCTGATCCTGATCCTGATCCTGATCCAGATCCAGATCCAGATCTGGACCCTGAAAGACTCCACTGACTGGATGAGACGTCATGTTGCTGGTCTGAATGGAGAATGTGGTGGAACCAGTTTCCTGGAGTTGGTTTGAATGTGAACCAACCAGTTTCAGTTTCAGCTGCTAAATTCACTAAACCACAAAGCAACAGGCCGACGAGAAACCACCGCCAGGTTCTACCACCGCCAGGTTCTACCATCATCAGGTTCTACACCAGGTTCTACCATCATCAGGTTCTACACCAGGTTCTACCACCGCCAGGTTCTACCACCACCAGGTTCTACCATCATCAGGTTCTACACCAGGTTCTACCACTGCCAGGTTCCACCACCGCCAGGTTCTACCATCATCAGGTTCTACACCAGGTTCTACCATCATCAGGTTCTACACCAGGTTCTACCACCACCAGGTTCTACCATCATCAGGTTCTACACCAGGTTCTACCACCGCCAGGTTCTACCATCATCAGGTTCTACACCAGGTTCTACCATCATCAGGTTCTACCACCACCAGGTTCTACCATCATCAGGTTCTACACCAGGTTCTACCACCGCCAGGTTCTACACCAGGTTCTACCATCATCAGGTTCTACACCAGGTTCTACCATCATCAGGTTCTACCACCACTAGGTTCTACCATCATCAGGTTCTACACCAGGTTCAACCACCACCAGGTTCGACCACCACCAGGTTCTACCACCACTAGGTTCTACCATCATCAGGTTCTACCACCAGGTTCTACCACCACTAGGTTCTACCGGCAGGTTCTACTACCGCCAGGTTCTACCATCACCAGGTTCTACACCAGGTTCTACCACCACCGGGTTCTACCATCATCAGGTTCTACCACCAGGTTCTACCACCACTAGGTTCTACTGGCAGGTTCTACTACCGCCAGGTTCTACCATCACCAGGTTCTACACCAGGTTCTACCATCATCAGGTTCTACCACCAGGTTCTACTACCACTATGTTCTACCACCACAAGGTTCTACCACCAGGTTCTACCACCACCAGGTTCAAACACCACCAGGTTCTACCACCACCAGGTTCTACCACCAGGTTCTACCACCACCAGGTTCTAACACCACCAGGTTCTACCACCACCAGGTTCTACCACCACTATGTTCTACCACCACAAGGTTCTACCACCAGGTTCTACCACCACCAGGTTCTACTACCACTATGTTCTACCACCACAAGGTTCTACCACCAGGTTCTACCACCACCAGGTTCAAACACCACCAGGTTCTACCACCACCAGGTTCTACCACCAGGTTCTACCACTGCCAGGTTCTACCACCGCCAGGTTCTACCACCACAAGGTTCTACCATCATCAGGTTCTACACCAGGTTCTACCACTGCCAGGTTCCACCACCGCCAGGTTCTACCATCATCAGGTTCTACACCAGGTTCTACCATCATCAGGTTCTACACCAGGTTCTACCACCACCAGGTTCTACCATCATCAGGTTCTACACCAGGTTCTACCACCGCCAGGTTCTACCATCATCAGGTTCTACACCAGGTTCTACCATCATCAGGTTCTACCACCACCAGTTTCTACCATCATCAGGTTCTACACCAGGTTCTACCACCGCCAGGTTCTACACCAGGTTCTACCATCATCAGGTTCTACACCAGGTTCTACCATCATCAGGTTCTACCACCACTAGGTTCTACCATCATCAGGTTCTACACCAGGTTCAACCACCACCAGGTTCGACCACCACCAGGTTCTACCACCACTAGGTTCTACCATCATCAGGTTCTACCACCAGGTTCTACCACCACTAGGTTCTACCGGCAGGTTCTACTACCGCCAGGTTCTACCATCACCAGGTTCTACACCAGGTTCTACCACCACCGGGTTCTACCATCATCAGGTTCTACCACCAGGTTCTACCACCACTAGGTTCTACTGGCAGGTTCTACTACCGCCAGGTTCTACCATCACCAGGTTCTACACCAGGTTCTACCATCATCAGGTTCTACCACCAGGTTCTACTACCACTATGTTCTACCACCACAAGGTTCTACCACCAGGTTCTACCACCACCAGGTTCAAACACCACCAGGTTCTACCACCACCAGGTTCTACCACCAGGTTCTACCACCACCAGGTTCTAACACCACCAGGTTCTACCACCACCAGGTTCTACCACCACGGTTCTACCACCACAAGGTTCTACCACCAGGTTCTACCACCACCAGGTTCTACTACCACTATGTTCTACCACCACAAGGTTCTACCACCAGGTTCTACCACCACCAGGTTCAAACACCACCAGGTTCTACCACCACCAGGTTCTACCACCACCAGGTTCTACCACCGGTTCTACCACTGCCAGGTTCTACCACTGCCAGGTTCTACCACCACCAGGTTCCTCTCCACCATGTTTCTGCTCGTTGTGGCGTTGAGGTGTTCTGGTAACACTGGTGAACCTGCTGGAGATCTGGTTTAAAGGAACCTGCTGTGGAGGCGTGAGGGCTCAGCTGGAACTAACCCGTCCAACCACATTGTCTCCAGGTCCAAAGGCGTGGACCTGCTAACGCCTGAGGGTCAGAGGACTGGATGGACCTGTCCACCAGCTGCAGGGTCAACATCTGTCTCTGTCCAGAGCTGCTTTAGTGTTCCTCAGTGGACCGGAGTCTTCTCCAGCTCATCAGTGGGGGGTTGAATGTTTCTGAGGAATGTTTTGGAGGAGTGACAGTTGGCCCTCTCCTCCTCCTCCTCCTCCTCCTCCTCCTCCTACTCCTACTGCTTCTTGTGTTGAAGCAGATGACTCAGTGGACAGTTAGCGCTTGGTTTCCATGGTAACTGGAGCCAGCCAGATAATGCGGAGGGGAGGCGCTGAAGAGGCCGTTAAAGGAGCATCACACCTGAACGTGTCACTGAAACCTCCGGGCTGCCTGTCGTTGTTGTTGTTGTTGTTGTTAAAGTGTTGTTTTTCTTCTCTCCCTGCAGTGAGGCATCATGGGAGATGGCAGATGGACGAGCCGGCAGTGGGCCGACCAGTGATTGACAAGCAAACACACAAAACAACAGCATGGAGCAGAGCTTCAGCCTGAACACACTGGTGAGTGCTGGCCAGGTGTGTGTGTGTGTGTGTGTGTGTGTGTTCTCGCTCACCTGTCATTATGGGGACAGGTGAGGTGGAGGAACACATCGTTATGAGGACTTCAGTTTGTCATGAAGTTGGATAAAATGTTCCAGAATGAAAACTTGCTAAGTGAAGTTTAAGATGGATTCAAGTTACCGTGTTCTGCTTTTCCATCTGTTCTGACTTATTTACAGTTAATATGATGAATTATTTTACTGCATTGAGAGCCAACATCCTCACTTCCAGGTTTAAGCTAACCTGCTAGAAACTGAAACTGCAGATCCTCTACCGACCACTAGAGGCTGCAGTTCCTCTATTAACCACTAGAGGCTGCATTTCCTTTATTAACCACTAGAGGCTGCAGTTCCTCTATTAACCACTAGAGGTTGCAGTTCCTCTATTGACCACTAGAGACTGCATTTCCTCTACCGACGAGTAGAGGCTGCAGTTCCTCTATTAACCACTAGAGGCTGCATTTCCTTTATTAACCACTAGAGGTTGCAGTTCCTCTATTGACCACTAAAGGCTGCAGTTCCTCTACTGACGAGTAGAGGCTGCAGTTCCTCTATTGACCACTAGAGGCTGCAGTTCCTCTACTGACCACTAGAGGCTGCAGTGCCTCTATTAACCACTAGAGGCTGCAGTTCCTCTATTGACCGCTAGAGGCTGCAGTTCCTCTATTGACCACTAAAGGCTGCAGTTCCTCTTCTGACGAGTAGAGGCTGCAGTTCCTCTATTGACCACTACAGGCTGCAGTTCCTCTACCGACCACTAGAGGCTGCAGTTCCTCTACTGACCACTAGAGGCTGCAGTTCCTCTATTAACCACTAGAGGCTGCAGTTCCTCTATTGACAACTAGAGGTTGCAGTTCCTCTATTGACCACTAGAGGCTGCAGTTCCTCTACTGACCACTAGAGGCTGCAGTGCCTCTATTAACCACTAGAGGCTGCAGTTCCTCTATTGACCACTAGAGGCTGCAGTTCCTCTATTGACCGCTAGAGGCTGCAGTTCCTCTATTGACCACTAAAGACTGCAGTTCCTCTTCTGACGAGTAGAGGCTGCAGTTCCTCTATCGACCACTAGAGGCTGCAGTTCCTCTACTGACGAGTAGAGGTTGCAGTTCCTCTATTGACCACTAGAGGCTGCAGTTCCTCTACTGACGAGTAGAGGTTGCAGTTCCTCTATTGACCACTAGAGGCTGCAGTTCCTCTACTGACCACTAGAGGCTGCAGTTCCTCTTCTGACGAGTAGAGGTTGCAGTTCCTCTATTGACCACTAGAGGCTGCAGTTCCTCTTCTGATGAGTAGAGGTTGCAGTTCCTCTATTGACCACTAGAGGCTGCAGTTCCTCTACTGACCACTAGAGGCTGCAGTGCCTCTATTAACCACTAGGGGCTGCAGTTCCTCTATTGAAACTAGAGGTTGCAGTTCCTCTATTGACCACTAGAGGTTGCAGTTCCTCTATTGACCACTATGTTCTGGCTCCAACAGTGACCTCTGTGTTAAAAGTCCAACTAAACAGCAGAAATAAACAGATCCTTAGTCTGGTCCAGAAACAGTTTTGGTCTCTATAGTTGGATTTACATCCATGAAAACTACTACGGAATTTTTAGGGAAAAACTCACTTAAAATGTTGTGTCTTTGTGAAATTATTAGGGCTGTAAAGTCCTAGTCGACTGGTCGACTTATTGGTCGATACGTTCTGGGTCGACCAAAATTCTGATTGGTCGATTTTTTGCCTGTTAATTTCATACAGTCTATGGTTAATTTCATCAGGAGGAAAGTATCAAGTGCTAATGGGGGTGTTTTCAGAGCACCCCTGTTTCAGAGGTAACAGCCTGTCTTCAGAGAACACCCCTCTTGTTTTCATTATTTTGGATTAGCCCAACCCACTAGGGACAGGTGGATTGAAGAACCTCCACGTTATTCAACGTCCGGTGATTTGCTGAATATTTATATTATATATATTACATATTTATATACATTATTACAGCGAGTCCAGTAGCCTACCATCCATGTCAAAGACATCAGCAGTGTGGCAGAATTTTACCAAAATAGATGGCGGGAAAAAAGTCGAATGCAAGATTTGCAAACAACAGTTTGCATATCACAGCTCGACTACAAACATGGCGTATCATCTAAAAACGGTAAGATTTCAACATTATAGGCTATTAATATCATATTAAACATAATTCAATATTATAGTCTAATAATCGTTTATTCGTTTTATAACTGCAGGCGCACCCGCCCGCAACAACTGCAGCATCCCTCAGATACACCCAGACTACGCTGGATGTTAAGCCTCCTCTATCATCCAAACGCAAAAATGATATCACAGAAGGAATTGTCAGTTTTATTGCTCAGGATATGAGGCCCATAGGTGTCGTGGAAAGCCAAGGTTTTAAGAACCTGTTAAAAGTTTTGGAACCTGGATATTCCGTGCCAGCGCGCCAGACAATAATGCATGCACTAACCGCAAAATACGAGGGACTCAAAGAGAAAGTTTCACAGTTAATACAACACAGCGAGGCACTGAGCTTGACCACAGATATGTGGACGTCTATTCGAATGGAGTCATATATGACAGTGACTGCCCATTTCATTGATGGCAACTGGAAAGCAAAGAGTGTTGTGCTTGAGACAAAACAAATGGAAGAGGCGCACACAGGAAGAAATATCGCTGCGCGACTATCTGAAGTTGCTGATGCCTTTAAAATTCCACAAGAAAAGAGAGTGTCTGTTGTATGTGACAATGCGGCTAATATGGCACTCTGTGTGGAAACACTAAAGGAGTCACATGAATGGTTGGAGATGCAGGGCGTCAGGTGCGCCGGGCACACTTTGCAGCTCTGTATTAATGCTGCGCTCAAACAAGAGCCAATTTGTCGCGTTGTTTGTTTTTGTATTTATTCTGAATGAGCCTTCCTTGTTATTGTTGTGCACTTTATTTCGTTTCAGTTTATTGCTAAATAACGAACTTTTATGGTTCCCTTTTATTATTGTGCACATTTATTTCTATTTATTGGATTTGGGCTTCTTTTTTTTTTTTTTTTTTACCTAATGCGCAATTGCGCGGTGCGCACTGTAGGCTATTGTTTTGAGCCTATGCTTTATTATTCAGTAATCCACAGCTTTATTTCGTTGGCACTTGTCTTGATCTGGGATGTTTAATAAAGATAATTTTCCCTGAATTGCCTTTTGTGTTTAATTGCCTTCTTGTGCTGATGTCAGTATATTTTCGGTAATCATGGGCTTTTAAATTGCGCAGATGCACGTGATGGAAAACGCTGTCAGAGCCGCCAGACCCGAGCCCCCCCCCCCCGATTAGTCGATTTTTGGTCGAAATTTCGGGGTTTCAGTCGACCAAGAATTTCTTTGGTTGATTACAGCCCTAGAAATTATAAGATGTCATGTGACTAAAACTATTTCATAGTCAACATTGTGATCTAGCAACATTTTCAGTTTAATGCCAAAATGTGACTTTTGATAAAATTCTGATGCGTGACTGTGTAACTGTAGAAATGAGTTACTACATAATTACAATAACTAGTACTGTAGTTATAATATATTACATTATAATTGAGTATCAAATCAAATAAAATAAAATCAATTAGATTAAGAACAGTAGAATAAAAGATCTAAGAGTAAAATAATCACGTAAAAGCCAGGATAAAAAGGTGAGCCTTGAGCCTTCTTTTTTAAAATATCAACAGTCAGCAGTAAAAGTGAATGATCCCACTGGGACGCCTTTATTCTTCTTCCTCTCATCAATAACTGCTATCGTTTCCTGTCTGAACGTCTTCTCTGTGAGGACAGAGGACTCGTTGTCCTCTGATCTTCATGGAAATGAGCTGAAGAACAAACGCTGCATTCAGGCTCCCTGCGAGATCCAAACACCTCAGTTTCCTGCCTGAAACGCCACTTTGGTTGGTTTCATGTCTGTGGGTCACCTGACCGCGGTGGACTTGAAGGTCCAGAACCAGCAGAACCAGGTTATCATTAAAAAAACTAAATATTTTAACTTGTTTTTCTCATCTAATAGCTTTTTTCATCATCAAATGATGTCTTTGCTTTTTGAACAATTTTACTTGAAACCTTTTTATTCTCATAAAATTATTAGTTTTTTTTTTTTTAAATAATTGACTGCAACTAGATTTCCTTCTTCATTGTCATTATTACTATAATTATTATTAATCAGTAAAAATCTAATTTTCAAGTTCTTTGACTTTAATTTGAATTTTATTTTTGTGAAATTATTTTCTGTACTTTTAAAACTAGTAAAATGGTTTAAACTTAATCTTTAAATCTGTGACTTTATTCCCAGTATCGGTGAATTGTTATTTTATTATTCTAGTATTTTAGATCATCCAGTAAAACACGCTGCTTCACTCTCAGACTCATCTGACCTTTCTTCTGTTATAACTTATTTATTTCTTTTTTTATTTATCATAAAATTATAACGGCTTGTTTTCTGTAAATTTCCAACTTTGCTTTTGGAAAATTTCAGCTTTTTTATTGTAATGAAATAAAACTTGAAACTAAAATTATTAGGATTTTCTTATTCTCATCTCATAAAACTAATTGGATTTTTGTATTATTGTATTGTGACTCATGTTTTTTTGTCTTAATTAGTTGTGTTTGCGTCAAACCTCGTCTTGTTATCTTTACTTTCTGAGGTTTGACTGCTTTGCTGAATTCTGACTGAAAGGTTTTTCTAAACAGTTAATTAGTTGAAATGCTGTCGTTGTTGTTGACAAACATCTGTTTTTTTTCCTTTTTCATCAAAATGACAACACACCTGCACAGCTGGACTCCAGGTGGAGCTCAGGCTCCGCCCCATTTGACTGCTGTTTGATCAGAAGCTGCAGTCTGATGTCATAATGTCTCAATTTTACAGCAAAAATGTGTTTTAGGACATTTAAACAAAAGTTTCACTTTCCTGTTTAAATGTATCAAAGTCAGTATTTTTGATCGGCACCTCGTCAGGTCGCCAGTTTTACGCTCGTCGTCCTTCCTGACGCAGCCGGGAATCGAACGTCCCGCCTGGCCGGGAGTTTCTGCTGCAGGTTCAGAAACCAGCGACTTTTACATCAGTGTGCACTTTTACAAAAGTTTACGTCTAAAAGTTGGACGTTTTTGTCAGAAATCTGCAGTTTTACGGAAAAAAGTTACAATTTGATGTCAAGTCACGATCTCAGAAAACGTGAGATTTTATGACAAAAACTCACTTTTGTGACAAAACGTCGCGAAGTTGTGAGACTTGATATTGTTTGATAAACAGTTATAAAATTAAGTTAAAAAAAAAACAATTTAAAAACAAAATGTTGTGATTTTAAGACAAAGTTTCAAACAGTTAAGTTCTGCAGTTGTTGATACACGATAATTACAACGTAAAGATGTAATTTAATGTCCTAAAAGTCACAGTTTTGTTAAACTTTATTTTGACAAAAACATTTTACAATTTTCAGCTTTGTGAACTTCAGTTTGATTGTTTATTTTGGGACAGAAAGTAGCTTTTATATGAAAGTCACAATTTTACAACATGAAGTTGCATTTTTATGTCAAAATGTTGGGATTTTGTTATTTATGTGATTTTACATAGAAAATGCTGAGATTATACAACAAAACCGTCAAAGTTGTAATTTAGCAAAATTTTCTGTTTTACAGCAAAATGTTACTTTCTAATGAAAAAACTTTGCAGTTACAAAACAAAAAGCTAGCGAGTATCTGATTAACAGTCAAAATAAACGGGTAATTAAAGGCGGAGCTTTAATGTCACTTCTGGCTGTAGCGCTGAAATCAAACTCGCCTCGTTCTCGTTCTCCTGACAAAACTTGATTCTCCTCTTTCAGAAGAAGCTCGCGGCGGAGCCGGACTACACCGACGTGTCCCTGACGGCGGCGGAGCGCGTCCGAGCGCTGGCCAAGATGGGATGTGGCGTGGAGATCAACGAGGACGTCGCGCCCCGACGCTACTTCCGCTCAGGGGTGGAGATGGAGCGGATGGCGGCAGTTTACCTGGAGGAGGGCAGCCTGGAAAACGCCTTCGTCCTCTACACCAAGTTCATCACGTGAGGCACCGCTGTGGGAGGGGGCGGGGGCCAGGGGCGGGGCCAGGGGCGGGGCTGGTCTCCCAGTTTCAGCCAGTCACGTCTCTCCTTCCTGTGTTCAGTCTGTTCGTGGAGAAGCTGCCGAAGCACCGAGACTACCAGCAGAGTTCAGCCGTTCCAGAGAAGCAGCTCATCATGAAGGTGAGTCATGTGACCACAGCGAGTCCACGTTCACGAAACGACGGCCGGTGAGTTTCAGGTTCTTCTAGATTCTGGATCATGTGATGAACCCAAATGTAAACGTTTAACTCTTTTTTACAGCTCTTGTTTTTTTTTTTTTTTTTATAAAATGTACTTTTCCCTTTTTTTTACTTTTTCACTGTAAAACTGTCTTAATATCCTTTATTTTCTGCTCATTAAATTACTGAGTTTTAATTTGTAGAAATATATTTTTCCAGCTTAATTTTTCAAACGTTGACTTCTTGCTTTTACAATTTTTATCATCTTTTATTTCCTTGTAATATAACATTTTTATTCTCTTATAACAACTTTGTTCTCATAAAACTTTGACTCATTAAAACTTAAAACTTTTCTCAAATTCATTGAACATTTTTTTCTTGACAACCTTGTTTTCAAAAAGTTTTTTAAATTGTTTAAATAGTGTCAATAGAATTAATAGTATCAACGCCACATTAATTAAAGTACGCTCATTAATTAGAGTCTGGATCCTTTAAGTCCTTTAGATTATTTTGTTTTTAGAAATTTGAGGCTTTTTCTTTCTTTTTATCCTGAAACTTATAAATTTATTTGGTTATTTTAAGATTTTATAACTGTTTTCCAACAGGAATATTTTTCTCATTTATTATTATTTATTTCAAATTTGATTTTCTTATATTACAACTTTATTCGTTTGAACTCTTTTCTATTACAACTTAGAAAAAATAAAATAAGAACTTCTATCACAATCACTTCTCTTGTAATGTTTTGAGCAAAGTTTCTTCTAAACTTTGTGACCTTTTCAACAAAAATCTGAAGTTTGAATTTCAGAATTTTAGGTTTTTGTTTTTTCTTGAATAGTTTATTCCTGGTTGGTTTATTTTATTTTCTGTTTTATTTCCTGTTTTTTTTGTCTGTTTTATTTTCTGTTTTATTTTGTGTTATTTTGTGTTTTATTTTGTTTAAATTTCCATTTTATTTCCTGTCTGTTGCAACTTTTTTCTCATAAAATATAATTTTTGTTTTCACTAAATAATTTTTATTTCTTGTAAAAATTTCATTAGCTGAACTTTGACTTTATTTTTTTAAATATTTTGACTTTATTAAAGTTTTTCTCATAAACTTTGACTCGTTTATCAGAAAAACACAACTTTATTCTCAAATCTTCGTATTTTTAACGACCGCTGCTACAAACTCAACTTCTTTGTTTTAGTTTTCATCTGTTTTTCATGACTTCGGGCTCTAAGTTGTCCAACCTTGTTGTTGTTAGCTTTAGCTATTTAGCTTGAAGCTGGACTTCTGCAGGTCTTCAGGTACCTCTGCAGATCATTCCAGACTAAAACCGGTCTGAGGGTCCGGTCCAGGAAGTTTCTGTCCTCCTGCTGGTTCCTCTGCAGCTGCTCAGGTCCAGACTCAGGTTCTTCTGGTTCTGGTCTGAGAGATGTTTCTGCTGTGTCTTTGCAGAAACTTCAGGAGGTGGCATTTCCTCGTAAAGACGAGCTGAAGAAGCGGCTCCAGGAGAAGTACAGCAGGGAGCACATGGAGTACCTCAGAGCCCAGGTGAGAACACCTGGTGGAGCATCGACATCTGATGATGTTCAATTAAATCTTCTGACAACATCTCAGTCTCAGTTCATGTCTGATGCTCAGCTCGGGTCAGTTTTCTGTTTTTAAAGAAGGAACAGCAGAGATGTTGTCACAGAAGTGGTCAAGAGAAGATCTTAGTTTCAGTTTCACCAACGAGGCCTGAGAAGAAACCAGAACCAGCTAGTTAGTTACTGACTGGCAGAGAGGGAAAATAATAGAATAAAATTATTTAACAAATGTAAAAAGTAGGTGCAAAAACAAGTTAAATGAACAAAAATAAAGAAAATAAAATGGATTTGAAAAATTATTTTTTGTGAAACATAATAATAAAATCAAATCATAAAGATAAAGTGAAAAGAGAAAAAATAATGGAATAGTAAATTTTTTTCATAAATAATCCTGATGACAGCTGCTGCTCCATCTGACTGGACAAAATAACCAGAAAAAACAAAACAAAAAAAAAAAACCTGGAAAACTAGAGAAAAACTAGGTTTTTATCTCGTCACTGCTGACAGAAACTCATCTAAAGTTAAATTAAAAGTATTAAAAGTTAAAGGTCAGTGGTCGGCTGAAAGAATAGAATCATCACTATAGAACCTTTAGAAAGGGTGGATCCCACCAGGACTCTGCCAGTCATGAGCCAGTCTTGGTCCTCATGAGGTAATAAAAACAGGTAAGGGTGTGTGTATATGTGTGTGTGAACCAATCAGATCGCTCCCTGGGTGTTTATCTGTTAATAAGATTAGATGACAGATTTATTGACAGGTTTGGTCTCAGAGCCTCAGTGTCGAGTTGAACTGCCTCAGAGTATTGATTACAGATTATTGATCTGTTTATTATGGGCATCATCCAGTGGAACGGCGTCTACACGGTGAGTTCACGCAGCTGTTGATCTGGCTGATCGGTAATCAGTAATAAGATGGATCAGGTGACGTCAGCAGGGACCTGACTTGCTCTCTGAGTCTCAGATCCACCTTACTGATACTTTCGCCGTTGTCCTGTCCTCAGAGCCAGGCCGCGGTGGTGGTGGAGGGGTGTGGCCAGCAGCTGCAGCGCCTGTCCCTATTGGACGGAGACAGGAGGCGTCTCCTCCTGCTGGAGGAGGAGAAACGGCGAGTCGCCGCCCTGCGACGCATGCAGATTGAGTCGGAGCAGTTCCGCTACTTCGAGGACCAGCTGAGGCGCCAGGAGATGGCCAATCGTAGAGGAGGGGAGGCGGAGCCAAAGGTGTGTGGTCCTGCAGAGCTCTGGTTGTACTGGTTGTAGTATCTGGTGAGCGGTTGCAGTACCTGGTTTGTCCTGCAGGTGGAGACCAAAGTGGCCGAGGTGACGGATGGCTCCTGTCTGTCTCAGCAGCCAATCAGAGATGGTGTGCAGTCCCAGGGGGCGGACCCAAACAGAAACAGACTGCCCACTGCTGTTAGCCAACCAGCCGCCACGCTGACGGGAGTTCACAGTGAGGACGCGCAAATACACGATAATACCTGATTAATAAATAATACAAGATAATACGCAACAATACACAATAACACACATTAAGAGATGATAAAACATTAAAATACATGATAATTAACAATGCACATTAATGCACAATAGTACATGAAAATACATGATAAAACACAATGACACACATTAAGACACAATAATACACAATAACACATGATTAGACACAATAACATAAGACACCAGAATATGTGTTAGCACATGATAATACACAATAATACATGATAATACACATGCTGGTGCAGAATAAAGGCTGAGTTATGCTTCTGTGTAGCAGCTACATATGCAGGCGATACAAAGATCCTCTGTCGTCTGGTGTTTTCCTTGTGTGTTATTGTTTTTGTCGCTCTGTAATTCCACCACCGACCACCAGATGGCAGTGTGGGTTCTTTTCTGCAGCGCTGCAGCTCACAGTGGCTAGTTTCCCTCTGTTCACTTCCTGCATGCACCTGGGTCTTAACGAAGCAAATAAAAGTACTTTTCATGTGATCTGGCAGTGAGAAACGTTGGGCATCAGTTATTTTTTACAGATGTTACAGCAAACTATCGCTCCACCCAACTGGAAAACAACAGAAGTAGCAACGGGAAATACGAAGGTTATATTTGGTTACATTTGGCTGTCGGGTATTGGTATTGTTTTGACAGCATAAATTAGTCTTGATACAAAGTACATGCTAATGAACTGAATCTACACTAAAACCCAACACACTGTTTCACATATACATGCTAATACACACTGCTACACAAAACGTATTAACACCATGCAGTTGGACAAATATACTGTCTGTGGTCTAAGACGTTAGACACATTCACTGCTTCAGCTGTGCGTGTTTGTTTTCTGTGTCTCAGGTCAGAGGGTGGAGGGTCTGCGGCGGGTGGTGGTTCCTCGGGATCTGACGTATCGTTTCCTGCAGCTAGCCGACTCCAACACGGCCAGAGGGATCGAAACCTGCGGCGTCCTGTGTGGACGACTGGTGAGGACACGTTCCAGAAAAGCTTGAGGCTTCCTGGAAGAGCAGGAAAGCCATCCTAACCTGTAACTGACAGCTGCTCTCTCTCTCTTCTGTCTCTCGTCCTCAGACGCACAACGAGTTTGTTTTGACTCACGTCGTTATTCCGAAACAGTCGGCGGGTCCGGACTTCTGCGACATGGAGAACGTAGAGGAACTGTTCAGTTTCCAGGACCAACAGAACCTGCTGACACTGGGCTGGATCCATGTATGGCCTGCTAAACACGCTAAACATAATAAACGCATGCTAAGATGCAAGCTAATCGCAAATTAGATGTGCTAAAAAAAAGTGTCAGGATTGAACAGTGGAGACATGCGGAGACATGCTAAAAACTGGCTAAACATGGGCTAGATCAACAGAACACATGTTAAAAACAGCCTAAACATGGGCTAAGTACACAGAAGACATGCTAAAAACAGGCTAAACATGGGCTAAATCAACAGAAGATATGCTAAAAACTGGCTAAAGATGGGCAAAGTACCCTGAAGACATGCTAAACATGGGCTAAGTACACTGAAGACATGCTAAAAACAGGCTAAACATGGGTTAAATCAACAGAAGACATGCTAAAAACAGGCCAAAGATGGACAGAAGACATGCTAAAAACAGGTTAAAGATGGGTTAAATCAACAGAAGACATGCTAAAAACAGGATAAAGATGGGATAAATACACAGAAGACATGCTAAGGACAGGCTAAAGGTGCGCTAATTCAACAGAAGACATGCTAAAAACATGTTAAACATTCTTTTGTTTTTCTCCACCAGGCGCGCTACATTTTTTCACAAACTGCTCAGCAGCACGTTACAAGGAGGTGCCAGCAGCAGCACTGAAAAGCCGGCTGGAATCAGTTAGTTTCGGCTGGTTTAGCGTCTGTTAGCCCAGGATAATGAATCATATTACTTTATATTCATTTCAAACATCGTGGTCCACCACAGGCTTCACTGCGGAGGGAACCGGCCAGGTCCCTGCATAATTTTGCTTCGAAGAGTCCTAAGAGAATTTGTCACGAGCAGTTCACCTTGTTAGCAGTTTGACTTGTAAGCTATGCCCTGCTGCTCATCTGATATGGAGCTGCTGCCCAACTCGACGGAAGACATGTGGTTTGGGGCTAAACCGAGCTACTCATGGAAATCATCTCAGGACTCTAGAATTGGAGCTGTGCTGGGACATGTAGTCAATTGTCCTGGTGGACCTCTGGTCCCTAATGTTGCTTTAGCGGTAACATGAAATGATTGCTGTGGTTAGCATAGCTAAGCTAAGCTCTATCTGTCATACTCAGATCCTTCCAGACCAACCAGAGACAGTCACAGTGGTCTGGTAATTCAATCAACACAAGGACAAGAAACACATCCTCTAAAATATGACCATGATCTGTTGGGTTTTTATTCACAGCTCAGAAAACAATATAATGCTAACTACTAAGTTGCTAAAATCATAACAGTAATGGCTAGTTGTCAATGAAACTGTGTGTAATGACGTCCAGGTATCTGGTTGTTCAGCTTTTCTGCTTAATATAAATTTATTTAATGTGGTACAAAAAAAAAAAAAAAAAGAAAATCTCCCAAACATTTGTCATGGATGCAGAATCTATCTATCCTGAAATAAAATTAATTTATTTTAATTTAAATTAATTAATTTTTTTGTACCTGGGTGTAAATATGTTCAGTTCGGCAGCAAAGTTCTGCCTGTTTCAACAGGGGAGTCGGTGGGGATCTGCTCTATTTAGGGTTAGGGTAGTGGACAGTAGGGGAGCTGCAACAAAACATACTTCCTGGATGAGCTTCAGTCCTGCAGTGGCTGCTGCTTGGTCACCATGACGATAAGAGTGTCATGATTTAATGTTGGTGCATCAGATGTAGAGGTGGATCATATTATATCATCAAAAATGTGTTTTTACAAAATATTGGCATATCAGATATTGGCAGATGTCCAGTATCGTGCACCCTAACTTTTTCTGCATGCTTAATCTGGACCAACAGGCTAAACAGGCTTAAAAAATATAACACACTTTAGATATTAGACATTATGAAGTAGACTAAACACATATGCTAAATGTAGGCTTTAAAACATCTTTTCCATTATAATATAAAGTAATACGAAAGCTTGTTTTCAAATTACCCCACTTTAGACAAACAAGACTGAAATTGAATAAAATTTAATGTGAATACAACTGCTCCATTTGATTATCTTGCTGATGGTCATCAAAAATATGATGTTAAAAAAAAAAAAAACTAAAGTTTGATTTGCCAGGTCCCCACAATGCTGCTGGATAGTTCAGGTCCCCTCAGTGTCTGTTAGCCAGTAGCTCTGTGTGTGTGTGTGTGTGTGTGTGTGTGTGTGTG
Organism: Hirundichthys speculiger; assembly: GCA_018398805.1. Classification (NCBI taxonomy): domain Eukaryota; kingdom Metazoa; phylum Chordata; class Actinopteri; order Beloniformes; family Exocoetidae; genus Hirundichthys; species Hirundichthys speculiger. The sequence goes on from JAGFBZ010000144.1 coordinate 1,247,061, forward strand.
TGTTGTGTAACACACTCCCATGAATCTCAGCAACACAAAAATGACCTCCATTGTTCTTTTTTCCTCCCCTTCATTTCTGTGAGCTGACATCACCATGGCAACGGTGCCTGTGGTCCAGCAGCAGATGAGGGACGTAGATGGGACGTTGGGACAGATGTCTCACTCTGCTGCAGGGCTGTGGACCCTTTGAGATGTTTAGATATTCATACTGAAACCAATACATTATGACTAAAACTACAACTTGAAATAGCATTATTTCAGTTTAAACCAGCCGTTCCCAAACTTCAGAACACCAAGGCCCAATTTGAAATGTGAAAAACCACCGAAACCTTTAATCACAACTGTGATCAACATTCAGGACTAGAATCTATGTTCTGACATTGATGTAAGGGGTCAACAAATAAGGTGACACTTGTCGTATTAAGTTAAGATGACGGTAGTATAACACTTAACTGGTTTTGTTACTTCTTAATGTTTTTAAATCATGTCGTTAATATTTTACAGTAAATAAAAACATATTTTAAAAAGATCGAGGATTTAAAACATGTTTGTTTAATTTTAATGACCTCTCACGGCCCACCTGGTATTGAAGCAGCTAATTTGAGACCAGAAACGTATCGATTTTCAATATGAAGCAATTTGACTTATGATACCCAGGCCAGCTGACTATGACATCAGACTCTGACTCTCGACTCTCTCGTCTGACTTCTCGTCTCATTTTTAGACTCTGTCTCGTCTTGTCTTATTTCAGACTCTGACTCTCGTGACTCTCTCGTCTTATTTCAGACTCTGACTCTCGTCTTATTTCAGACTCTGACTCTCGTCTTATTTCAGACTCTGACTCTCGTCTTATTTCAGACTCTGACTCTCGTCTTATTTCAGACTCTGACTCTCTCGTCTTATTTCAGACTCTGACTCTCGTCTTATTTCAGACTCTGACTCTCGTCTTATTTCAGACTCTGACTCTCGTCTTATTTCAGACTCTGACTTTCGTCTTATTTCAGACTCTGACTTTCGTCTTATTTCAGACTCTGATTGACTCTGACTCTCTCTTCTCTCGTCTTATTTCAGACTCTGACTCTCTATTCTCTCTTATTCAGTCTTATTTCAGACTCTGACTCTCGTCTCAGACTCTGTCTCTCTGACTCTTATTTCAGACTCTGTCTTATTTCAGACTCTGACTCTCTCGTCTTATTTCAGACTCTGATCTCTCGACTCTTATTTCAGACTCTGACTCCTCTGACGTCTTATTTCAGACTCTGTCTCTCGTCTTATTTCAGACTCTGACTTGTCCCATTTTAAGACTCTGACTCATCCTATTTTCAGACTCTGACTCTCGTCTTATTTCAGACTCTGTCTTACTCTCTCTGTCTTATTTCAGACTCGACTCTGTCGTCTTATTTCTCTTCTTCAGACTCTGTCTCTCGTCTTATTTCAGACTCTGACTCTCATCTTATTTCAGACTCTGTCTCTCGTCTTATTTCAGACTCTGACTCTCGTCTTATTTCAGACTCTGACTCTCGTCTTATTTCAGACTCTGTCTCGTCTTATTCAGACTCTTATTTCAGACTCTGACTCTGTCGTCTTATTTCAGACTCTGACTCTCGTCTTATTTCAGACTCTGACTCTCGTCTATTTCAGACTCTGTCTCTCGTCTTATTTCAGACTCTGTCTCTCGTCTTATTTCAGACTCTGACTCTCGTCTTATTTCAGACTCTGTCTCGACTCTTGTCTTATTTCAGACTCTGTCTTATGTCTTATTTCAGACTCTGACTCGTCTTATTTCAGACTCTGACTCTCGTCTTATTTCAGACTCTGTGTCTTGTCTTATTTCAGACTCTGACTCGTCTTATTTCAGACTCTGACTCTCGTCTTATTTCAGACTCTGTGTCTTGTCTTATTTCAGACTCTGTGTTTTGTCTTATTTCAGACTCTGACTCTTGTCTTATTTCAGACTCTGACTCTTGTCTTATTTCAGACTCTGTCTCTCGTCTCATTTCAGACTCTGACTCTCGTCTTATTTCAGACTCTGTCTCTCTGTCTTATTTCAGACTCTGATTTCTGTCTTATTTCAGACTCTGACTCGTCTTATTTCAGACTCTGACTGTCTCAGACTCTGTCTTATTTCAGACTCTGACTCTTGTCTTATTTTCAGACTCTGTCTCTCGTCTTATTTCAGACTCTGACTCGTTCCATTTTAAGACTCTGACTCGTCCTATTTTCAGACTCTGACTCTCATCTTATTTTCAGACTCTGACTCGTCTTATTTCAGACTCTGACTCTCGTCTTATTTCAGACTCTGACTCTCGTCTTATTTCAGACTCTGTGTTTTGTCTTATTTCAGACTCTGTCTCTCGTCTTATTTCAGACTCTGACTCGTCTTATTTCAGACTCTGACTCGTCTTATTTCAGACTCTGACTCGTCTTATTTCAGACTCTGTCTCTCGTCTTATTTCAGACTCTGACTCGTTCCCATTTTAAGACTCTGACTCTCGTCCTATTTTCAGACTCTGACTCTCATCTTATTTTCAGACTCTGACTCGTCTTATTTCAGACTCTGACTCTCGTCTTATTTCAGACTCTGACTCTCGTCTTATTTCAGACTCTGTGTTTTGTCTTATTTCAGACTCTGTCTCTCGTCTTATTTCAGACTCTGTGTTTTGTCTTATTTCAGACTCTGTCTCTCGTCTTATTTCAGACTCTGACTCGTCTTATTTCAGACTCTGACTCTGACTCTCGACTCTCATTTCAGACTCTGACTCGTCTTATTTCAGACTCTGTCTTATTTCAGACTCTTCTGTCTTATTTCAGACTCTGACTCTTGTCTTATTTTAGACTCTGACTCTTGTCTTATTTCAGACTCTGTCTCTCGTCTCATTTCAGACTCTGACTCGTCTTATTTCAGACTCTGACTCTTATTTCAGACTCTGACTCTTATTTCAGACTCATCCCACACAGACGGCCTTCCTCTCCAGCGTCGACCTCCACACTCACTGCTCATACCAGCTGATGCTGCCGGAGGCCGTCGCTATTGTCTGCGCTCCCAAACACAATGAGTATGTCCACCACTCTCACTGTAGACTTCATTTCCCATGAGGCCTTTCCTGACTCTGACTCTGTCTCAGTACGGGGGTGTTCAGGCTGACCGGTCCGGGGATGTCGGAGGTGTCAAGCTGCAGACTCAAAGGTTTCCATCCTCACTCCAAGGAGCCTCCTCTGTTCACGGTGAGGACTCACGTTAGCCGCTTTCCTCCTCTTCAGTCCTCGTGCTGAGATCGAGACTTTGTGTAAATTACATCTTGTTCCTTTTAAACCACGAGTTCTTGGACTCACCTGTGAGATGTTGTGGCCCCGCCCCCTCTCTCTCATCACAGGTGTGTAAACACGTGGTGGTCAGAGACTCGAAGCTCAGCCTGCTGGACCTCAGGTGACGTCGTTTACGTCCAGACTTTTATTCTGAAGAGGAAACTGTGAATGTGTTTGTTTTACAGGAAGTTAAAGTTTTATTTTTGTGGTTTTGTTGTTGTGTTGACCTGCACTCAGAAGTTACTCTTTCCTGCTTTTTTTCCCGGCTGTCCTGTGGTCCGTTTAGATGTCATGAACAAATATCGGACATCAGGGCACCGAGTGCCTTCTTGTGAGAAACCAACATAATGCTTGAATGTTTCAGACAACTTTCTAGAAATCTGTTTTAATCTGGTTTTTACCCTTTTTTTAAGAACACCGCGGAGCGTTCTTGTGAATTTAACCCTTTAATGCCTCAAACAGGAAGTTTTTGATGGTGAAAACAAACCTGATGCTGGTCCGATGGATCTGTGAAACCTCAGAACCAGGAAGCTTCAGCCAACTGTTTCAGAAGATTTCTACCAGATGATCTGGTTTTATATTTTAACCCTGAAACACTTTCATAAAAAAAAAATCTGAGACAATAAAAGCTTGATTTTAGAGTTAAAGAAGCAGAGGTTCTCATCCAGACCCCTGTGGTACTCCTCAGTTAGTACACCCCATGTTTCCATGGTGACGGTTCTTCCCAGAGTCCTCTAAATTCAGAGTCGTCTCCTCTGGACGTTAAAATCAAGATCAGCAAAGTTTTAACGTTTCTGATCCCTTCACTTCCTTAGTTCCTTCCCTCTTTCTTTTTTTGTACTTCCCTGAATTCTTTTATCTTTCCTTCCTTCCTACCGTTGTTCACCCTTCCTAATTCCCTTCCTTCTTTTATTTCCTCTTTTGTTCCTTGCTTCTTAATTACTTAATTCTTCCTTTCCTTTGCTCTTTACTTCCTTCTTTTTCTTTCTTTCCAACCATTTTTGGTTCCTTCCTTCCTTTGTTCGAGCCTTCCTGAGTCTCCCCCCTTGGCACCTTCCTTCCTTCCCTTTTTTCATCCTTCATGCTCTAACCTTCCTTGGTTCCTTAGTTCCTTCTTTCATTTTTACCTTCCTTTGTTCGGTCCTTACTTAGTCTCTTGGTTCCCTCTATCTTTTCTCCTTTCCTCCTTTTTCTTTTTAGCTCCTTCTGTTATTCCTGTTTCCTACGTTCTGTCTTTCCTTTGTCTCGTAGTTCTTTTTCTTTTGTGTGCTGCAGGACATATGACATCATCACCAGTGAGGATCATTGACTAAAAACAGGTTTAAACCGTTTTTATGCTCTTTTATAAGAACTCTGAGCCACTTTACTTTGACTTGGTTTTTGCCTTCGGGTGCAGCTCGTTTACATTTAGACCTGCAGAGTCCCATCTGCCCAGCAGAGGGCGGCGCTGAGCCGACGGACCTGGACGCACACGTGAATTAGCGCGTTTTCCGTCTCGGTGACGTTCTCGAACCTGACGGCAGCTCAGGCAAACGCTCTGCTTCAACCGTTTACATGAACGCTGAATCGTTTCCTCTCGCTTTGACAACGTCACGATGCTGTGATTTGTTTTTGAGATGCAGCCGGAGCAGTTTTCAGCTTCCTGTTTTGCCGTTCACGTTTACACGCTTTTGTTCTGTATTTGAACCTGACAGCTGTTTTTGAAACTGACTGCCATTTTTATGGTAATAAAACACCAACTGCTGCTTCAGTGTGTTGCTTTTCTGTGTGAACAAACTGGTTCAAACTCTATATTCTATAATAATCATTAAATGAACTTCTCTGAGGGGGAGAATAAAGGTTTCTGGACTGGTCAGAAATCACTAGATTTAGCAGTAGTAGCCTCAGAATGTTGTTATTGTATTTTATTTTAAATTGAAAAGTAACGAGACAAAAGGAATTTTAGGTCAAAAGTTGTAATTAAGCGTTATAAAAATTATATTTTTTACAACAAAGATGCCCAATTCCATAAAAGTTGATTTTAAGACAAAAAGTCGCTCTTAAACTTATAGTTTTCTGTTTTACGGCAAAAATTTTGATTTTGTTGCAATTAATATTATTTAGTGCCAATTATACAACAAAAGCCCTTTTTTGTTCTTAAATGAAAAAGTTTGATTTTTTTTTTTGTTTTACATGAACAATTTGGGATTTTTAGGATTTAAAAAAATCACAACTGATATTTTATGATAAAATATGATAAAAAGTCAATTTAAATTTGAATATCTTATCTCAAGAAATTGACTCATATTTAGACCACAAAGATGATGTTGAGAAATTTACAAAAAATATGTAACTTTTAAAACAAAAACGGAATTCCAGAGAAGTTGTGATTTTAATTTTGTCAACCTTTTTGGTTTTGCAACAAAAATTTGATTTCAGGTTAAATATTTGCACTTATACAAAATCACATTTACAATAGAAAGTTTTAGTTTGCCAGATTTGCAATTTTTGCAGCAAAATTCCTGATTTTACATTAAGTTACGATCTTTCAGAATTTGCAATTTACATTTTAAAGAAAGTTGTTTTTCTACAAAACAAATAATTTTTTTGAAATATGGAATGTGTAAGAAAAATTAGTTTTTAAAACACCGTATGATGAATCGTATAATGAAAGACTTCAATTCAATGCAACTTTATTTGTATAGCACCAATTACAAAACAATTGTTCTCTTTTCAGAGATCCAGTTGATGAACCTGAGCAAATATTATTAACTCCAATTAAAGAAACAGTGGCAAGTTAAAAAAAAAAAAAACTCTCCTAGTGGGAGAAAAACCTTTAAGCCTTTGAGAGAGGAGAGACGTATGTATATCTTGGCGCATTATATCAGATAAATATATTCATAGTAATTATCCATTAGATGTAGAACTAATACTTCTATTCTGACTGGTTCATTGTTAGTACATGAACTACAGCAATGACTATATAAACAGATGTAGGCAGCAACAGATTTTGCGTGCCGCCCCTTTAACAGACCTGAGGGGGCGGGGCCTTAAAGAGACAGGACATGAGAAACACTCTGAAATTTGTTGTTGTTTTTTTTACCCCCAAGTTCAAAGATCAGTTTCTATGACAACAAAGATCATCAGCATTTAAATGTAAGTTTATAGAAGAAATAGTTTATTCAAGTTTATCTTCTGAGTCGTTAAACCTTCACCTCCAAGTTGTTTCTCCTCATAAGTGTTTCAATTTTTTTCTTGTAAAAAGTCATAAAATTATGGCTTTTTTATTGGAAATTCATATTTTTTTCAATATAAATAGCAATTTTTTGGATATCTTTTCGCGCCAAAAAAAACAATTTTTTTATTTTAGATATTTTTTCTCAAAATTTTTTTAATGCAAAATTACAACATTTTTAAGCTTTTTAACTTTCTTCTAAGTTGATTATTTTTAAAGTTTCTTTTTAGTTTAGTTTTCTTAAAGTTGTGATATTTTTGTTGTAAAATTACTTTTTCAGTCCAGTAATTATTTTCTATTGTTTCAGGTTAAATTTTTTCTAATTTTTATTTTTAAATATAAAATTGTGACATTTTGATCATTTTAACACTTCATCAGTGCAAATAACTGCAACTTTCTTAACTTTAATGTCAGATTTTTTTTCTCAACGTTTTTTAACAAGAAATTTGAACTTTTTTAAAACTTTTTAAAATTTATTTATTTTATTTCGTTCACACGATTGTGACATTTGTATTGTAAAATAACTTTCTTAATATAAAAATGGTGGAAAAACAGGAACTTTTTTAATGTAAAAACAAAATTGTAACTTTTGAAAAATTTTAAAGATTTATATTTTAAATGAAGATAATCAGGATTTAAATGTGAGAAAACAGGAAATAAACACAAGTTTATTTAGTAGGAGAGCTCTTTATTATCTTCTGAGCCGTTGCACCTTCACTTCCAAACTGTTCACATCATCCACCATCTGACCTCCTTCCTGTCCACCTACCGCAGTGACATCATCACCTAACCCCGTGACATCATTGTGACACTATAAAAAAATGCTCTGGTCGCCAATGATGCAAAAGTAAACACCAGCGGGCAACATTCAAGCTTTATTTATCCAAAATAGTTACGACATGAGATGGACAACATGGAGGGGAGAGGGGCGGGGGGAGGGGCCCAGGTGGAGCAAAGGGGGCGGAGTTACAGAGCGAGGACAAGCGGCACATTCACAGTTTATGGTGAGCTGAGAGGGACCATGAATGAAGTCCTGACTTTGTTAAAGGTTCAGTTCACCAAAAAAACCTGAAGGCACCAAACCGCCGTCGTCACTGTGGCCGTGGATCTGCTAGCTGGTGCGGGTTAGCGTAGGGACAGTGCTGAAACTAGAGACTGAAGGGGGGGAGGGGGTGCAGGGACCTGGACCGGCCCCCTCTAGAAGCACTTGCGGTGGACGATGGACGGGCCGGCCTCGTCGTACTCCTGCTTGCTGATCCACATCTGCTGGAAGGTGGAGAGCGAGGCCAAGATGGAACCACCGATCCACACGGAGTACTTCCTCTCTGGGGGGGCGATGATCTGCGGGGAGGGGTTAAAGTGTGAGCTATAAAAGGCCCATATAAAAGATAATAATAAACATGGATGAGGCGCTTAAATTCCCCAGGACAGACATCATGGATGTGAAATCTGTCCATGGAGACCCAGACAGCTTTTTATTCCAGTCTGGACATTAGTTCAACTGTAAAGGTGGACATTTTAACGTGGAGGTCAATGGAGACTGACTCACTGTTGGAGCCAGACCCTAGCGGTCAGTAGAGGAACTGCAGCCTCTAGTGGTCGGTAGAGGAACTGCAGCCTGTAGTGGTCGATAGAGGAACTGCAGCCTCTATTGGTCAGTAGAGGAACCGCAGCCTCTAGTGGTCGGTAGAGGAACTGCAGTCTCTAGTGGTCGGTAGAGGAACTGCAGCCTCTAGTGGTCGGTAGAGGAACTGCAGTCTCTAGTGGTCCGTAGGAACTGCAGCCTCTAGTGGTGGATAGAGGAACTGCAGCCTCTAGTGGTCAGTAGAGGAACCGCAGCCTCTAGTGGTCGGTAGAGGAACTGCAGTCTCTAGTGGTCGGTAGAGGAACTGCAGCTTCTAGTGGTCGGTAGAGGAACTGCAGTCTCTAGTGGTCAGTAGAGGAACCGCAGCCTCTAGTGGTCGGTAGAGGAACTGCAGCCTCTAGTGGTCAGTAGAGGAACCGCAGCCTCTAGTGGTCGGTAGAGGAACTGCAGCTTCTAGTGGTCAGTAGAGGAACTGCAGCCTCTAGTGGTCGGTAGAGGAACTGCAGCCTCTAGTGGTCGGTAGAGGAACTGCAGCCTCTAGTGGTCGGTAGAGGAACTGCAGCTTCTAGCGGTCGGTAGAGGAACTGCAGCCTCTAGTGGTCGGTAGAGGAACTGCAGCCTCTAGCAGCCAGTAGAGGAACTGCAGCCTCTAGTGGTCAGTGGAGGAACTGCAGCCTCTAGTGGTCGGTAGAGGAAGTGCAGCCTCTGGTGGTCAGTAGAGGAACTGCAGCCTCTAGTGGTCAGTAGAGGAAGTGCAGCCTCTAGTGGTCAGTAGAGGAACTGCAGCCTCTAGTGGTCAGTAGAGGAAGTGCAGCCTCTGGTGGTCAGTAGAGGAACTGCAGCCTCTGGTGGTCGATAGAGGAACTGCAGCCTCTAGTGGTCGGTAGAGGAACTGCAGCCTCTAGTGGTCGGTAGAGGAACTGCAGCCTCTAGTGGTCAGTAGAGGAACTGCAGCCTCTAGTGGTCAGTAGAGGAAGTGCAGCCTCTGGTGGTCAGTAGAGGAACTGCAGCCTCTGGTGGTCGATAGAGGAACTGCAGCCTCTAGTGGTCGGTAGAGGAACTGCAGCCTCTAGTGGTCGATAGAGGAACTGCAGCCTCTAGTGGTCGATAGAGGAACTGCAGCCTCTAGTGGTCGATAGAGGAACTGCAGCCTCTAGTGGTCGGTAGAGGAACTGCAGCCTCTAGAGGTCAGTAGAGGAACTGCAGCCTCTAGTGGTCGATAGAGGAACTGCAGCCTCTAGTGGTCGGTAGAGGAACTGCAGCCTCTAGTGGTCAGTAGAGGAAGTGCAGCCTCTGGTGGTCAGTAGAGGAACTGCAGCCTCTAGGTGGTCGATAGAGGAACTGCAGCCTCTAGTGGTCGTAGAGGAATGCAGCCTGTGGTCAGTAGAGGAACTGCAGCCTAGAGCTGCAGCCTCTAGTGGTCGGTAGAGGAACTGCAGCCTCTAGTGGTCGGTAGAGGAACTGCAGCCTCTAGTGGTCGGTAGAGGAACTGCAGCCTCTAGTGGTCAGTAGAGGAACTGCAGCCTCTAGTGGTCAGTAGAGGAACTGCAGCCTCTAGTGGTCGGTAGAGGAACTGCAGTCTCTAGTGGTCAGTAGAGGAACTGCAGAGTTTATCTATTGCAGACGTGTTCCTGCTTTTTCCGGCATTTTCTTGAGTTCAGGTGGACGTACCTTGATCTTCATGGTGCTGGGGGCCAGCGCTGTGATCTCCTTCTGCATGCGGTCAGCGATTCCCGGGTACATGGTGGTCCCTCCCGACAGCACGTTGTTGGCGTACAGGTCTTTACGGATGTCAATGTCGCATTTCATGATGCTGTTGTAGGTGGTCTCGTGGATGCCAGCTGACTCCATACCTGCGGTACGAGGATGTTTAGTTTACCTGCATGTATCAGCATGTGTCTTGCAGTGCTAGCAATTCTAGCTACCACTGTCAGAATAATTAGCAGGCGTGTGAAAAACTGGACTGCTAGCAATTCTAGCTAGCACTACGAGAATAACTAGCAGGCTTGTGAAAAACTGGACTGCTAGCAATACTAGCTAGCACTGCGAGAATAACTAGCAGGCGTGTGAAAAACTGGACTGCTAGCAATTCTAGCTAGCACTACGAGAATAACTAGCAGGCTTGTGAAAAACTGGACTGCTAGCAATACTAGCTAGCACTGCGAGAATAACTAGCAGGCGTGTGAAAAACTGGACTGCTAGCAAAACTAGCTAGCACTGCGAGAATAACTAGCAGGCGTGTGAAAAACTGGACTGCTAGCAATTCTAGCTAGCACTGCGAGAATAACTAGCAGGCGTGTGAAAAACTGGACTGCTAGCAATTCTAGCTAGCACTGCGAGAATAACTAGCAGGCTTGTGAAAAACTGGACCGCTAGCAATTCTAGCTAGCACTGCGAGAAAAACTAGCAGGCTTGTGAAAAACTGGACCGCTAGCAATTCTAGCTAGCACTGCGAGAATAACTAGCAGGCTTGTGAAAAACTGGACCGTTAGCAATTCTAGCTAGCACTGCGAGAATAACTAGCAGGCTTGTGAAAAACTGGACTGCTAGCAATTCTAGCTAGCACTGCGAGAACAACTAGCAGGCTTGTGAAAAACTGGACTGCTAGCAATACTAGCTAGCACTGCGAGAATAACTAGCAGGCTTGTGAAAAACTGGACTGCTAGCAATTCTAGCTAGCACTACGAGAATAACTAGCAGGCTTGTGAAAAACTGGACTGCTAGCAATACTAGCTAGCACTGCGAGAATAACTAGCAGGCGTGTGAAAAACTGGACTGCTAGCAAAACTAGCTAGCACTGTGAGAATAACTAGCAGGCGTGTGAAAAACTGGACTGCTAGTTATTCTAGCTAGCACTGCGAGAATAACTAGCAGGCGTGTGAAAAACTGGACTGCTAGCAATTCTAGCTAGCACTGCGAGAATAACTAGCAGGCTTGTGAAAAACTGGACCGCTAGCAATTCTAGCTAGCACTGCGAGAAAAACTAGCAGGCTTGTGAAAAACTGGACCGCTAGCAATTCTAGCTAGCACTGCGAGAATAACTAGCAGGCTTGTGAAAAACTGGACTGCTAGCAATACTAGCTAGCACTGCGAGAATAACTAGCAGGCTTGTGAAAAACTGGACTGCTAGCAATTCTAGCTAGCACTGCGAGAACAACTAGCAGGCTTGTGAAAAACGACTATGAAATTATGTAGGCTGCGTAAAGAATAGTTTGTCTCCATGGAAGCAACGAGTTAGCAGCATTAGCATCGAGACAATCAGACCTGTACTTCCTTGCGCTGAATACTGGGAGCATGTTCAGTATTTTATATGGATCGACGGTCGTCCTCACATCATTACAAACTGTGGAGTCTCAGCTTTAGACAGGCTAGTGTTTGTAGCATGGAGGGTCGCTAGTGATGTTTTTCAGCTGAAAGCCAGATCCTTGTCTTTACTTTTAGACAGGTGAGGACTGGTAGACAGGTGTAGACAGGTAGACAGGTGAGGACAGGTAGATGGGTGTAGACGGTGAGGACAGGTAGACGGGTGTAGACAGGTGAGGACAGGTAGATGGGTGAGGGCAGGTAGGCAGGTGAGGACGGGTAGACAGGTGAGGAATGGTGGACAGGTAGACAGGTGAGGACAGGTAGACGGGTGAGGACAGGTAGACGGGTGAGGACAGGTAGACAGGTGAGGACAGGTAGACAGGTTTAGACAGGTGAGGACAGGTAGATGGGGGAAGACAGGTGGACAGGTGAGGACAGGTAGATGGGTGTAGACAGGTGTAGACAAGTGAGGACGGGTAGATGGGGGAAGACAGGTGGACAGGTGAGGACAGGTAGATGGGTGAGGACTGGTAGATGGGTGTAGACAGGTGAGGACCGGTAGATGGGTGAGGGCAGGTATGCAGGGGTGGACGGGTAGACAGGTGAGGAATGGTGGACAGGTGAGGACAGGTAGACAGCTGTAGACAGGTAGACAGGTGAGGACTGGTAGACAGGTGAGGACAGGTTTAGACAGGTGAGGACAGGTAGACGGGGGAGGACAGGTGGACAGGTGAGGACTGGTAGACAGGTGAGGACAGGTGGACAGGTGTAGACAGGTGAGGACTGGTAGACAGGTGAGGACAGGTAGACGGGTGAGGACTGGTAGACAGGTTTAGACAGGTGAGGACAGGTAGATGGGGGAGGACAGGTGGACAGGTGAGGACAGGTAGACGGGTGAGGACAGGTAGACAGGTGAGGACTGGTAGACAGGTTTAGACAGGTGAGGACAGGTAGACTGGGGAGGACAGGTAGACGGGTGAGGACAGGTAGACAGGTGAGGACTGGTAGACAGGTTTAGACAGGTGAGGACAGGTAGACAGGTGAGGACAGGTAGACGGGTGAGGACAGGTAGACAGGTGAGGACAGGTAGACTGGTGAGGACAGGTAAGGACAGGTGAGGACAGGTAGACGGGTGAGGACAGGTAGACAGGTGAGGACTGGTAGACAGGTGAGCACTGGTAGACAGGTGAGGACAGGTAGACGGGTGAGGACAGGTAGACAGGTGAGGACAGGTAGACGGGTGAGGACAGATAGACAGGTGAGGACTGGTAGACAGGTGAGGACAGGTAGACGGGTGAGGACAGGTAGACAGGTGAGGACAGGTAGACGGGTGAGGACAGGTAGACGGGTGAGGACAGATAGACAGGTGAGGACTGGTAGACAGGTGAGGACAGGTAGACGGGTGAGGACAGGTAGACAGGTGAGGACAGGTAGACTGGGGAGGACAGGTGGACAGGTGAGGACAAGTAGACAGGTGAGGACAGGTTTAGACAGGTGAGGACAGGTAGACTGGGGAGGACAGGTGAGGACAGGTAGCGGGGTATGGACAGGTAGACAGGTGAGGACAGGTAGACTGGGGAGGACAGGTGGACAGGTGAGGACAGGTAGACAGGTGAGGACAGGTTTAGACAGGTGAGGACAGGTAGACTGGGGAGGACAGGTGAGGACAGGTAGCGGGGTATGGACAGGTAGACAGGTGAGGACAGGTGGACAGGTGAGGACAGGTGGACAGGTGAGGACAGGTAGACAGGGGAGGACAGGTGGACAGGTGAGGACAGGTAGACGAGTGAGGACTGGTAGACAGGTGAGGACAGGTAGACAGGTGAGGACAGGTAGACGGGTGTCTGACCGATGAAGGAGGGCTGGAAGAGCGTCTCGGGGCAGCGGAACCTCTCGTTGCCGATGGTGATGACCTGGCCGTCGGGGAGCTCGTAGCTCTTCTCCAGAGAGGACGAGGTGGCGGCGGTTCCCATCTCGTTCTCGAAGTCCAGAGCCACGTAACACAGCTTCTCCTTGATGTCGCGCACAATCTCCCTCTCGGCTGCAGACCGACACAGAGAGACAGACGGGTCAGAACCAGGACCGAGGGTCAGAGGTCACCGGGGGGGGGGGCGTGTTCAGGCGCGGCGCCGTACCGGTGGTGACGAAGCTGTAGCCGCGCTCGGTCAGGATCTTCATGAGGTAGTCGGTGAGGTCGCGGCCTGCCAGGTCCAACCTCATGATGGCGTGAGGCAGAGCGTAGCCCTCGTAGATCGGCACGTTGTGGGTGACGCCGTCACCTGAGTCCAGGACGATACCTGGACGACGAGAAGAAAGAGTCAAAACATGATCCAAACCTGGATTCTAACCGGAGGGGAAGGTTGTCCAACCTGTGGTGCGTCCAGAGGCGTACAGAGACAGGACGGCCTGGATGGCCACGTACATGGCAGGGACGTTGAAGGTCTCGAACATGATCTGGACGCGGAAAAATCAACGACAAAACAATCAGGTCACGAGGATTTCAGTCACATCTGGGTTTCAACAATAACACCGGCGCTGTTTCTAGTTTTTCTGTTCAGGGAGACTCGGAGGAGTTCAAACCTTTGAAGATGCTTTCATCCATCAGATGTTATAAAGAAGAAACCAGGCTGGATTTATGAACCTAAAGTTCAAGTTAAGCTACCAAAACATACCTAAATTACTAACAAATGTTTTCTGGGGCAAGCTGAGGCTAACTCGGACTAGCTGAGGCTAACTGAACCTAGCTGGGGCAAGTTGAGGCTAACTTGGACTAGCTGAGGCTAACTGAACCTAGCTGGGGCTAGCTGAGGCTAAATCAACCTAGCTGGGGCTAGCTGGGGATAACTGGGGCTAGCTGTGGCTAACTGAGGCTAGCTGGGGCGAGCTAGCATAGCGTGGTGGCGTATTAGAGTTGTTTGTGACATGCAGAGAGTAATAATTGATGAGAAAAATTTAGACTTTCAGGACTTAAACTCAGAGACTTTGACCTAAAAAAATTGCACATTTCAAAGCAAAAACATCTGAATTTTAAATCAAAGTTGAAGATTTCTGAGAAAATCTCCTCAGATCATGAAACAAATGTAAAGTTTTTAACTCAAGTGGAGAAATAAAACGAGTTAATGTAAGTTTATTACCACAATAGAAAAACTTAAACTCATCGTCGTCAAATATCGTCAGTTTCTAAACTTTATACACATTAGTAGATTTGTGGGAAAATTCAGGAATTCTGATTTTATAAATTTACAAATTTACAAAGAAACTTCTCATTAATACAGTAATAATGTAGTAATGATAAAAACATTTTAATGTTGTAGCGTGATAATATTCATTGATAATAGTAATTATATATATATATATACACACGTGGACATAATTGTTGGTACCCCTCAGTTAAGGAAGGAAAAACCCACAATTCTCACTGAAATCACTTGAAACTTACAAAAGTAACAATGAATAAAAATTGATTGAAAATCAAATAATCAAAATCAGCCATCACTTTTGAATTGTTAATTTAAATAATTATTAAAAAAACAAACTAATGAAATAGGGCTGGACAAAAATGATGGTACCTCTATAAAAGATTGAAAACTATTTGACCAGAGTGACATGATTAACTCAGGTGTGTCCTTTAATTGACATCACAGGTGTTTCCAAACTCATAATCAGTCAGTCTGCCTATTTAAAGGCAGACAAGTAGTCACTTTGCTGTTTGGTGAAAAGGTGTGTACCACACTGAACATGGACAACAGAAAGCGAAGGAGAGAATTGTCCCAGGACATCTGAAAAAAAATGATAGACAAACATCTTAAAGGTAAAGGCTATAAGACCATCTCTAAACAACTTGAAGTTCCTGTGACAACAGTGGCTCATATTATTCAGAAGTTCAAGACCCACGGGACAGTAGCCAACCTCCCTGGACGTGGCCGCAAGAGGAAAATTGATGACAAATTGAAGAGACGGATCGTTCGAATTGTATCCAAAGAGCCCAGAACAACCTCCAAAGAAATTAAAGGTGAACTCCAAGGCCAAGGTACATCAGTGTCAGATCGCACCATTCGTCATTGTTTGAGCCAAAGTGGACTTCATGGGAGACGACACCACTGCTGAAAAAAAATCATAAAAAAGCGAGACTGGAATTTGCAAAAATGCATGTTGACAAGCCACAAAGCTTCTGGGAGAATGTCCTTTGGACAGATGAGACCAAACTGGAGCTTTTTGGTAAGGCACATCAACTCTATGTTCATAGACTCAAAAACCAAGCATACGAAGAAAAGAACACTGTCCCTACGGTGAAACATGGAGGAGGCTCAGTAATGTTTTGGGGCTGCTTTGCTGCATCTGGCACAGGGTGTCTTGAATGTGTGCAAGGTAAAATGAAATCTGAAGACTATCAAGGCATTCTGGAGAGAAATGTGCTGCCTAGTGTCAGAAAGCTTGGTCTCAGTCGCAGGTCATGGGTCTTCCAACAGGACAACGATCCAAAACACACAGCCAAAAACACCCAAGAATGGCTGAGAGAAAAGCGTTGGACTATTCTAAAGTGGCCTTCCATGAGCCCAGATCTGAATCCCATTGAACATCTGTGGAAGGAGCTGAAACATGCCATTTGGAGAAGACACCCATCAAACCTGAGACAACTGGAGCAGTTTGCTCATGAGGAGTGGGCCAAAATACCTGTTGACAGCTGCAGAACGCTCATTGACAAATACAGAAATCGTTTAATTGCAGTGATTGCCTCAAAAGGTTGTGCAACAAAATATTAAGTTATGGGTACCATCATTTTTGTCCAGCCCTATTTCATTAGTTTGTTTTTTTAAATAATTATGTTAATCAACAATTCAAAAGTGATGGCTGATTTTGATTATTTGATTTTCAATAAATTTTTATTTATTATTACTTTTGTAAGTTTCAAGTGATTTCAGTGAGAATTGTGGGTTTTTCCTTCTTTAACTGAGGGGTACCAACAATTTTGTCCACGTGTGTATATATATATATATATATATATATATATATATATATATATATATATATATATATATATATATGCACAGTAATACCAGTTAGGGTGAATTTGAGCGTTTTCCTGCTAAAAAAAAAATGGCCTAAGAAATTCACTAAATTGCCGGGGTAACCACTAATTCAAATATATTATGAAAAAAACTTTGAGAGCAAAATCTACAAGTATTCGGGACCGCGAACGGACGATGATGTACTGTACCGTGAAAAAAAAATCTTTATTTTTATCCTTAAATGTGTTTGTTTTTTACATTTTAAATCTTATTTTTACAGTTTCACTTTTTTTTTTTAATTGAAAAAAAGAAAGTTAAAGTGTCATATCTGAACTAAAAAAAAAAAATGAAAACAGCTCATTTAATTCCTCTACAAATGCTGAGTCTTGTAGCTCTTGGCCCAGGGGGCCCCTGGGGGCCCCTGGGGGTCCTGGGAGTCCCGGGGGTCCCGGGGGCCCCTGGGGGCCCCGGCAGTCAGGAGGACTCGTACCTGGGTCATCTTCTCTCTGTTGGCTTTGGGGTTGAGCGGCGCCTCCGTCAGCAGGGTGGGATGTTCCTCCGGAGCCACTCGCAGCTCGTTGTAGAAGGAGTGATGCCAGATCTGACCAATCACAGCACAGAGGCTCGTCAGAGTCGGTTACAGGTGCGTTAGGGGCGTTTACAGGTGCGTGGGCGTGTCTGACCTTCTCCATGTCGTCCCAGTTGGTGATGATGCCGTGCTCGATGGGGTACTTCAACGTCAGGATTCCTCTCTTGCTCTGAGCCTCGTCGCCCACGTAGCTGTCCTTCTGCCCCATGCCCACCATCACTCCCTAGGACACACCCACCGACACACCTGTCAGCCCACACCTGTCTGTCTGTCTGGTGTTTAAGCTCTCCCCCCTTTCTGCATCCGTTTCACTATCAAAGTAGCAGTTCTGTGAGTTACATGATTTCATGACAAAAATGTGCTTTTTTAAAATGTATTATATTATATTATATTATATTATATATATTTATTATTATATTAATATTTATTATATTTAGAAAGTTGTAATTTTCTGAGAAACAAGCTACTAATTTAAACTGCTGGAATGTTATACTGGAATTACGCGTCGTTTAACTGCCCCTCCCCATCAGAGGAGGACCAATCAGGCGTCACCTGGTGCCTGGGACGGCCCACGATGGACGGGAAGACGGCTCTGGGGGCGTCGTCTCCGGCGAAGCCGGCCTTGCAGAGGCCGGATCCGTTGTCACAGACCAGAGCGGTGCTCTTCTTCGTCATCACACATGACTGCAGGGGGCGCTGTGGACGAGCCGCGAACCTACGACACCGAGTCACACTGGGGGGGGCGGGGGCAAACACAGGGAGGGTTAGAAAAGTTTGGTCCGAGGGTCCAGCAGCACACGGCCCCCTGCTGGAGACTCCAGGAACTGCTGGACGTTATTCACAACTGCAGCCAGAAAAACGAGTTAAAAAAATCGTCAGAAACCGTTTCTAGAGTTTTAGATTGTGTTGAAGAAATCCTCATTAAATTCATAAACTCAAAATTCTGGAAAAAAAATACCTTAAATGTGACTTTACGCTTGAAAATTTGTAGAAAATAAAATCTAACTTTTGAATTTGAATGTTTTCACCAGAAAAAAGTTCATAATACTTAATGAATATGCAAATTTGGACTCTGAAAATGTGACTTAATGAACTTGATTTAAAAAAAAATACATTTAAAAAAAATAACCTGACCTCATAACCTCCCAAATTAGCCAAATAATATTTGATTTCATGAATTTGAACTTAATTTCCCCACAAATGCTGGAGAGCCTTGTAGTTAGGGGGCCCTCTAGTGGCCACAGGACTGTATCATCTGTTTAAACACGTCTGTCCACAGATGAAAGGGTTAAAACTGTTACTGAAACATAACTGTGATAAACGAAACAGAAACGTCACAATTAGTGTCTGGAAAAGTAAAATAGAGGAAACATCTGGAAACAACAGGAAATAAATGAAGTCCTTCATCCTCCTCATCCTCACTGAAACCCGGAGTGATGAAGAGCAGCTCAGAGAGACAGAAACTCAGACATTTTTACAGCAAAAACAAAACAGAGGAAGAAGAAAACATCAGCATCTTCATCACCAAAACTGGAGCTGAGAGGTTCACACACTCAGAAGAACGGCACTCTGGGAAAACTTCCTATTTAGGGCATGAAGCCGAGTCCTGTCTGAGTTTGGTATGCTCTCTCTCCCTGTCTCCATCCTGCCTCGCTCGCTCCCATCTGCCCTTCCTCGTCTCTCCTCATCTTCCTCGCCCCGCTGATCGCTCTGCACCATATTTAGTCATGAAACTTTGGGAATCAGAGATTCCTGATGCTCGTAGCGGGTTTTGTTCACCCTGAGCGCTGCCTGTCGGCCTCCTGCTGAGTTTTATCACCTCCGTCTGAATCTGAACCAGGAGGACGATTCGTTGGTTTCAGATTTTCTGCTCCTCTAATGTTCATTTTACAACTTCCATCTCATCAACAATTCACCATAAAATATTAATTTAATGCAGTTTTACAGCAAATCATTTAAAAGCAGGGAGATAAAAATGTTATAAAACCGTAATCTGACTCATGCTGCTGATTAATTGTTTAAATGTCGTATTTGCACGTGTTTGATAGAGTTTAGGTCGATGTGATTTTGTTTCCATGGAAGTAAACTGCAGATACTGCATCCACCCAGCAGGAGGCGCTGTTTTATGAAGCAGTAAACTGATGTTGTTCTCAACCTCACACATTTCAGTCAGCTGTTATTCTACATTTTTGTTTTGTGTGTGTGTGTGTGTGCATGTATGTTCGTTTATAGTACTTTATGGGTCAGCGGTAAAACCGGGGACACTGAGGAGACCGATGTCCTCCTGGGACACATCAAACTCCAGGCTCGTATATGTGATAACCTAGAATTTCTGATTTTATAATCTCATCATTTTATCTGGCCCTCAGGAGCATGCACAGACGTTTATATAAAAGTAATTACTCTATGATTCAATTCTAGACTGTTTAAAACTGTTGTGACGTTTGTTTGATGTAAATTTCAAGCAAATATTCTGACGTTTTAATGAATCTGAAAGGGAAGATTTCTCATTTATGACTGAATTTGCATATTTTCAGGAAAGGACTGTAGGATTTCAGATTTTGTAAACTTGAAAATTTGAAAGAAAATTAAAATACTGAAATTTGGACTTAAGAAACTCACAAAATAATCCCACATATTAAACTTTCTTAACTCAAAAAATCTTATGGAAACATCAGAAATTCTGACTTTATAAACCTTTAAAAGAACAACATTAAAACATTCCGAATTTTAACAGAAAACATTCCAATTTGGAAGTTAAAATCTTGCAAATTTGCAAGAAAATGACAGAATTTCTCACTTTATACCTTTTCTAAATTAATTTGAGCAAACTCCAAATTTCACACTTTATAAAGTTATAATTTTGGGAGAGAAAACTCTAAAAATTGTGTCCTTATAGACTAACAAATTCACACAAAAAACTGACT
Source organism: Hirundichthys speculiger (assembly GCA_018398805.1). Taxonomy (NCBI): domain Eukaryota; kingdom Metazoa; phylum Chordata; class Actinopteri; order Beloniformes; family Exocoetidae; genus Hirundichthys; species Hirundichthys speculiger. The sequence continues at coordinate 1,266,997 of JAGFBZ010000144.1, forward strand.
AAACATTTCTATAGAAAATTGCAAAATTCAGATTTTATCAACTCACAAATTTGCAGGTAAGAGCCTAGAATTTCAGAATGTTGACAGAAAACTGTATAAATATGAAATTTTGATAGGAAAGTCAAATTTTGACTGAATTTGAAAGGGGAAAAATAATTTCTGGCATAATAAACTTTTTTATTACTATTTTTTGAAAGAAAACTTCCAAATTTAGACTTTATAACTGTGGAAATGTTAACAAATTTAGACTTTATAAACTAAAGATATTGGTAGAACAAGCTGGAACAAACCCACCTCAGTTACCACAGGTTAGCTTAGTTAGCTTATTTTAGCTCCTAGTAGCCTATTATGTTAACTGTCATTAGCTTAGATTCTTTCTGATCAAATGTGTCTGTCTTTCCTCATTTTACTTGTTGCTAAGAAAACAACATCTGGACAAGCCATGCTGAGTGGCTAACTGCAGTCAGCTAACCATGATCCAGCTAGCCAACCTGAAAGGGTCCTAACCACTCTGGATGGGCCCTGGTGCAACAGTGGCTCAGTTCATGGTCATCCGGCTGCTAACCAACGCTCTAGCCAGCACCTATCAAAACCAGATGTTTCCTCTTGGTCAGTTGTCTGCCGTCACTGATTTATGTCTGTTCTTAACAGTTAAACAGCCTTGTATTTGTTGATTCAGCTGCCCTTAGATGGTAATCACAACGCTGATGTGGCCCAGATGAAACTGAGTCTGACACCGCTGCTTTATTGCGAAGCTTGGCCATAACGAAGGCAGAACATCGTTCCTCAGGGTCCTGGTTAATTAGAGCTGAGGTGTGAATATGACTGCTCAATATATCAAACATTTGTCGCCCTCACAACATCAGTTAGGACAAAAAATATCACAATAAATAGTTATTAGTTAGTTGTTATTAGTGTATTAAATTAATAATTCATTTAAACTTTAGACACTAATAATATATTTGTCCAATAAGATGTAACCTTTCTGCTCAGGATGCTAATTTAAATGCTAATGTATATTAAATTAGCAATTCAATCAGTATTATGAGTGTTGTTGCCATTGCAGTTACTGCTGAGTGTAGTTTTCTGTTTATTTATTTTAATAAAACCATATTGAAAAACATTAACATTATACACTGAACGATATTGGTTTATATACGGGCAACGTGTATCTTCATCAGGTCTATGACATCATAAATCAATAGTATCCCTATGTTCTAAGCACGTTTAGGATTAAGGCTAAATGAATGGACATCGATGCGATGTCCTAATAAGGACAGCAGTGTGAAGTTGATGACTGCACCTTTAAGTTAAATTTAAAATATTCATAAAATAAGATTTAATGACGTTTACTTCTGAAAGAACAGAAAAAACACCAGTAGTCTGGAGCCTGAGGGTTTTTAAGACCTTTAAGTTTTAATTTATATATTTAAAAAAAGATTTAATTTTTTTTTCTTTAGCGTCAAGTATCAGGGCTGATTGTGACAACATTCAAAATTAGATTAAAATCCTAGCAAAACTTCCAATGTTTTCAATAGTTTGGTTCTGGTTCTGAACATTTTTAACCACGCTGTCCTCACATCATCGCCCACTGCTGGTAGAAATCTAAACTGTTTCAACTTTAAGAAAATGTCAGCATCACAGTCACCCTCTAATAAATATAAATATATGAATAAAAACTTCTAGTTATTCTGTGATTATCATGGGTATACATTCACAGCTAATTTACTTAAAAGTAGAAGGTTAAAGTGTCCAGTTAGCAGACACATTTAGACCTAATCTGGGCGAGTCTTGCCAGTTTCAGCTCAGGTGCTACGTGGACCAGACATGTCTCAACGTTTATGAACAGGTTTTAGCCTGTTTTTTTATAAAGACTTGACCCTCATAAGACATAAATTATGTCATGGTTAGCTAAAAGCGCTGGGTTACAGCTAAAAGTAATCACTTGAGGGTAAAATCGCTCAGTTATGGGTAAAATATCCAGTTATCTTGAAAAGACTTGGTTACAGGTCAAAAGATTAAATTACAGATAAAAGGGTAAGTTACAGGTAAAAAAAAACTCAGTTAAGGTTAAAATGACTAGTTTTGGGTCAGAAGATGAGTTTAAAGACAAAACGATTTATCACAGGTGAAAATATTCCGGAGTAAATGAGGTTAGCCACGTTAGCATATCAATAGAGCCCGTCCTCCACATTCACTGAACAGGGATGAAAATGCTGAGTCATAGCACAGCATTTGTTAAATAATTAAGTTTTCAGAGAATTAAAACTTTTCCTCTGTTGTTTCTAGACACGTATGTGCAGACGTCTTCATCAGAATCTGTCTGGATACTCATTTCTGCGTTTTGTTTTTATTTAAGGCAGAATTTCTGAAACATATTTTTACACCCAGAGCTGTTGGTCAGCAGAGCTGAAGATGCTGAAACTGAACCTGTCAAGAAAGAACATCAACAATCTAAGACAACTAAAAAAAACATAAATGATCATCTGCAGGAGCAACATGAAGGAGAAACTAAGGAGGTGAGAAAGTTGAGATGTCAATTAAACTGAGTTAAACTGCAGCGGGAGAGAGAAGGTGAAAGAGAGCAAAGGAAGGTAGAGAAGACGATGGAGATATTTCAGAGAGGATGTCCTGAGGAGATGGAATCAGGAGGAGGTTTCAGCAGCTGGTTCAGTTAACCTTTCTGTGTTGAGAAGAAGAGGAAGAAAATGAAAAGGGAAGATGGAGGAGGTGGGTCAGGAGCAGAGGGTGAAGGAGGCACCGGAGGTGATGAGGAGCTCTTACCGTGGTGTGCGGGGCCTGCTGGGATGATGCAGGGGTGGGGGGCAGGACAGAAGTGAGAGTCTGAGGTGCTGCGACTGAGTTTATCAAGCCTCCACCTCCTCCATCCATCCCTCCATCCAAACATGGCCAGGGTCTCCTCCCTGCCTCCTCCCTGCCCCGTCTTCCTCCCCCCTGCTCTCTCCAAGGCTTGATTCCTTATAGGGAGGCCCCGAGGGAAGCGGCCAATCAGACGGGTTGTGGACTTTCTCCCATCATTCACTGCATTCCTCTGAGAGACAGACAGGAAGTAGTCAGGGCCTTTACTGCAGTACAGCAGGACATGAGTTACAGGTGAAAGTACAGAGATAGAAGGATCAGTTACAGGTAGAAGGACTCAGTTACAGGTAGAAGGACTCGGTTACAGGTAGAAGGACTCAGTTACAGGTAGAAGGACTCGGTTACAGGTAGAAGGACTCAGGTAGTTTACAGGTAGAAGGACTCGTTACAGGTAGAAGGACTCAGTTACAGGTAGAAGGAAGGACTCAGTTAGAAGGACTCAGTTACAGGTAGAAGGACTCGGTTACAGGTAGAAGGACTCAGTTACAGGTAGAAGGACTCAGTTACAGGTAGAAGGACTCGGTTACAGGTAGAAGGACTCAGTTACAGGTAGAAGGACTCAGTTACAGGTAGAAGGACTCAGTTACAGGTAGAAGGACTCGGTTACAGGTAGAAGGACTCAGTTACAGGTAGAAGGACTCAGTTACAGGTAGAAGGACTCAGTTACAGGTAGAAGGACTCAGTTACAGGTAGAAGGACTCAGTTACAGTAGAAGGACTCAGACAGTAGAAGGACTCAGTTACAGGTAGAAGGACTCAGACAGGTAGAAGGACTCAGGTTACAGGTAGAAGGACTCAGTTAGGTAGAAGGACTCAGTTACAGGTAGAAGGGACTCAGTTACAGGTAGAAGGACTTACAGGTAGAAGTACAGGTAGAAGGACTCAGTTACAGGTAGAAGGACAGGTAGAAGGACTCAGTTACAGGTTAGAAGGACCAGGTTACAGGTAGAAGGACTCAGTTACGGTAGAAGACTCAGTTACAGGTAGAGGACTCAGTTACAGTTGAGAACTCAGTTACAGAAAGAAGGACTCAGTTACAGGTAGAAGGACTCAGTTACAGGTAGAAGGACTCAGTTAGAGGTAGAAGGACTCAGTTACAAGAAGGACTCAGTTACAGGTAGAAGGACTCAGTTACAGTAGAAGGACTCAGTTACAGGTAGAAGGACTCAGTTACAGGTAGAAGGACTCAGTTACAGGTAGAAGGACTCAGTTACAGGTAGAAGGACTCAGTTACAGGTAGAAGGACTCAGGTAGAAGACTCAGTTACAGGTCAGACAGGACTCAGTTTACAGGTAGAAGGACTCAGTTACAGGTAGAAGGACTCAGGGTAGAAGGACTCAGTTACAGTTACAGAAAGAGGACTCAGTTTACAGGTAGAAGGACTCAGTTACAGGTAGAAGGACTCAGTTACAGGTAGAAGAGAAGGGACTCAGTACAGGTAGAAGACTCAGTTCAGGTAGAAGGACTCAGTTACAGAAAGAAGGACTCAGTTACAGGTAGAAAGAACTCAGTTACAGGTAGAAGGACTCAGTTACAGGTAGAAGGACTCAGTTACAGGTAGAAGGACTCAGGTTACAGGTAGAAGGACTCAGTTTACAGGTAGAAGACAGGACTCAGTACAGGTAAGGGACTCAGTTACAGGTAGAAGACTCAGTTACAGGTAAAGAAGGACTCAGTTTACAGGTAGAAAGACTCAGTTACAGAAAGAAGGACTCAGTTACAGGTAGAAGGACTCAGTTACAGGTAGAAAGACTCAGTTACAGTAAGAAGGACTCAGTTACAGGTAGAAGGACTCAGTTACAGGTAGAAGGACTCAGTTACAGGTAGAAGGACTCAGTTACAGGTAGAAGGACTCAGTTACAGGTAGAAAGGACTCAGTTACAGGTAGAAGGACTCAGTTACAGGTAGAAGGACTCAGTTACAGGTAGAAAGACTCAGTTACAGAAAGAAGGACTCAGTTACATGTAGAAGGACTCAGTTACAGGTAGAAGGACTCAGTTACAGGTAGAAGGACTCAGTAACATGTAGAAGGACTCAGTTACAGGTAGGACTCAGTTAAAGAAAGAAGGACTCAGTTACAGGTAGAAGGACTCAGTTACAGGTAGAAGGACTCAGTTACAGAAGAAGGACTCAGTTACAGGTAGAAGGACTCAGTTACAGAAAGAAGGACTCAGTTACAGGTAGAAGGACTCAGTTACAGGTAGAAGGACTCAGTTACAGAAAGAAGGACTCAGTTACAGGTAAGAAGGACTCAGTTACAGGTAGAAGGACTCAGTTACAGGTAGAAGGACTCAGTACAGAAGGACTCAGTTACAGGTAGAAGGACTCAGTTACAGGTAGAAGGACTCAGTTACAGGTAGAAGGACTCAGTTAAAGGTAGAAGGACTCAGTTACAGAAAGAAGGACTCAGTTACAGGTAGGACTCAGTTACAGAAAGAAGGACTCAGTTACAGGTAGAAGGACTCAGTTAAAGGTAGAAGGACTCAGTTACAGGTAGAAGGACTCAGTTACAGGTAGGACTCAGTTACAGGTAGAAGGACTCAGGTAAAAGGACTCAGTTACAGGTAGAAGGACTCAGTTACAGAAAGAAGGACTCAGTTACAGGTAGGGACTCAGTTACAGGTAGAAGGACTCAGTTACAGGTAGAAGGACTCAGTTACTCAGTACAGGTAAGGACTCAGTTAGACAGGTAGAAGGACTCAGTTACAGTAGAAGGACTCAGTTAGAGAAAGAAGGACTCAGTTACAGGTAGAAGGACTCAGTTACAGAAGAAGGACTCAGTTAGAGAAAGAAGGACTCAGTTACAGGTAGAAGGACTCAGTTAGAGAAAGAAGGACTCAGTTACAGGTAGAAGGACTCAGTTACAGGTAGAAGGACTCAGTTAGAGAAGGACTCAGTTACAGTTACAGAAAGAAGGACTCAGTTACAGGTAGAAGGACTCAGTTACAGGTAGAAGGACTCAGTTACAGAAAGAAGGACTCAGTTACAGGTAGGACTCAGTTACAGGTAGAAGGACTCAGTTACAGAAAGAAGGACTCAGTTACAGAAAGAAGGACTCAGCTATTGATAGAAAGACTCAGTTACAGGTAGAATGACTCAGTTACAGGTAGACATATTTAGTTACAAGTAAAAGGACTCAGATGGAAGGACTATCTGTAGAAATAATCTAAAAAGAAACAGGACTGTTTCTAGCTTCTAGACCTTGTTGGGAGTAAATTGGGGGTAAACAGCTGTTTCTGGGTAAAATGACTTAGTTACAGGTAATTTACAGGTCAGTTGGCTTGTTATGGGTAAAACGAAAATCTGTTGCAGGTAAATGAGCTAGTTGGGGTAAAAACACTGAAGTAGAAAGAAGAATTTATTGGTAAACTTGGTTACGGGTAAAGAAAATATAAATACATCTGGCATAAGGGAGCATTGGGACTATTTGGCATTTAAATAAATAATTATAGGAAATTAGATAAAATTTGAAAAGTCCGAAAATAAATGTTGAAATTCTGAAAGAAAATCTGAAACTGAATTTACTACTTTATAAATCCTAAAGAAATTATTTTAAAGAATTATAAAAACCCACCCAAAAAAACAGAACTTCTGACTTTATAATCTTTGAAATTTCAAGAACACAAAATGCTGAGAGCTTGAAGGACTCAGTTAGAGATAAAAGTGTTGAATTATGGGTAAAAAGGCTCAGTTGTGGTGAAATGAGTTCTAGAGTTATGGATGAATCATAAAACTACAAGAAAATGTCACATTATTACAAAAATAAAGCAAAGCTTTCTAAAAGTGAAGTTATAATTTTGCAAGACAAAGGTCTTAATTTTATAAGAATTGTCAAAATTTACAAGAACCAAGTTATTGGAATAAAAGATAAACTTGAAATATGAGAATTACTTTCTATCTTCACAAAAATTTAATATTCTGAATATAAAGCTGTAATTTTACCAAAAAGTTAGCTCAGAGTCCTCAGAGATGGTGACCTGATCCACAACAACTCTCCATCCTCAGAGGCCCCGGAAAGAACGAGTCCACCTTTGATTCTTCACCCTGGACGGCTGAAAACTGATCCCTGATCAGACGGCTGAAAACTGATCCCTGATCAGACGGCTGAAAACTGATCCCTGATCAGACGGCTGAAAACTGATCCCTGATCAGACGGCTGAAAACTGATCTGGGATCAAAACTGATCTGGGATCAGTTTTCAGCCGTCCCAGGGTGAAGAATGAAACCTGATCAGGGACATTTGACTCTTATTTGTCTTCCAGCTGTGAAAAGCTGCCCAGCATTCCAGATATTTTCAGATTGTAAAATATCAGCTGATATCTGTCAAAAACTATAGACCTACTATTATTAGGTGATTTTATGTTTTTACACAAAACAAAGGATTATAAAAGGACGTACTAACTTTGAAACACATAACTCCATAAAGTGTTAAAAAAACAAAGTAAGAAAAAAGATCAAATACAGGTGAAATAACTCAGCTACAGACAAAAAGGTTCAGCTGCTGGAAAACTGACTCAGCAGTTATAGCTTTGTAAAAATAGGCCTCATCAATGGGTAAAAGAGTTCAGGTATATTTTTAAGGACTCATCTATGATTAAAAGAGCTCAGTTATGGTTTTTAAGGACTCATTTGTGAGTAAAAGAGCTCAGTTGCGGCTAAAAGTGGCTGAACAGCTGCTACCCGTTCTATCCGGTGGATTCTGTCTCGATGGCTGCTAGCCTCAGTAGCTACAACATCTGGCTCCTCCAGGTTGACCTGCACTCTTTCAGACTGCCAGAACCAGCTGTGGTCAATCAGACCTCCAGCAACAACAACTAAAATGAGTATAAATGAACAGATTTGAGAAGAACGAATGTGAGTTAATGTTAGTCAGCATCCCAGAGCATAGATAGATCCCTATGGATCGTCAGTTAGCCACAGGCTACTGCTTCGATTTAACCAGCAGGTTTTTCTCTTATTTAGTTTGATGATCTTTTATCTTTAACTGAGAAAATATTGAAGGAAAACTTGTTACATGGGGTGGAGTTTGGACCCTCCTCGCTGTTGTTTATCCCCCCCCCCGCTGTCATCCTCACCTCCTGATATGGACGTGCAGCACGTTCATCCGTGCACACACACACACACACACACACACACCTAAACTGCAGACCAAAAACCTGACATCATCTGTTTACGTGATGAACGCTGTAATTCCCATCTGGGGACATTTCTGGACCATCCTGAACACACACACAGAGATGGACAGTTTTTAAGATACACACAAGTAAAACATTATTCCAAATACACAGTTGTGTTTTATAATTTGTATTTGAGAGGGAAAATGTCAGTGCAATCTGTTATGAGATAATTAAACATGTTGAACACATAAAAGTGGTCGGTACCGACAGCCGTTAGCTACACTCCGTCGTTAAGAAAGTGATGTCTAAAGACCGTCGCCTGACTCTGGTTGGAAGATGGTTGACAACTTCCTGCCAATGATAAACATAACAATGATGTCATCAATAGGTTTTAAAGCCTCATTTTCATCTCACTGCAGCTCCAGGTAAAGGTCTCAATTAAAGATAAAGTCTTAGTTAAAGGTAAAAGGTTTCAGCTATGGATAAAAGCCTTCAAACGTCTCAGGTAAAGGTAGAATGACTCCATATCAGGACTTAGCTGGGTGGAAAAGACTCGGTTACCTGTAAAAAGGTTCACTTAAGAGTAAACCGGAGTTAAAACCGGTGAGGACTAACTTAAAGTTTAAAAATAGCTCAGATCCAGTTAAAAGGTCTCAATTATTGGCAAAAAAAAAAAAAAAAACCCGCCTTTGGGTTAAAAAAAACTCACTCAGGGTCAAAGGACTCAGTTACAACATCCCTCTAAAACGTCGTTCTTCAGGGTAAACATGCTTCGATACATCTAAAACGTCTCAATTACGGGTCAAATGTCTCAATTATGGGTAAAATGTCTCAATTACGGGTAAAACTTCTCAATTACGGGTCAAATGTCTTAATTAAGGGCACAGAGTCTCAATTACGGGTCAAATGTCTCAATTATGGGTAAAATGTCTCAATTACGGGTAAAACTTCTCAATTACGGGTCAAATGTCTCAATTATGGGTCAAATGTCTCAATTATGGGTAAAATGTCTCAATTACGGGTAAAACTTCTCAATTACGGGTCAAATGTTTTAATTAAGGGCACAGAGTCTCAATTATGCGTCAAATGTCTCAATTATGGGTAAAATGTCTCAATTACGGGTAAAACTTCTCAATTACGGGTCAAATGTCTCAATTACGGGTCAAACATCTCAATTACAGGTAAAACATCTCAATTACATGTAAAACCTCTCAATTATGGGTAAAATGTCTCAATTATGAGTAAAAAGTCTCAATTACAGGTGAAACTTCAGCCTCTAGTGGTTGGTGGAGGAACTGCAGCCTCTAGTGGTTAATAGAGGAACTGCAGCCTCTAGAGGTCAGTAGAGGAACTGCAGCCTCTAGTGGTTAATAGAGGAACTGCAGCCTCTAGTGGTTAATAGAGGAACTGCAGCCTCTAGAGGTTAATAGAGGAACTGCAGCCTCTAGAGGTTAATAGAGGAACTGCAGCCTCTAGAGGTTAATAGAGGAACTGCAGCCTCTAGAGGTTGGTAAAGTAGCTGCAGTTTTTCAAACTTTAGCGTTGAGCTCAACTCTGGAAACCAGATGTTTTCCAGTGGTGTCTAATGTCCAGCTGTCTACTTCCACTTGTTAGCCAGTTATGTTGAATCAGAAGCTACTGATGCTAACGGATGCTAACATGTCTGAAGTATCCATGTAAATATAATTGTTCTGTGGACTTGACCGGAGTTTTTCTAAACAGTTTGTTTGTGTAGATGAGTCGTACATCAGGCCGTCGCTCAGTTACTGCAGTTGTGAACTACAACGCCGGCTCTCCGTCTCATCTGACCTCCAGCTAACAAAACGAGCCGCCAGTCAGAGACTCTGATGCTGGCTGAAGATCGTGCTGCAGCTAGGCATTGTGGGTAGTGTAGTTTTTGGACCCTCAGAGGTAGACGGAGGCAGGAATGTGTTTGACCGATTCTCCGCAGCAAGGTTTGGACTCCCAGCTTCACCTTAAAAGGAAACTTTACTATCAATAAAAACCCGAACGTCCTCCCCCGCCACTCCTCCACAGTAGACTCCAATAAAAAAAATAAAAACACCAACGTGACAGAAGAGTTCGAGTAAGAAGTGATAAACAGAAAACGAGTGACAGCAGAGAGACGGAGATCTCTGACTCTGAGTCTGAGGCTCCAAATAAGGCAGCTGTTCAGAAAACAAGAGCAGGCTGCATTACTCCTCCTCCTCTTCCTCCTCTCCTTCTCCTCTTCCTCTCCTCCTCCTCCTCTTCCTCCTCGTGTAAGGAGACGAAGCGAGGTGGGCGTGGCCTGCAGGGTTCCTGCGTCCATGTCCTTGTTTAGCTGTTCACTGGTCATCTGCTCCTCCAACGTCTTTCAGTCTTAAATGACAATGAAAAACATTTTAATCCTTTAAAATTAACAATAAAATCATCTATTTATTTATTTATAATCATTTATTTATTTATAGAAGTTCATGTTCTAACAATGAAGTCAGAATAGAAGAACTATTAGATCTCCAGTTAATGGATCATTATTATTGATATATTTAGTCCCATATAATCCATCCTCTCAGTCCTCCATCGTCTCTGTCCTCCATCCTCTCTGTCCTCCATCCTCTCTGTCCTCCATCCTCTCTCTCTGTCCTCCATCCTCTCTATCATCCATCCTCTCTGTCCTCCATCCTCTCTCTGTCCTCAATCCTTTCTCTGTCCTCCATCCTCTCTCCTTCCTCTCTGTCCTCCATCCTCCTCCTTTCCTCCATCCTCCTCTGTCCTCCATCCTCTCTCTCTGTCCTCCATCCTCTCTATCCTCCATCCTCTCTGTCCTCCATCTCTCTCTGTCCTCTCTCCTGTCCTCCTCCTTCTATCCTCTCTCTGTCCTCCATCTCTCTCTGTCCTCCATCCTCTCTCTGTCCTCCAATCCTCTCTGTCCCTCCTTCCTCTCTGCCTCTCTCCATCCTCTCTCCTCTTAATCCTCTCTCCTATCCTCCATCCTCTCTGTCCTCCATCATTCTCTCTGTTCCTCCATCCTCTCCTGTCCTCTCCTCTCTCTGTCCTCCATCCTCTCTTTGTCCTCCATCCTCTCCTAAATCCTCTCGTCCTCCTTCTCCTCTCTGTCCTCCTTCCTCTCTGTCCTCCATCCATCCTCTCTAATCCTCCTGATCCTCTCGTCCTCATCTCTCTTCTCCTCCTCTCTGTATCCTCTCTGTCCTCTCTCCTCTCTCTCCTCCATCTCCTCTCCTCCTCTCTGTCATCCATCCTCTCTGTCCTCCTTCCTCTCTAATCCTCCATCCTCTCTGTCCTCCATCTCTCTGTCCTCCTCTGTCCTCCCTGTCTAAATTATCCTCCTTCCTCATCCTCTCTATGTCCTCCATCCTCTCTGTCCTCCTCCTCTCTTCCTCCTGTCTCCCCTCTCGTCCTCCATCCTCTCTGTCCTCCATCCTCTCTCTGTCCTCCATCCTCTCTCTCCTCCTCCTCTTTCCTCCCTCTGTCCTCCTCCTCTCATCCTCGCTTCCTTCTCTGTCCTCCATCCTCTGTATCCTCTCTCTGTCCTCCTTCCTCTCTGTCCTCCATCCTCTCTGTCCTCCTACTGTCCATCCATCTCTCTGTCCTCTCTCTGCCTCCATATCCTCTCTGTCCTCCATCCTCTCTGTCCATTCTCGTCCTCATCTCTCTGTCCTCCATCCTCTCGTGTCCTCCATCCTCTCTCTCTGTCCTCCATCCCTCTCTCTCTCTGTCCTCCATCCTCTCTGTCCTCTCATCCTCTCTGTCCCTCCTCATCCTCTCTGTCCTCCATCGTCTCTGTCCTCCATCCTCTCTGTCCTCCAATCCTCTCTCTTCCTCCATCCTCTCTCTCTGTCCTCCATCCTCTCTATCATCCATCCTCTCTGTCCTCTCCTCCTCTCCTCTCTGTCCTCAATCCTTTCTCTGTCCTCCATCCTCTCTGTCCTCCATCCATCTCTCTGTCCTCCCTCATCGTCCTCTCTCCTCCTCCTCTCTGTCCTCCATCCTCTCTGTCCTCCTTCCTCTCTCTCTGTCTCCATCCTCTCTCTTTCCTCCATCCTCTCTGTCACCATCCTCTCTGTCCTCCTTCCTCTCTGTCCTCCATCTCTCTTCTGTCCTCCATCCTCTCTGTCCTCCCTCTCTCTCCTCCATCCTCTCTTGTCCCTCCTCCTCTCTGTCCTCTCTTCCTCTCCTCTCTATCTCCATCCTCTCTTCTCTATCCCTCTGTCATCCCATCCTCTCTGTCCTCTATCCTCTCTATCCTCCATCCTCTCTGTCCTCCTTCCTCTCTCTCTGTCCTCCATCCTCTCTTTGTCCTCCATCCTCTCTGTCATCCATCCTCTCTGTCCTCCTTCCTCTCTGTCCTCCATCCTCTCTGTCCTCCATCCTCTCTCTCTCCTCTCCTCTGTCCTCCATCCTCTCTGTCCTTCCCTCATCTGTCATCCTCTGTCCTCCTTCCTCTCTGTTCACCATCTCTGTCCTCTATCCTCTCTGTCATCCTCTCCTTCCTCCTCTCCATCTCTCTGTCCTCTCCTCTCTCCTCTGTCCATCCATCCTCCATCCTCTCTGTCCTCCATCCTCTCTGTCCTCCTCCTCTCTGTCCTCCATCCTCGTGTTCCTCCATCCTCTCTGTCCTCCTCCTCTCTCTGTCCTCCTCCCTCCTGTCTCCATCCTCTCTGTCCTCCTTCCTCTCTCTCATCTCTTTCCATCCTCTCCTCCATCCTCTCTGTCCCCATCCTCTCTCTCATCATCCCTCTCTGTCCTCCTTCCTCTCTGTCCTCCATCCTCTCCTCTGTCCTCCTGTCCTCTCTGTCCTCCATCCTCTCTGTCCTCCCTTCCCTCCTCTGTCCTCCTCCTCTCTGTCCTCCTCTCCTCCTCTCTCTGTCCTCATCCTCTCTGTCCTCCATCCTCTCTGTCCTCATCCTCTCTGTCCTCCATCCTCTCTCTGTCCTCCATCCTCTCTGTCCTCCTTCCTCTCTGTCCTCCATCCTCTCTGTCCTCCATCCTCTCTGTCCTCCATCCTCTCTCTGTTTAGGATTGATTAGGATTTAATATTATAATTGTAGTTAAAGATATTTGATCGGGTCTGAAGCGTTTAGAGACAGTTGATCTTGTAACAGACGTTTATACAAATAAAGTTGAGTTGAAACCTGAGACTGAAGCCCCTTAATGTTCGGATCATCGGCAGATGTTCAGACCTGTAAAAGCAGATGTTTGGTCAGTTAGCTGGTCTGGAGGATTCAGCTAAGCGTTGACACAATGCTCAGAGGGAAAGACATCAGCTTTAGTCTTAGAGAAGCAGCTGGAAAAGATCATGAAACTGTTTTTAAACTATAATATTTTGAAATATATTTTAATACATTCTTCTTAATTACTATATTTTTAAACCTTTTTTGTATAATTGTGAATTTTTATTGAATAAATCTAAGCTTTTCAATATAAATCACAACTTTCTTAACATGAACAAGGAAATATTTTTGTGTAAAAAAAACACCTTTTTATTTCCTACAAATATCTTTCTTCCTCCTAAAGTTTTTTTGAATACTAAATAGTAACTGTTTTTGTAGCTTTTAACTATTTTTTAAAATTAATTTCAAAGTTCTTTTCACATAAACTCTTGACATGTTATAAAATCATAACTTTCTGAATTCAAAACTGATTGTTTCCATAAAATAGCATTTTTTTTTCATTTAAACTTTTTTCATAAATATCAGGTTTCTCCTAAAATTGCACCTTTTATTTTCATCACTTTAATTTTTTTCACATAAAAACTTTTTTTAAGTATCAAATATCAGCTGGTTATAATTTTTTTAAACTTCTATACTTTTCTGTTCACGTGTCTTAAATGTGTTTAAACTCATTTTTTATTAAAAATGCTTCATTTTTAATGTAAAATTATAATTTTCTCAGTGTAAAACTGACTTTCATAACATAAAATAGCTTTTTTCTAAGTAAAACCAAACTTTTTTACTGGTAAATATCAGTTTAACAATTTCAATTATCAATTTATTACAAAAAACAACTTTTTAAGGAAAAATGTGACATTTTCATTAAATATTTAATCACAACTGTCTTAACCTTCTAAAACTGTTTTTGACGTAAAAAAAACCTTCATAATCTTACAAGTTTTTCTTGTAAATTTTAAACACAAAATTACAACTATTTTTATATTATACCGGGGCCCCACTCTAGAACCAGGCCTGGGGGAGGGGCCTGGGTTACCGGGGCCCCACTCTAGAACCAGGCCTGGGGGAGGGGCCTGGGTTACCGGGGCCCCACTCTAGAACCAGGCCTGGGGGAGGGGCCTGGGTTACCGGGGACCCACTCTAGAACCAGGCCTGGGGGAGGGGCCTGGGTTACCGGGGCCCCACTCTAGAACCAGGCCTGGGGGAGGGGCCCGGGGTTACCGGGGCCCACTCTAGAACCAGGCCTGGGGAGGGGCCTGGGTTACCGGGGACCCACTCTAGAACCAGGCCTGGGTGGGAGGGGCCTGGGTTACCGGGGCCCCACTCTAGAACCAGGCCTGGGGGAGGGGCCTGGGTTACCGGGGTCCCACTCTAGAACCAGGCCTGGGGGAGGGGCCTGGGTTACCGGGGCCCCACTCTAGAACCAGGCCTGGGGGAGGGGCCTGGGTTACCGGGGCCCCACTCTAGAACCAGGCCTGGGGGAGGGGCCTGGGTTACCGGGGCCCCACTCTAGAACCAGGCCTGGGGGAGGGGCCTGGGTTACCGGGGCCCCACTCTAGAACCAGGGGGGGGGCCTGGGTTACCGGGGAACTCTAGAACCAAACCAGGCCTGGGGAGGGGCCTGGGGTTACCGGGGACCCACTCTAGAACCAGGCCTGGGGGAGGGGCCTGGGTTACCGGGGCCCCCACTCTAGAACCAGGCCTGGGGAGGGGCCTGGGGTTACCGGGGCCCCACTCTAGAACCAGGCCTGGGGGAGGGGCCTGGGTTACCGGGGGACCCAGACCAGGCCTGGGGGGGAGGGGCCTGGGTTCCCCCCTCTAGAACCAGGCTGGGGGAGGGGCCTGGGTTACCGGGGTTTACGGGGACCCACTCTAGAACCAGGCCTGGGGGAGGGGCCTGGGTTACCGGGGACCCACTCTAGAACCAGGCCTGGGGAGGGGCCTGTCGACGAGTGCCTGGTGGTCAGAACTTTACCAATGGGGTCCAACTGGGCTCAAAATGGATAAACTGCTTTGGTTCACCCTCCTGGAGGTGGGGCCTCCACCTGCAGGAGGAGACAAAGGAGTCAGGTGCAATGCATTGTGGGTAGTGGGCCTTGGGGACCTTCAGCTGCTTTTGCAGCTCTTGGGACAAAAGAAGAATGGAGCAAAATTCTTTGACAACACTGATGCAGACAGGTGGAGGTAAACAGGTGGAGATAGACAGGTGGAGATAACAGGTGGAGGTAGACAGGTGGAGATAGACAGGTGGAGGTAAACAGGAAGGTGTTCCTGCTGCTGGGGGCGGAGCTACAGTCCTGCTGCTGAGAGCTTTCTCTTTTCTGGCTTTATTTTTGTTCAAAGGAGCTGGAAACTCCTGGTGTGTCTGCGCAGACTGCAGGATGGTGTGTGATTTCACATCGGTGTTTTCTGGAGGGAAACCTGCTGCTGAAACAACACACACACACGCACACACACACACACACACACACACACACAACACACACACACACACACACACACACACACACACAGAAACAGCTGTCCTGGACTTTGACCGAAAATGGGAAAGCAGCTGGACCGCTAACAGGCCTGAACATCACTCTGATTGGCTGTTCAACGTCAACACACAGACGCTGTTAACCAGCTCAGGAATGTGTGTGCGTGTGCACGTGTGTGTGTTAAATCTGTGTGTCCTGTCTTTTTTCTCTTTATGGCAGCGCTGCTGAGAGCTGCGGCGGCAGCCAATCAGACGCTGCGTTCACACCCAGAAGGAAGCAGCAGCTCTGTTCTGAGCTGCTGGGATTTAAAAAAGGCTTCCAGCCGGTCAGATGCTGTTAACGTCGCCTCAGAGTCTCCCCCCGCTGGATGAATGCAGTCATTACAGCCTGTAGTCGTTGGAGCGACCAGCAGGTGGTGCCGTTTCCCTGCAGCAGCTCCGTCCTGCTTTCTTTACCGTTTTTTGATCAAAAATTTGTTTTTAAAACAAAATCGAAGCTTTTAAAAAACTTTTAGTTCATGTTTTTTTTCCCTCAAGTTTCTTTAACCTAAACCTTTTGACATTTTTATTGTAAAATTATAACTTTCTTCACATGAAACAGTAGATTTTAAGTTTTAGTTTTTATTTAGTTTTGAGTTTCGTTTTTCCAAATTCAGTTAGTTTTAATTCTTTTTCAGAGCAGTTTTGCTAGTTTTTATTCATTTTTGTTTCGACTTTATTCTCGACATTTCGTCTTTATTCTCGACATTTCGTCTTTATTCTCGACATTTCATCTTTATTCTCGACATTTCAACTTTATTCTCGACATTTCATCTTTATTCTCGACTTTTCGTCTTTATTCTCGACATTTTGACTTTATTCTCGACATTTCGACTTTATTCTCGAAATTTCGTCTTTATTCTTGACATTTCAACTTTATTCTCAACATTTCGTCTTTATTCACGACATTTCGTCTTTATTCTCGACATTTCAACTTTATTCTCAACATTTCGGCTTTATTCTCGACATTTCGACTTTATTCTCGACATTTTGACTTTATTCTCGACATTTCGTTCGTTTTATTCTCGACATTTCGTCTTTATTCTAGACATTTCGACATTTCGACTTTCGACATTTCTTTATTCGACATTTCGACTTTATTCTCGACATTTCGTCTTTACTTTATTCTCGACTTTGATTTATTTCTCATTTCGACTTTTCTCGACATTTCGTCTTATTCTCGACATTTCGACTTTCTCGATTTCGTCTTTATTCTCGACATTTCGTCTTTATTCTCGACATTTCGACTTTATTCTCGACATTTCGTTTTATTCTCGACATTTCGTCTTTATTCTCGATTTCGATTCTCGACATTTCGACTTTATTCTCGACATTTCGACTTTATTCTCGACATTTCGACTTTCTTTATTTCTCGACTTTATTTCGACATTTCTTTTATTCTCAACATTTCGACTTTATTTCTCGACATTTCGTCTTTATTCTCGACATTTCGACTTTATTCTCGACATTTCGTCTTTATTCTCGACATTTCATTTCGACTTTATTCTCGACATTTTCTTTATTCTCGACATTTCGTCTTTATTCTCGACATTTCGACTTTTTTTCTCGACATTTCGTCTTTATTCTCGACATTTCGACATTCTTTATTCTCGACATTTCGACTTTATTCTCGACTTTCGACTTTATTCTCTAACATTTCGTCTTTATTCGACATTTCGACTTCTCGACATTTCGTCTTTATTCTCGACATTTCGACTTTTTCTCTTTCGATTTCGACTTTATTCTCGACATTTCGACTTTCTCGACATTTCGACTTTATTTCTCGACATTCGTCGTTATTCTCGACATTTCGTCTTTATTCTCGACATTTCGACTTTATTCTATTTCGACATTTCGACTTTATTCTCGACATTTCGACTTTTTCTCGACATTTCGACTTTATTCTCGACATTTCGACTTTATTCTCGACATTTTGTCTTTATTCTCGCCATTTCTTTATTCTCGAACATTCGTCTTTTCATTTCTCGACATTTCGTCTTTATTCTCGACATTTCGACTTTATTCTCGACATTTCGACTTTATTCTCGACATTTCGTTTCTTTATTCTCGACATTTCGACATTTCGTCTTTATTCTCGACATTTCGACTTTATTCTCGACATTTCGTCTTTATTCTCGACATTTCGACATTTCTTTTATTCTCTTTCGACTTTCTTTTCGACTTTTTCTCGACATTTCGACTTTATTCTCGACATTTCTCATTTCGACTTTATTCTCGACATTTCGACTTTATTCTCGACATTTCGTCTTTATTCTCGACATTTCGACTCTTTATTCGACATTCGACATTTCGACTTTATTCTCGACATTTCGTCTTTTTCTCGACATTTCGACTTATTCTCGACATTCGTCTTTATTCTCGACATTTCGACTTATTCTCACATTTCGACTTTATTCTCGACATTCATTTATTCTCGACATTTCGACTTTATTCTCGACATTTCGTCTTTATTCGACATTTCGACTTTATTCGACATTTCGTCTTTATTCTCGACATTTCGTCTTTATTCGACTTTTATTCTCGACATTTCGTCTTTATTCTCGACACTTTTTCGACTTTTTTATTCTCGACATTTCGATTCTTTATTATTCTCGACATTTCGACTTTATTCTCGAATTTCGACTTATTCTCGACATTTCTCTTTTTTATTCTCGACATTTCGACTTTATTCTCGACATTTCGACTTTATTCTCGACATTTCGTCTTTATTTCGACATTTCGACTTTATTCTCGACATTTCGACTTTAATTCTCGAATTTCATTTCGTCTTTATTCTCGACATTTCTCGACATTTCGTTCTTTATTCTCGATTTCGACTTTATTCTCGACATTTCGACTTTTGGACATTTATCTTTATTCTCGACATTTCGTCTTTATTCTCGACATTCGATCTTTATTCTCGACATTTCGACTTTCTCATTTTCGACTTTATTCTCGACATTTTTCTTATTCGACTTACTTTTCTATTCGACATTTCGAATTATTTCGACATTCGACTTATTCTCGACATTTCACTTATTCTATTTCGACTTTTCGACATTTCGTCTTTATTCTCGACATTTCGTCTTTATTCTCGACATTTCGACTTTATTTCTCGACATTTCGACATTTCGACATTTATTCTCGACATTTCGTTCTTTATTCTCGACATTTCTCGACATTCTTTTATTCTCGACATTTCGTCTTTATTCTCGACAATTTTTCTGTTCTTTATTCTCGACATTTTGACTTTATTCTCGACTTTCGTTTTATTCTCGATTCTCGACATTTCGTCTTTATTCTCGACATTTCGACTTTATTCTCGACATTTCGACTTTTTCGACATTTCGTCTTATTCTCGACATTTCGTATTTATTCTCGACTTTCGACTTTTTCTCGACATTTCGTCTTTATTCTCGACATTTTTTATTCGACTTTTTTTTCTTACATTTTTCTTTATTCTCGACATTTCGACTTATTCTCGAATTTCTTTATTCTCGACTTTTCGTCTTTATTCTCGACATTCTCTCGTTTTATTCTCGACATTTCGACTTTATTCTTTTTCGACTTTATCGACATTTCGTCTTTATTCGACTTCTTTATTCTCGACATTCGTCATTTCAACATTTCGTTTTATTCTCGACATTCGTCTTTATTTACTTTATTTCGACATTTCGACATTTCGACTTTATTCTCGATTTCGATTATTTATTCTCGACATTTCGACTTTATTCTCGACATTTCGTCCTTTATTCTCGACATTTCGTCTTATTTCGACATTTCGTTTTATTCTTGACATTTCGACTTTCTATTCGTTTTCAACATTTCGACTTTATTCTGACATTTTTATTCTCGACATTTCGATTCATTTTCGATTCTTTTCGACTTTATTCTCGACATTTCGTCTTTATTAATCGACATTTTCGACATTTATTCTCGACATTTCGACTTTATTCTCGACATTTTCGACTTTATTCTCGACATTTCGACTTTATTCTCGACATTTCGTCTTTATTCTCGACATTTCGTCTTCTCGATTCTCGACATTTCGACTTTATTTCACATTCGACTCGACATTTCGACTTTATTCTAGACATTTCGTCTTTATTCTCAACATTCTCTTATTCTCGACATTTCGACTTTATTCTCGACATTTCGACTTTATTCTCGACATTTCGACTTTATTCTCGAAATTTCTCTTTATTCGAAATTTCGTCTTTATTATCGAAATTTCGTCTTTATTCTCGACATTTCGACTTTATTCTCGAAATTTCGTCTTTATTCTCGACATTTCGTCTTTATTCTCGACATTTCGATTTTATTCTCGAAATTTCGTCTTTATTCTCGACATTTTGACTTTATTCTCGACATTTCGTCTTTATTCTCGAAATTTCGTCTTTATTCTCGACATTTCGACTTTATTCTCGAAATTTCGTCTTTATTCTCGACATTTCGACTTTATTCTCGAAATTTCGTCTTTATTCTCGACATTCGACTTTTTCTCGACATTTCTTTATTTCGAATTTCGATCTCGACATTTCGAATCTCAGATCCAGGAGGAACAACGTGGGTTCAGTCCTGGTCCTGGAACACTGGACCAGCTCCAGACCCTCACCTGTGGTCACCTGTGGTCACCTGTGGTCACCTGTGGTCACCTGTGCTCCTGAACTGTGGAGACTGAGAGAAGGAGACCAGTGACACCAGCAGCTGAAATGATTTTCCTCCAGGATGGACTCTCCCTCAGAGATGGAGGAGAAGTTCAGTCAGAGTAGAGCTGCTGCTCCTCCACATGGAGAGGATCCAGCTGAGGAGGTTCATCTGGTCAGGATGTCTCCTGGACGTCTCCCTGGAGAGGAGTTCCAGACATGTCCAACTGGGAGAAGACCAGGAGACAGACCAGGACTCTCTGGAGAGATGATGTGTCTCAGCTGGTCTGGAGCTCCTCAGGGTTCTGTCAGAGGAGGTCTGGACCTGCTGAAGCTGCTGCCTCCATTACCTGATTACAGGTAAGAGGAGGATGATGGATGGATGGGTCACAACTTGTTTGTACCTTCTTAATTTAAAAAAAAAATAAAGAAATTAACTTTTTTTTTTTTTTATTGTAAAGTTGTTGTTTCCTGAACATACAGGACGGTGAAGCTCTTCTGCTCTGAAACATCTCACTCAAGAATTTTTAACCACAAGCTTTGAACTTTTCAAAGTTTTTTTTTCCATTTTTCTTTAATTTCTTGTTTATTTTCACATATATTTGATATTTTTATTGTATTATTATTATAATTATTATTTTACTAAAGGTTGTAGGAGAATTAACCACCATTAAAGCAACCACTCCAGTTGCAGTTCTGCAGCGACCAGCAGGTGGAGGTGTTCACCTGGAGGAGCTTCAAGGAGACACTGAAACATCTGGACGTCTGTCCTCTTTTCAGATGCGTCATGACTGTCATCTCACTTCTTTTTCACCTTTGTTTTTAATTTAAATTACTTTTAAATTGTGAATATATTTACGATATCTGTAGTTTTATTGGCAGCAGGATGTCTTAGTGGTCAGAAGGTCTCGGTGCTTTTCAACTTTAAATGAAATTAACTTCCGGTCGTGGATATATAAGTTATTATTGAACTGGATAATAACATCTGTTTACAGCCGTCCAGCGGCTCAGCGGCAGCGCGGTGGCGGGTTCGAGTCCCAGTCGGGTCCGGAGGGCGTCGCTCCGCCGGGGCGACCCTGAAGGAGGAGGAGGAGGAGGAGGAGGAGGGGGAGGAGGCTGTTATCAGCTCTGAGGAGCACGTGACTGACGGGAATCTGGACTTGTCTGTCAGCAGTTTCCCAGAAACGGTCCTGCAGGACGCTGTGACGTCATCCGTCCTCAGACCGCTGCGCCTCAGAGGGACAGAGAGACAGACAGAGACAGACTGGAGGACTGAAGACCCTCTGGAGCTCCCTGCTTCCTCCGTCACCGTCTCTGCTCACATCTGCAACAGCTGGAAACAGCTGGAAACAGCTGGAAGCTCCTCATGAATCCAGGAGGGTTTAATGTCTCACATGACGGACAACAAACCGAACTGGACTTTTATCTGGACTTTTCTTTCCCGCCACGTCACTGTTGACATGTCTGGATTTTAATCAGAGATGATTTTCAGAGATAATCAGAGATGATTTTAATCAGAGATGATGGAAGGAGGGATGATGGAAGGAGGGATGAGGAAGGAGGGATGATGAAGGAGATGGAGGGAGGATGGAAGTAGGGATGATGAAGGAGGGATGGAGGATGAAGGGATGAGGGATGATGATGGAAGGAGGGCTGATGGAGGGATGAGGGAGGATGATGATGAAGGGATGGGAGGATGAAGGAGGGATGAAAGGAGGGATGATGAAGGAGGAGGGATGATGAAGGAGGGATGATGGAGGGATGATGAAGGGATGATGGGAGGGGATGAGGAATTCTTGAAGGAGGATGAAGAGGATGATGGAAGGGAGGGATGATGGAGGGTGATGGATGATGAAGGAGGGATGATGGGAGGGATGATGGATGATGAAGGAGGGATGATGGAAGGAGGGATGATGGAAGGAGGGATGATGAAGGAGGGATGATGGAAGGAGGGATGATGATGAAGGAGGGATGAGGATGATGAAGGAGGGATGATGGAAGGAGGGATGATGAAGGAGGGATGATGGAAGGAGGGATGAGGAGGGATGGGAGGAGGGATGAAGGAGGGGGATGATGGGAGGGGATGGATGGAAGGAGGGATGATGGAAGGAGGGATGATGGAAGGAGGGATGATG
This sequence comes from Hirundichthys speculiger, assembly GCA_018398805.1. Classification (NCBI taxonomy): domain Eukaryota; kingdom Metazoa; phylum Chordata; class Actinopteri; order Beloniformes; family Exocoetidae; genus Hirundichthys; species Hirundichthys speculiger. Next base: position 1,289,463 of record JAGFBZ010000144.1, read on the forward strand.
AAGGAGGGATGATGAAAGGATGGAGAGGGAAGGAGGGATGGAGGATGATGAAGGAGGGATGATGGAAGGAGGGATGATGAAGAGGGATGATGGAAGGAGGGATGATGAAGGAGGGATGATGAAGGAGGGATGATGGAAGGAGGGATGATGAAGGAGGGATGATGAAGGAGGGATGATGGAAGGAGGGATGATGAAGGAGGGATGATGGAAAGAAAGAATGTAACTGTTCAGTGGAGCTGCTGCTCCTCTGACATCATCTCTGTAAAACCTGCTGGACTGCAGCCGCGGACTTTCCATTGATGGTCATTCCCATGATGCAATGCGGCTCTTAGTCACTTCGCAGAGTAAAACACAAACAGACGGCCAGCAGCTTCCTCCCTGGCTTCCTCCCTGGCTTCCTTCAATGCTTCCTTCACAGCTCCTTTCACTTTGTCCTTCACAGCTGATATAAATAAATCTGCAGAGCGACTCGACACCAGAACCTTTGAGTTCTGGTGTGAACAAAGACCCGGTCCCACCACAGAGGTGACAGCAGGTCAGAACCAAGACTGGTACCTCAGTACCTGGAACCCAGAACCTCTCAGAACCCCGACCTGAAGCATCAAGCCCGCGGGTCAGAGGTCAACTCCAGAACCATCAGGCCCGCGGGTCAGAGGTCAACTCCAGAACCACCAGGCCCGCGGGTCAGAGGTCAACTCCAGAACCATCAGGCCCGAGGGTCAGAGGTCAACTCCTCAGATTCAGTGAGACGTTTCTGAGAGGAGGACCTGGACCAGAACCAGAACCAGAACCAGAACCAGGACATGTTCCCAGCACAGATGTGACTCAGACGTTCGCAGTGACACATTCCTGACAGTCGTCAGTCATCGTCACGGCTACCGGAACGTTTCAGCCCAACTTCCAAGACAAACAGTCGTCCTCACTGTGAGACAAAGAGACAGAGTCGTCCTCGTGTCGACCGTCCGTCCCCTGCTGGTCCGGCAGCTGATTCGTCCCCCAGAAACAAAGACTCTCGTGTTCAACAGAGCAGCTTCAGCTGGGTGATCAATACTGTCGTTATGTTTAACCTGAACTACAGTTAATGATTAGTTTAGAGCTAGATTTTTGGGCCGTACGGCACTGATTGGACTTCCAGAACTCCTCCAGAACCTTTGAACTGTTTTAGTGGAGAAAGTTGTGACAGAATTACAGAAATGATTCAAATAATCAACATGGAAGATTATGTCAGTTACAAGATTCTCAGAGTCTGTAGTTTCGACTTTATTCTCGACATTTTGTCTTCATTCTCGACATTTTGACTTTATTCTCGACATTTCGACTCTTTTCTTGACATTTCGTCTTTATTCTCGACATTTCGACTTTATTCTCGACATTTAGACTTTATTCTCGACATTTCGACTCTTTTCTCGACATTTCATCTTTATTCTCGACATTTCGACTTTATTCTCGACATTTCGACTTTATTCTCGACATTTCGACTTTATTCTCGACATTTCGACTCTTTTCTCGACATTTCGACTCTATTCTCGACATTTCGACTTTATTCTCGACATATCGACTTTATTCTCGACATTTCGACTTTATTCTCGACATTTAGACTTTATTCTCGACATTTCGTCTTTATTCCCGACATTTCGACTTTATTCTCGACATTTCGACTTTATTCTCGACATTTCGACTTTATTCTCGACATTTCGTCTTTATTACCGACATTTCGACTTTATTCTCGACATTTCGACTTTATTCTCGACATTTAGACTTTATTCTTTTCATTTCGTCTTTATTCCCGACATTTCGACTTTATTCTCGACATTTCGTCTTTATTCCCGACATTTCGACTTTATTCTCGACATTTCGACTTTATTCTTGACATTTCGACTTTATTCTCGACATTTCGTCTTTATTCTTGACATTTTGTCTTTATTCTCGACATTTTGACTTTACTCTTGACATTTCGTCTTTATTCTTGACATTTCGTCTTTATTCTGGACATTTCGACTCTATTTTCAACATTTCTACTTTATTCTCGACATTTTGTCTTTATTCTTGACATTTCGACTTTATTCTCGACATTTCGTCTTTATTCTTGACATTTTGTCTTTATTCTCGACATTTTGACTTATTCTTGACATTCGTCTTATTCTTGACATTTCGACTTTATTCTCGACATTTCGTCTTTATTCTTGACATTTTGTCTTTATTCTCGACATTTTGACTTTATTCTTGACATTTTGTCCTTATTCTTGACATTTCGACTTTATTCTCGACATTTTGACTTTATTCTAAACATTTCTACTTTATTCTCGACATTTTGTCTTTATTCTTGACATTTCGACTTTATTCTCGACATTTCAACTTTATTCTCGACATTTCGACTTTATTCTCGACATTTAGACTTTATTCTCGACATTTAGACTTTATTCTCGACATTTCGTCTTTGTAACAGTCCTTGGATTTGAGAAGGAAATCGCGGAGCTCGACTGATGCTTGAGTTCTTTATTTTAACATGCTGTCTCATGGCATCGTGAAACTAAAAACAACACATACAAAAACACAATTCAATACACAACAGTTCATCAATAAAACAATACAAAACGCATAGTTAACATACCTCGCTGCGCTCTTCCAAGGAATGTTAATCGCATGTGTGATTCTCAAAAGGAAAATGTTCGACAAATCTAATAACAAATAAACAAAGGCAAAAATCACCTTGTTAGGCACAACAGAAAATTCCCAACAAAACAAAAAGAAAACAAATACAAATCAGCCAAACCAACAAAAACACCCCTTACCCGGCCTGAACTGTTGCTGCTGCCCACTTCCCATGGGCTCCAAAGGACGCTCTATCCGTGCGGTGCTGCAGCCTGCAGCAACCGCACCTGTCCTAATGATTGCGTGTCCCACACAGGAAGTGGGCAGCTGCCTTAAATGCTCAGGATGCGCAGCATCCGGGCCAGGGGATAAACTAATAATCAAATCTCAAACTCAAACAAAAAAATCCAATACAAAAAAGACCCCAAAACAACCCACTCCTCACAAACATATTAACCTGTAAAATTTTACGTTTTATTTCCAATAAAACCCTCATACCGTCCGTTACAGTCTTTATTCTCGACATTTCAACTTTATTCCCGACATTTCGACGACATTTCGACTTTATTCTCGACATTTCGACTTTATTCTCGACATTTTCTTTATTCTCGACATTTCATTTGACATTTCGACTTTATTCTCGACATTTCGACTTTATTCTCGACATTTCAACTTTATTCCCGACATTTCGACTTTATTCTCGACATTTCAACTCTATTCTCGACATTTCGACTTTATTCCCGACATTTCGACTTTATTTCGACATTTCAAACTTTATTTCTCGACATTTCGACTTTATTCTCGACATTTCGTTTAATTCTCGACATTTTCTCGACATTTCTTTATTCTCGACATTTCGACTTTATTCTAGACATTTCGACTTTATTCTCGACATTTCGACTTTATTCTCGACATTTCGACTTTATTCTCGACATTTCGACTTTATCTTCGACATTTCGACTTATTCTCGACATTTCGACTTTATCTCGACATTTCGACATTTATTCTCGACATTTCGACTTTATTCTCGACATTTCGACTTTATTCTCGACATTTAGACTTTCGACTTTCTCGACATTTCGACTTTATTCTCGACATTTCAACTCTATTCTCGACATTTCGACTTTATTCCCGACATTTCGACTTTATTCTCGACATTTCGACTTTATTTCTCGACATTTAGACTTTATTCTCGACATTTCGTCTTTATTTCGACATTTCAACTTTATTCTAGACATTTCGACTTTATTCGACATTTAGACTTTATTCTCGAAATTCAACTTTATTCCCGACATTTCGACTTTATTCTCGACATTTCAACTCTATTCTCGACATTTCGACTTATTTTTCGACTTTTTCGACATTTCGAACTTTATTCTCGACATTTCGACTTTATTCTCGACATTTCGTCTTATTTCGACATTCTCGACATTTCGACTTTATTCTCGACATTTCGACTTTATTCTCGACATTTCGACTTTATTCTAGACATTTCGACTTTTTCTCGACATTCGGACTCTTAATTCTCGACATTTCTTATTCTTCGACATTTCGACTTTTATTCTCGACATTTCGACTTTATTCTCGACATTTCGACTCTATTCTCGACATTTCATTTCGACTTTTTCTCGGACATTTCGACTCTTTATTCTCGACATTTAGACTTTATTCTCGACATTTAGACTCTTTATTCTCGACATTTCGACTTTATTTTCGACTTTATTCTCGACATTTCGACTTTATTCTCGACATTTCGACTTTTTCTCGACATTTCGACATTTCGACTTTATTCTTGACACTTTCCGACATTTTGACTTTCTTCTCGACATTTCGACTTTATTCTCGACATTTCGTCTTTATTCCCGACATTTCGACATTTTTTCGACTTTCGACTTTGATTCTCGACATTTCGACTTTATCTCGACATTTCGTCTTTATTACCGACATTTCGACGACTTTATTCTCGACATTTCGACTTTATTCTCGACATTTAGACTTTATTCTTTTCATTTCGTCTTTATTCCCGACATTTAGGACTTTATTCTCGACATTTCGTCTTTCTTCCCGACATTTCGACTTTATTCTCGACATTTCGACTTTATTCGACTTGACTTTGATTCTCGACTTTCTTTTTTCTGACTTTCGTCTTTATTCGACATTTACTTTATTCTCGACATTTCGTCTTTATTCCCGACATTTCGACTTTATTTTCGACATTTCGACTTTATTCTCGACATTTCGACTTTACACATTTAACTCGACATTTCGTCTTTATTACCGACATTTCGACTTTATTCTCGGACATTTCGACTTTATTCTCGACATTTAGACTTGATTCTTTTCATTTCGTCTTTATTCCCGACATTTCGTTCTTTATTCTCGACATTTCGTCTTTATTCTTGACATTTCGACTTTATTCTCGACATTTCGACTTTATTCTCGACATTTCGACTTTATTCTAGACATTTCGACTTTATTCTCGACATTTCGACTCTTTTCTCGACATTTCGTCTTTATTCTCGACATTTCGACTTTATTCTCGACATTTCGACTTTCTTCGACATTTCGTCTTATTCTTGACATTTTGTCTTATTTCTCGACATTTTTGACTTTACTCTTGACATTTCGTCTTTATTCTTGACATTTCGTCTTTATTCTGGACATTTCGACTCTATTTTCAACATTTCTACTTTATTCTCGACATTTTGTCTTTATTCTTGACATTTCGACTTTATTCTCGACATTTCGTCTTTATTCTTGACATTTTGTCTTTATTCTCGACATTTTGACTTTATTCTTGACATTTCGTCTTTATTCTTGACATTTCGACTTTATTCTCGACATTTCGTCTTTATTCTTGACATTTTGTCTTTATTCTCGACATTTTGACTTTATTCTTGACATTTTGTCCTTATTCTTGACATTTCGACTTTATTCTCGACATTTTGACTTTATTCTAAAACATTTCTACTTTATTCTCGACATTTTGTCTTTATTCTTGACTTTCGACTTTTACATTTCACTTATCTCTCGACATTCGACACATTTTGATTCCCGTTTCGACTTTTTCGAATTTCAACTTTATTCTCGACATTTCGACTTTATTCTCGACATTTAGATTTATTCGACATTTAGACTTATTCTCGACATTTCGTCTTTGTAACAGTCCTTGGATTTGAGAAGGAAATCGCGGAGCTCGACTGATGCTTGAGTTCTTTATTTTAACATGCTGTCTCATGGCATCGTGAAACTAAAAACAACACATACAAAAACACAATTCAATACACAACAGTTCATCAATAAAACAATACAAAACGCATAGTTAACATACCTCGCTGCGCTCTTCCAAGGAATGTTAATCGCATGTGTGATTCTCAAAAGGAAAATGTTCGACAAATCTAATAACAAATAAACAAAGGCAAAAATCACCTTGTTAGGCACAACAGAAAATTCCCAACAAAACAAAAAGAAAACAAATACAAATCAGCCAAACCAACAAAAACACCCCTTACCCGGCCTGAACTGTTGCTGCTGCCCACTTCCCATGGGCTCCAAAGGACGCTCTATCCGTGCGGTGCTGCAGCCTGCAGCAACCGCACCTGTCCTAATGATTGCGTGTCCCACACAGGAAGTGGGCAGCTGCCTTAAATGCTCAGGATGCGCAGCATCCGGGCCAGGGGATAAACTAATAATCAAATCTCAAACTCAAACAAAAAATCCAATACAAAAAAGACCCCAAAACAACCCACTCCTCACAAACATATTAACCTGTAAAATTTTACGTTTTATTTCCAATAAAACCCTCATACCGTCCGTTACAGTCTTTATTCTCGACATTTCAACTTTATTCCCGACATTTCGACTTTATTCTAGACATTTCGACTTTATTCTCGACATTTAGACTTTATTCTCGACATTTCGTCTTTATTCTCGACATTTCAACTTTATTCTAGACATTTCGACTTTATTCTCGACATTTAGACTTTATTCTCGACATTTCAACTTTATTCCCGACATTTCGACTTTATTCTCGACATTTCAACTCTATTCTCGACATTTCGACTTTATTCCCGACATTTCGACTTTATTCTCGACATTTCAACTTTATTCTCGACATTTCGACTTTATTCTCGACATTTCGTCTTTATTCTCGACATTTCGACTTTATTCTCGACATTTCGACTTTATTCTTGACATTTTGATTTTATTCTCGTAAGTGATGAATGAAAAAAAAAAATCATTGCCCACAATTTTTTTTTCTCAGTGTTTTGATTGAGTTTTGATTAGCTGTCAAGCCCCGATTGTGATGCATTGTGGGACGTGTAGTTCGGGTCCAAGTATAATGGGACTGATCTGTGATCCAGACTGGTCGATGCTGGAGGTCAACGTCACCGCTGAGGCTCATAAAACACAAACCTCCAACCATGAATTCACCGTTTCAGTTCCATCACCGAATAAACAGACTGAAAAAAACTGAATTTTAATAAAGTTTTTACAGTGCACAACCTTTTATTTCTCTCTCACATGAATTCAGACTGAACTTTCAGTCCATGTTGGTCCAGGACTGGTTCCTCTGAAGATGATGGTACTCTCTAAACCAGCTTCAGCAGCATCTTCATCACCTGTTTAAACCTGTCAGTAGTTTCCAAGGCCAGCAAAAACAGCCCTAGAAAGAAGCTAAATATTCTCAAATCCAATGAAATTTATCTTGTATAAAGCAAAAAAAAAATCTGCCAATGAGGTAAGATTTTTTTTACTTGATAAGAAATCTTAAAATAAGCATAAAGTTCTTGCTCTGAACAACTAAAATGGGGCTTAAAACTAGAAAGAAAATCTTAAATTTATTACCCCTGTTGAGGTTTGAACCAGGAACCTTCCAGCTGTGAGGCAACAGTGCTAACCGCTAAGCTAGCATCCTACTGCTTAAACCACATTTCTCTCTGTCATCTTTCCCTTGAAGTACATTGTGATTCAGAATGAGTCAAGGGTCATTTCATTTTTGGTCATTTTTGGTCATTTTGTTTTGTTTGTGAGCCAGTTTCCATCCGGCATGTTTAATTGTTTTATGTCGTATAAACCAGCCTGATGTCATCTGAGATATGAAACATGTTTCTGCCTGCTTCAGATGGCCTGAAATGAAAATAAAGAAAACTTGTTATTGTCCTTTGTTTGTGGTATTCTTAAAATGAGAAATTGTACAGTTGGTCTTACTCTTAAAATAAGGCGAATAATCTTGATCCCTCATTGGGTTTTGTTGTAAAACATTTTCATCCTCTGTTTCTGGTTCATTCTAGCTCAAAATTAGCTGATACTTCTTATCAAGAAAAAGTAAGATGTACTTTCTAAAAATGAGATTATTTTTCTAATGCAAAACATGCTTGACAAGATGAATTTTCTTTTTGGAAAAAAATAAGACTTATTTAATTGATACAAGGCTTTTTTTTTTTTTTTTAACTTTTTTAAAATTCCTTTTTTGCAGTGTGACTGACCTACAACAGGAAAAGTTCATTCTGAGTTGATGTCAGACAAAGAGATAAAAAAAAGTGACTTTTATGCGGTGGATGTAAACTTCTGATTTCAAATGTAGCATGAAGACAGTAGACAAAACCTGTCTTTTCTTGATGAGTTACCCAGCTAATATGGCTAACTCATCAAGTATTGAAAAAAAAGTGTCAAAATAGTATCAAAAAAAGGGTCATTCTTTTATCATTGGAGTTTCAGCTCTGTTGTCGTTTAGCAGCGGTCCCTGTTGTCGTTTAGCAGCGGTCCCTGTTGTAGCAGCGGTCCATGTTGTCGTTTAGCAGCGGTCCCCTGTTGTCGTTTAGCAGCGGTCCCCTGTTGTTGTTTAGCAGCGGTCCCTGTTGTTGTTTAGCAGCGGTCCCTGTTGTCGTTTAGCAGCGGTCCCTGTTGTCGTTTAGCAGCGGTCTCTGTTGTCGTTTAGCAGCGGTCTCTGTTGTCGTTTAGCAGCGGTCCCTGTTGTCGTTCAGCAGTGGTCCCTGTTGTCGTTTAGCAGTGGTCCCTGTTGTCGTTCAGCAGTGGTCCCTGTTGTCATTTAGCAGCGGCCCCTGTTGTCGTTTAGCAGCGGTCCCTGTTGTCGTTTAGCAGCGGTCCCTGTTGTCGTTTAGCAGCGGTCCCTGTTGTCGTTTAGCAGCGGTCCCTGTTGTCATTTAGCAGCGGCCCCTGTTGTCGTTTAGCAGCGGTCCCTGTTGTCATTTAGCAGCGGTTCCCTGTTGTCGTTTAGCAGCGGTCCCTGTTGTCATTTAGCAGCGGTCCCTGTTGTCATTTAGCAGCGGTTCCCTGTTGTCGTTTAGCAGCGGTCCCTGTTGTCGTTTAGCAGCGGTCCCTGTTGTCGTTTAGCAGTGGCCCCTGTTGTCGTTTAGCAGCGGTCCCTGTTGTCGTTTAGCAGCGGTCCCTGTTGTCGTTTAGCAGTGGCCCCTGTTGTCGTTTAGCAGCGGTTCCCTGTTGTCGTTTAGCAGCGGTCCCTGTTGTCGTTTAGCAGCGGTTCCCTGTTGTCGTTTAGCAGCGGTTCCCTGATGTAGTGTAGCAGCGGTTCATTGGTTTTCTGGAAACAGCATTTTTGTATTTATTTTGATTTGCTCAATTAGCAGCTCTGTGTAAAAACTGTTTTACTTTGATCAAAATGAAAGTGAAAGTAGCCTCAGGCTAAAGTCTGTAATGTCTTTTATTAAACGGTTCGTGCAGAGGAAGTTCTGACATGCAGTCGCTGTAGAACCGGGTCTTTGATGGAACCAGAGTCTGGTGTCTCTCAGGTCCGGTCTGATGTCAGTCAAACAATAATCTCCACTTCTGTGAAAGACTTAGACGACCTGAGGAAATGCTGCCGTGTGTCGAGGACGTGAGCGCTCATGAGACGCAGGGCATGCTGGGACTCGAGCGGTTTCATAACCTCTGGTTGAGTAAACTGATGCAGGTTTGTTCCTGCCGGAGTAAAAAACGTGATGAAAACCAGCGAGCTGCTGATGTTCGTCAGCATTAATGTCATTAGTCTTTTCACAGCTGAGTAAACTGACATCCTGACCTTTCTTTTATCTTTTTATTCATTTTATGTAGTTTGAGTTTTACTTAAAAAAAATTCAAATCAATTATCTACTTTTTAATTTACTTTTTATAATTTTTTAATTATAAAATTTTTGTTTATTTGTTTATTTAAACAGCTGTTTCTTATTTTTTATTTTTTATTTTTTTACCTTATTATTAAGTTGAATTTTTCTTATTAAAAAAACATCAGTTTCTTTTTTAACTATTTTTATTTTATTTTATTTTTTAAAATATTTTTTTAAACAACAAAAGAACTTCTTTTTTTGATCTCATTTTGTTTCATTTTTCCAGTTAATTTCTACAAGACTAAACAGCGTCTGATGACATTCACTGCTGGAGATAAATAAAAAAAATAAAAAAAATAAAAAAAATAAAAAAAAATAAAAAAAATAAAAAAATAAATAAAAAAACATCAGTTTCTTTTTTAACTATTTTTATTTTATTTTTTAAAATATTTTTTTAAACAACAAAATCTTTTTTTAATCTCATTTTGTTTCATTTTTCAGTTAATTTCTTCAAGACTAAACAGCGTCTGATGACATTCACTGCTGGAGATAAATTTTCTTATGAATTCCAGGAAGTTGGAGGAAGAGGATGTAGTTTGGGAAAAGGCTGAATCAATAATGGCGATGGTTCAAAAATAATGTTCATATCTGATTTTATCACTCATGATATTATTATTAACTCGTGGTTTCTGCTTCCAGACAGTATTCTGACTCAAACCGTTATTACGTCTTGTTCCTTTAAAACTATTGTCACATTTCTGTTTGACTTCTTTGTATCTATTGGTGATTAAAATGCGCATAAATCTAGTCAAGTCTTTATTCTCAGTCTTGCTTCGATATAAAAGTCAGGAGTGATTCAACGGCTGTAGGGAGGCGGAAGAAATCAATAAAACAACATTTATGTGAAACAAAAGAAGTCTCACTGTAAAATAAAACAACTGGACAAACGTTCTGTGATGTCATCACAGGTTGCCTCAGATTCCTGCATCACACAGCTTCATCAAAGAGCATGACTGGACACACCCACCTTCTGTCAATCACAGTTAGCTATGTTAGCATGGCTAGCTTAGCTGATGCTAATTAATGTGGCTTTACACTCTTTCTAATCAAATCTGTCCAAACATCCTCATATCAGGTGTCACTCGTGGACCTAGTGGACCAGGACTAGCAGAGCTGAAACCAGGACTAGATGAACTGAAACCAGGACTAGAGGAGCTGAAACCAGGACTAGCAGAGCTAAAACCAGGACTAGAGGAGCTGAAACCAGGACTAGCAGAGCTAAAACCAGGACTAGAGGAGCTGAAACCAGGACTAGAGGAGCTGAAACCAGGACTAGAGGGGCTGAAACCAGGACTAGAGGGGCTGAAATCAGGACTAAAGGGGCTGAAATCAGGACTAGAGGGGCTGAAATCAGGACTAGAGGGGCTGAAACCAGGACTAGAGGAGCTGAAACCAGGACTAGTGTAGCTTAAACCAGGACTAGATGAACTGAAACCAGGACTAGTGTAGCTTAAACCAGGACTAGATGAACTGAAACCAGGACTAGATGAACTGAAACCAGGACTAGAGGAGCTGAAACCAGGACTAGATGAGCTGAGACCAGGACTAGATGAGCTGAAACCAGGACTAGAGGAGCTGAAACCAGGACTAGCAGAGCTAAAACCAGGACTAGAGGAGCTGAAACCAGGACTAGATGAGCTGAAACCAGGACTAGAGGAGCTGAAACCAGGACTAGCAGGAGCTAAAACCAGGACTAGAGGAGCTGAAACCAGGACTAGAGGAGCTGAAACCAGGACTAGAGGGGCTGAAACCAGGACTAGAGGGGCTGAAATCAGGACTAAAGGGGCTGAAATCAGGACTAGAGGGGCTGAAATCAGGACTAGAGGGGCTGAAACCAGGACTAGAGGAGCTGAAACCAGGACTAGTGTAGCTTAAACCAGGACTAGATGAACTGAAACCAGGACTAGTGTAGCTTAAACCAGGACTAGAGGAGCTGAAACCAGGACTAGATGAACTGAAACCAGGACTAGATGAGCTGAAACCAGGACTAGAGGAGCTGAAACCAGGACTAGCAGAGCTGAAACCAGGACTAGAGGAGCTGAAACCAGGACTAGATGAGCTGAAACCAGGACTAGATGAGCTGAAACCAGGACTAGAGGAGCTGAAACCAGGACTAGCAGAGCTAAAACCAGGACTAGAGGGGCTGAAACCAGGACTAGCAGAGCTGAAACCAGGACTAGAAGACTGAAACCAGGACTAGAGGAACTGAAACCAGGACTAGATGAACTGAAACCAGGACTAGTGTAGCTTAAACCAGGACTAGATGAACTGAAACCAGGACTAGCGGAGCTGAAACCAGGACTAGTGTAGCTTAAATCAGGACTAGATGAACTGAAACCAGGACTAGAGGAGCTGAAACCAGGACTAGTGTAGCTTAAATCAGGACTAGAGGGGCTGAAACCAGGACTAGAGGGGCTGAAACCAGGACTAGAGGGGCTGAAACCAGGACTAGAGAGGCTGAAACCAGGACTAGAGGAGCTGAAACCAGGACTAGAGGGGCTGAAACCAGGACTAGAGAGGCTGAAACCAGGACTAGAGGAGCTGAAACCAGGACTAGAGTGGCTGAAATCAGGACTAGAGGGGCTGAAATCAGGACTAGAGGGGCTGAAACCAGGACTAGTGTAGCTTAAACCAGGACTAGATGAACTGAAACCAGGACTAGTGTAGCTTAAACCAGGACTAGCGGAGCTGAAACCAGGACTAGATGAGCTGAAACCAGGACTAGAGGAGCTGAAACCAGGACTAGAGGAGCTGAAACCAGGACTAGAGGGGCTGAAACCAGGACTAGATGAACTGAAACCAGGACTAGCGGAGCTGAAACCAGGACTAGTGTAGCTTAAATCAGGACTAGATGAACTGAAACCAGGACTAGAGGAGCTTAAACCAGGACTAGAGGAGCTGAAACCAGGACTAGAGGGGCTGAAACCAGGACTAGAGGAGCTGAAACCAGGACTAGATGAACTGAAACCAGGACTAGCGGAGCTGAAACCAGGACTAGTGTAGCTTAAATCAGGACTAGATGAACTGAAACCAGGACTAGAGGAGCTTAAACCAGGACTAGAGGAGCTGAAACCAGGACTAGAGGAGCTGAAACCAGGACTAGAGGAGCTGAAACCAGGACTAGAGGAGCTGAAACCAGGACTAGTGTAGTTTAAACCAGGACTAGAGGTGCTGAAACCAGGACTAGAGGAGCTGAAACCAGGACTAGTGTAGCTTAAACCAGGACTAGATGAACTGAAACCAGGACTAGAGGAGCTGAAACCAGGACTAGAGGGGCTGAAACCAGGACTAGAGGGGCTGAAACCAGGACTAGATGAACTGAAACCAGGACTAGATGAACTGAAACCAGGACTAGTGTAGCTTAAACCAGGACTAGATGAACTGAAACCAGGACTAGAGGAGCGGAGGGGTACCAGGGTCTGCAGGGTTCTTGGATCTGGGACCAGATCCAGGCAGGTAAAACAGAGAAAAGGAATTTGTATGTAATATTTTCAGATCTTGTAAAAGCCTTTTGGTTCAGTATCTCAGAGTCTTATCTGGAGTGTGTTCGATCATTTAAATCATTTAAGAGAATATTTTCAGGATATCAGGTTTATATTTATTGTGTTTATGTGTAAATACGACAGGTTTAGAAATAGACTTAATGACGGAGTGGACAGTGTCCTCATTGGGATTTATAACGGCATCAGAGTCTCGGGAAGGTAGGAACTGTTTGGGTTATTCCCCAGAACCACGGTGTCACTTTGAGTTTACCAAATACCACAAGAATAAATCACGTCCTGTCAGGGTGTGGAATCAGCCCGTCACAAGGCCACGACACAATCTTTCACAATCTGAGAAACAGAGGCAGGTTTATATGTGAGGTGGAGAAATACAGAGGTGATGAGTCAGGTAGGACTGTTTTCTCAGGAACTAGTCTGGACCGGGTTCTGTGGTCAGTCAGACTTCACTTCACTCGAAGTCAGATCAGGACTTTGGTCATAAAATCACTAAATTCACATCGTCTCCTCTCACTGCAGGAACTACACACTTGTGTCGCAATAGAGCTGAGAACATCTTAAAGATACCATCAGTTAGAACTGATACAAACAGGAACCGTTCACTGAAACTGAAGACAAACTGACTCAAGAACAGAACGCAGAACGCAATATAGGCTCACGTTAGCGCAAAATAGGCTCACGTTGGTGCAATATAGGCTCACGTTAGCGCAATATAGGCTCACGTTAGTGCAATATAGGCTCACGTTAGCGCAATATAGGCTCACGTTAGCACAAAATAGGCTCATGTTAGTAAAATATAGGCTCACGTTAGCGCAATATAGGCTCATGTTAGTAAAATATAGGCTCACGTTAGCGCAATATAGGCTCACGTTAGCACAAAATAGGCTCACGTTAGTGCAATATAGGCTCACGTTAGCGCAATATAGGCTCACGTTAGCGCAATATAGGCTCACGTTAGTGCAATATAGGCTCACGTTAGCGCAAAATAGGCTCACGTTAGCGCAATATAGGCTCACCTTAGTGCAAATAGGCTCATGTTAGTGCAATATAGGCTCATGTTAGTGCAAGATAAACTCACATTAGCACAATATAGGCTCACGTTAGCGCAATATAGGCTCACGTTAGTGCAAAATAGGCTCATGTTAGTGCAATATAGGCTCATGTTAGTGCAAGATAAACTCACATTAGCACAATATAGGCTCACGTTAGCGCAATATAGGCTCACGTTAGTGCAAAATAGGCTCATGTTAGTGCAATATAGGCTCATGTTAGTGCAAGATAAACTCACATTAGCACAATATAGGCTCACGTTAGCGCAATATAGGCTCACGTTAGTGCAAAATAGGCTCATGTTAGTGCAATATAGGCTCATGTTAGTGCAAGATAAACTCACATTAGCACAATATAGGCTCACGTTAGCGCGATATAGGCTCACGTTAGTGCAATATAGGCTCATGTTAGTGCAAGATAAACTCACATTAGCACAATATAGGCTCACGTTAGCGCAATATAGGCTCACGTTAGTGCAATATAGGCTCACGTTAGTGCAAAATAGGCTCACGTTAGTGCAATATAGGCTCATGTTAGTGCAAGATAGACTCACATTAGCACAATATAGGCTCACGTTAGTGCAAAATAGGCTCACGTTAGTGCAATATAGGCTCACGTTAGCACAAAATAGGCTCATGTTATTGCAAAATAGGCTCACATTAGCACAATATAGGCTCACGTTAGTGCAATATAGGCTCATGTTAGTGCAATATAGGCTCATGTTAGTGCAAGATAGACTCACATTATCACAATATAGGCTCACGTTAGCGCAATATAGGCTCATGTTAGTGCAAGATAAACTCACATTAGCACAATATAGGCTCACGTTAGTGCAATATAGGCTCATGTTAGTGCAAGATAGACTCACATTAGCACAATATAGGCTCACGTTAGCGCAGTATAGGCTCACGTTAGCACAAAATAGGCTCATGTTATTGCAAAATAGGCTCACATTAGCACAATATAGGCTCACGTTAGTGCAATATAGGCTCATGTTAGTGCAAGATAAACTCACATTAGCACAATATAGGCTCACGTTAGTGCAATATAGGCTCATGTTAGCGCAGTATAGGCTCACGTTAGCACAAAATAGGCTCATGTTATTGCAAAATAGGCTCACATTAGCACAATATAGGCTCACGTTAGTGCAATATAGCCTCACGTTAGTGCAATATAGGCTCACAATAGCGCAATATAGGCTCACGTTAGTGCAAAATAGGCTCATGTTAGTGCAAGATAAACTCACATTAGCACAATATAGGCTCACGTTAGCGCAATATAGGCTCACGTTAGTGCAATATAGGCTCATGTTAGTGCAATATAGGCTCATGTTAGTGCAAGATAGACTCACATTAGCACAATATAGGCTCACGTTAGTGCAATATAGGCTCATGTTAGTGCAAGATAGACTCACATTAGCACAATATAGGCTCACGTTAGCGCAATATAGGCTCATGTTAGTGCAATATAGGCTCATGTTAGTGCAAGATAGACTCACGTTAGCACAATATAGGCTCACGTTAGCGCAATATAGGCTCATGTTAGTGCAAGATAAACTCACATTAGCACAATATAGGCTCACGTTAGCGCAATATAGGCTCACGTTAGTGCAAAATAGGCTCACGTTAGCGCAATATAGGCTCACGTTAGCGCAATATAGGCTCATGTTAGTGCAATATAGGCTCATGTTAGTGCAAGATAGACTCACATTAGCACAAAATAGGCTCATGTTATTGCAAAATAGGCTCACATTAGCACAATATAGACTCACATTAGCACAAAATAGGCTCATGTTATTGCAAAATAGGCTCACATTAGCACAATATAGGCTCACGTTAGTGCAATATAGGCTCATGTTAGTGCAAGATAAACTCACATTAGCACAATATAGGCTCACGTTAGTGCAATATAGGCTCATGTTAGCGCAGTATAGGCTCACGTTAGCACAAAATAGGCTCATGTTATTGCAAAATAGGCTCACATTAGCACAATATAGGCTCACGTTAGTGCAATATAGCCTCACGTTAGTGCAATATAGGCTCACAATAGCGCAATATAGGCTCACGTTAGTGCAAAATAGGCTCATGTTAGTGCAAGATAAACTCACATTAGCACAATATAGGCTCACGTTAGCGCAATATAGGCTCACGTTAGTGCAATATAGGCTCATGTTAGTGCAATATAGGCTCACGTTAGTGCAAAGGATCAATAAAGGCTTCTTAGGGAGCGTATAATTAAACTATTATATATAGTTATATGTGTGTGATTGTGGGAGTGTAAGTGTGAGTGTTAGAGGGTGTGATGGTGTGAGCGTGTGGGAGTGTGTGTTTGTGTGTGTGTGGGGAGGGGTGATAGTGTGGGTGTGTCTACCTGTGTGGGAGCGTGAGGGTGTAATAGTGTGGGTGTGTCTATCGGTGTGGGTGTTCTCTACCTGTGT
Organism: Hirundichthys speculiger; assembly: GCA_018398805.1. Classification (NCBI taxonomy): domain Eukaryota; kingdom Metazoa; phylum Chordata; class Actinopteri; order Beloniformes; family Exocoetidae; genus Hirundichthys; species Hirundichthys speculiger. The sequence continues at coordinate 1,306,166 of JAGFBZ010000144.1, forward strand.
GGGAGCGTGAGGGTGTAATAGTGTGGGTGTGTCTACCTGTGTGGGTGTTCTCTACCTGTGTGGGAGCGTGAGGGTGTGATCGTGTGGGTGTGTCTACCTGTGTGGGAGCGTGAAGGTGTGATTGTGTGGGTGTGTCTATCAGTGTGGGTGTTCTCTACCTGTGTGGGAGCGTGAGGGTGTAATAGTGTGGGTGTGTCTATCAGTGTGGGTGTTCTCTACCTGTGTGGGAGCGTGAGGGTGTAATAGTGTGGGTGTGTCTATCAGTGTGGGTGTTCTCTACCTGTGTGGGAGCGTGAGGGTGTGATCGTGTGGGTGGGAGGCATCAGTCAGAGAAACCTCCTTGTACGTGTCCTTTTTTTGTTCCATGTGTCGGTAATAATAAAGACATTAATTCATGGAGTCACCTGTGAGTGAAACCAACAACCGCGGCAGGTTGGTTACAGCTCCAGCAGGATGTGGTGAACATGTCGTACGACCTGTGTTTGGATCATCAGCAGGTGTGGGAACATCTCTGGGGTTAAATGAAGCGTTGTTGGACTGAGCTGGATCAGGTTTTCTTCCTGCAGCAGCAGCATTTCTCAGCGCCTGCAGCCTCCTCGTCTTCGTCCTCGTGGCGTCCTGTCAGGACACGCCATTGACGTCAGCACCAGTGTTTGCTGAAAGAACCTGGACGAGTCCTCTGGACGTGTTTGTTCATGATCAGAGTGGGAGGAGACGAGTCGCTGCAGGTTCAGGTGAAAGTTACCAACAACACCTCACTTTGTCTCCAGACTAAAAATAATCAGGAGGCTTCCACAGAACCGACGGTTTCCCCCGACAACGAGCTTTCAGGGACGTTTCCCTCGACAACGAGCTTTCAGAGACACTGTCAGAGCTCCACCTCTGCACAGCTGCAGGACAAGTAGATAAACCATCCATCCATCCATCCAGCCAGCAGCCAGCCAGCCAGCCAGCCAGCCAGCCAGCCAGCCAGCCAGCCAGCCAGGCCAGCCAGAAGCCAGCCAGCCATCCAGCCAGCCAGCCAGCAGCCAGCCAGCCAGCCAGCCAGCCAGCCAGCAGCCAGCCAGCCAGCCAGCCAGCCAGCCAGCATCAGCCAGCCAGCCAGCCAGCAGCAGCAGCCAGCCCAGCCAGCCAGCCAGCCAGCCAGCCAGCATCCAGCCAGCCAGCCAGCCAGCCAGCAGCCAGCCAGTCCAGCCAGCCAGCCAGCCAGCCAGCCAGCCAGCCAGCAGCCAGCATCAGCAGCAGCCAGCAGCAGCCAGCAGCAGCCAGCCAGCCAGCCAGCCAGCATCAGCCATCCAGCCAGCCAGCCAGCAGCCAGCCAGCCAGCCAGCCAGCCAGCCAGCCCAGCAGCAGCCAGCAGCCAGCCAGCCAGCAGCCAGCCAGCAGCCAGCCAGCAGCCAGCCTCCAGCAGCCAGCAGCAGCCAGCCAGCCAGCCAGCCAGCCAGCCAGCATCCAGCCAGCAGCACAGCCAGCCAGCATCAGCCAGCCATCAGCCATCCCCAGCAGCCAGCCATCCAGCCATCCATCCATCCATCCATCCATCACCAGCCCATCATCATCCATCCATCCATCCATCAGCCATCCATCCATCCATCCATCATCCATCCATCATCATCATCATCCATCCATCCATCCATCCATCCATCCATCCATCATCCATCCATCCATCATCCATCCATCCATCCATCCATCATCCATCCATCCATCCATCATTCATCCATTCATCCAACCATCCATCCATCATCTACACCTGTTTAATCCTCTGCTGGAGTCTATCCAGCTCTCTTCAGGTCTCCAGTCCATCACCTGGACAGGTCTCCAGTCCATCACAGGACCACATGAACCCTCCCAGTCCCTCCTGCCAGGTGATCTAGAACCAGCAGGTAACCTGACATGCAGGTCTCTGGACTGATGGAGGAAGCCTGGAGAACCTGGAGGAAACCCACACCAGCACCAGGAGAACCTGGAGGAGAACCTGGAGACTCCACCCAGAAAGACCTGCTGAGGTCCAGACCAGGAACCTTCTAGCTGTGAGACAGCAGAGACACCAAGACACCCTGCTGTCCCCATTTGAGATCATATTTGAATTAAATTTCCAAACAACAAAAGCATCTCAGCATCTACTGAAGACATGACCAAGAGATGTGAAGAAATCTCTGTATGTTGGGAACAAGGTAGAAAAATTCACATTTGAGGTCTATGATGATGTTGAAGCTTTATTGGTTTCATTAAACACCATCAACTCTTTTAAGCTAATATTTACTAATATAATTAATTTACTCATTTGAGAGTTAATATCATGTTATATAGATATGAAATGCTCAGTCTTCTTCTCCTCTCAGCTGTTCTCAGACCCAGATCTGGGTCCCATGAGCAGCAGACGGAGCTGATGCTAAGTTAAAATTAGCTTAAATAGATGAAACAGGCTGTAAGTTTGTTTATTTCCTCGATATTTATTTTTATCCTTTATGAACAGTTGTGTCTTATCATCAATGAGCTAACAAAGTGAACATATGCTAATGTTAATTAGCATTGCCGGAAAACCAATGAATTACTGACCTCAGAAATTTTAGCTTAGCTTAGCATAAGTTAAGCTAAGTTATCTAGCTTGTGGTAACTTTAGCTACTTTAGCTTAGCTCATGCTGCGCTAAGCTAGGATGTCAGAGTTTTAGCTATTTAGCTTCATCAGTAAGTAAAAAAAGTGAGCACAAGCTAAGCTAAGCTAAAATAGTTAGATAGAGGTAGCTTCGCTTCACTGTTTAACTGCTTTAGCTACGGCAGCAGCTAAGCTATTTTAGCCTGGCCAGCAGCCTTCACCAGGACGGAGGGACCAACCAAGTTCAGATGTTCAGACTGGACCAGGACCAGACTGGACCAGGACCAGACTGGACGCTGCAGGCTAACCTCCTGTTAACTCAGACTGGGTCAGTTTGTTCTGGTTCTGATGACGGAGGTTTTAAAAACATAACCGGGAGACCGGTTTGTCTGATGAAGACGCTGGTTTGTTTGTGTTCGGGTCTGAGGACAATGACCGGGCGATAGCCGAGCCGGCGTGGCGTCCGAGTCCAGGTCCAGGTCTGGAGTTCAGAGCAGAACGGACCAAAGGTCCTGAACGGGCTGGAAGTGTGAATGAGAGTTAATAAAGACAGGAAATCCTCCGACGACTGTTTCTGCTTCACTGGAAAAAAACTGAACTATTTAAAAACAGAGAATCATAAAATAACAGGAAGATGTTCTTTGAAGATCTGCTTTGGTGGAAATGAGACCGAAGCTCAGCTTTCTCATCCGAGTTGTGCGATTAAAAATGTTTTATTCCTGTAAGTCAGAGATGGATTCCAGTAAAAACTCTCTCCCCAGTGGGTCGGTGGTTTCACTATCTCCTCCCGTATGGGAAGTCCCAGGTCAACATCCTGGTCTGGTATGAGACTCAGCAGCCAGCAGCTAGCAGCTAGCAGCGTTACGCTACGATGCGCAGATTTCATTCAGGAGCAAAGCTGGAGATGTTAGTTAAATCAGATTACAGACTAACGGAGAATCAGAAAGCACAAACAAAACTCCCTGGACCCTGTTTGTTATCTGTTCATCAGCTGCTTTCATTTCTGTCAACCAGAAACAGATTAAAAGAACAGGTCTGGAACTGCTGGAGACGAAACAGAAACAGCTCTGGTTATTTCTCTCTGAAATGTTCCCACATCTGTCAGGAACATCTGTGTGATGAACAGCAGGGCTGAGGATGAGGGTTGGACCCGTGAAAGATTTGCCAGATCTTCTTATTAGCTGTTTGTTAAATGTGTTGATTTAACAACCAGGAACCTCATCAGCATCTGGAAGAACCAGAAACAGTGACACCAGCCTGGCTCCGCCTCCTCCTGCTGGTCAGCAGCCTGGCTCCGCCTCCTCCTGCTGGTCAGCAGACTGGCTCCGCCTCCTCCTGCTGGTCAGCAGCCAGGTGTGAATGTCCTTCAGACATGTCTGGAGTTTGTCTGACGGTTCTGTTTCCTCTGGTTTCGTGGATAAATACAGCTGCGTATCAGTGAATATTAGGATGGGTCCTAACACTGAACCCTGTGGGACGCCATGGCAGACCCTCGTCTGTGAGGAAGAAACGTGATGAACATGAAGGAGCTGGAACCTGTCAGATGGACTGGTTCTGTCCCTTTAATCCCAGTAACCTGCTCTAATCTGAGGTCCAGCAGAACCAGTCCAGATACTGATCCATCATCTGAGGTCACCAGGAGGTCACTGATGACTCTAACCAGCTCCATGCAGGTGGTCTCCTAACTGGCTTCAACCGCTTACCTGAGCTCGTCGTCAGGTGTGTCAGTGGACGTTTAAATAAACATTCCAGCGGTGGATCGACTGGACCTGATCGATGAAACAGGTGAGTCAGCAGTCGTGACTCACATCAGGTGAGCAGAGCTGAAGGGGCGGAGCTCCACCTGGACCTGAGGTTTCACCTGTGTTCGTCCTCATCGTCACAGACTTCCTTCAACATCAAACCGTCCTCGTTTCCTCACTTCATTCTTTGTTTCCTTAGTTTCTTCCTTGGCTCCTTTTCAACCTTCATCCAATAAATCCTTTCATCATTCTCAAAATTTGAGATTTTATCGCAAATATGTGTTTTGTTTTGTTTTTTTTACCACAAAAGGCAACAGTTTTCTGAAATTCATGTTTTTGCAGGAAAAAAAAATTAATTATTATTATTTTTTATTATTATATGAAATACACAATACAAAGCAGATCCAGACCACCTGCAGGTCCAAACCACTAGCAGGTCCAGACCAGACCAGACCAGAACTTCTCAGCACCACAACTACAACTGTTTGTTCCAACAAGATAAAATGCGTCATAAAATCTCAAACTTAGCAAAATTGTTACTTTTTAAATGAAATGTTATGTTTTTATGTTACAAAATTTTGGACTTCATTTAAATTCACCTTTATGTCCTAAAATCACAATATTTTACTGTCAAATAACAAATTTAGAAGAATTGCAAGATTTTAACTTAATAAAACTTTTTAATCATAAAATATTGACTTTCACAAAACATCCACTTGATATTCTATAAAATTACAAATCTTTGTTGAAATGACAGGTTTTGCAACGTCACAGTTTTGATGTAAAAATCTAATTTTTGTCATAAAATCTAAACTTTCTGACATCAACTCAGTTATTTGTTGTTAAAATCATATAAAAAATTTACAAAATTGTGACCCAACACAAACTTAGATTAGAGTAGATAGAACTTTATTGATCCCTTGGGAGGTCTCCATCAGGGAAATTGTGGTTCCAGCAGCTACAGCACCGACAAAGCAATAAAGAAAGCAAACACAGTTTGAAGTATAGATTAAGATACAGTGGGAATATATCAATAAGAGAGTAAAAATTATTATAAAATAGAATAAAAAATATTACAGTATTAAGAATAGTCTTAAAAAAGTACTGCACTCCCTTGTCGTCTGGAAGGACTGGGACTCGTAGAGCTGCAGGTTTTTATCGTTTATTTCCGGTCTGTGACGTCGTCTGTTTCCTGCCTGGACTTTTCTCTCTGATGTGAGAGATGTTGAATCGCTTCCTTCCTCCAGGATTCCTCTACGTCTGACCCCGCCCCCCCTGACGCTGACCCCGCCCACCTCCACTTCCCTGCTGCCTTCCTTGGAAACCCCTGCTGCTGCTGCTGTTGTTGTCTGAGAGGAGAAAGTTCTGCCTGGGGGGGGTTTCCAGGACTGTGACTCATACTTTCCCTCCAAAGTGAACAACATTCCTCCGGAGTCAAATATCACAACTTCTTTTTTTATAAAACTGAATTTTTGTCATAAAATCTCATATTTTGCAAAACCGCAACATTTTATCACACAATTACCACTGAGTCTTTAAATCCCTTTTTTTTTCTCTTTTTTTTTTTTTTTTTTACAAAACTGCAAATTTAACAACTTTGTCATAAAAGCTAAATACTAGGGCTGGGCACGTTAACGCGTTATTATCGCATTAACTCATTAATTTATTAATGCCGACGTTTATTTTATTGCACATCAACGCATGTTGCTCACATGCTTTTATTTTGAAAAGTCTGTTACTGGCTGAAACAGATAAGCTTAATTTTATTTTACATTTTTTTAAGATGAGATTTACACTAAATATGTGTTACTGACAAGTGCTGATGTTAAAAGTGTTTGAACAACAAATGTTATGACACTTTAGTTCATATGACAGCAGAACATTTAAATAAACATTTAAATAAAAGTGACAAGAGTCACAATTTGAAGACAAATGTAAAAAAAATGGACCATATTCAGAAGACAAGAGGACACCATAAAATAAGGATGAGAGTTAATTATGTATGTATGATGAACTACGACACTGTAATTGTTTGTAGAAAAACTTAATAAAAAAATAAAAAAAAATAAAAAATAAAAGTGACCTTTACACTACTTTTGAATTCATTATTTGATTATCTGTATACAATGCGATTAATCGTGATTAATCAGGGAAATCACGCGATTAACCACAATTTAAAATTTTAATCGTTGCCCAGCGTTACTAAAAACGTAAAAATTTTTTTCACATCAAATCACGATTTTTTTTTTTTAAATCATTTTTTGTGAAAAAACTACAATTATAGATTATAAATTCCCAACTTATTGTCATAAAATTGTGACTTTTTGTCGAACTGCACATCTTTGTTGTTTTAACGAAGGACGCTCATGAAGTTAAGGTCAAAGGGGGAGGAGCCTGAGACCACCTGGATTCCACCTGTGCAGGTGGCCCATTAGCATTCAGGCTACTTTAGCATTTAGCTGCTTCATAGTTAACGGTTGCCTTCTTTTCTTCTCAGTTTTTAGCTTTTATCTTAATTTCTTTGGGGTTTCTCTGAATGTCGTCTCCTCCCAGGCGCCCCCACCTGGCCGCCTGCCGGTACTGCATCCTGCCGGTTTTGTGGCCCCCGGGGGCCGACAGCAGCTACGCGCCTGGACGCGTCTCAGCTTTCATGTTGCCGCTGAAGGAGCTGCGGGGCCGGTTTGTGGATTTTGTTTCAGGATTGATGAACAAACGTGGATCGATTCAGAAAACGAGTTTCATCCGTCAGGATGATTGATGAATTTCCACCGATGAAACCGATTAAAAACAAAGATTAAATCAAACGGGAGTTAATGACAGCTGTGAGTCACGGCAGAGAAACCTGCTGCTGCTGATGATGTCACAGGTGTTTAAAATAAGAAGCTGGATGAGGCGACTCCCTCTGATTTACAGGTGAAGCAGAACGGTTGCGTGGGTTCAGGAGGATCCCATAAAAAAAAAAAAAAAAAATAAAAATAGAACATCAGGAGGAATTCCTGGAGGGAGGAGCACTGGTCCATGAAACATCTGGACGTCCAGCTGCTGGACACATCTGGCTGCTGTTACACCACATCTGCAGTTTTATGTGACGTAAAGTTGTCGGTTTGGTTGTGATTTTGTGAAAATTGATATTTTACAACGAAAAGTTTCAATATGAAGATAAATAATCACAGTTTTGTGATTTTATGACCAAAATTCTGTTGTTACAACAAAAAAGCAAAATTAGTGATTTTTACAAAAAGAAATTCTTGATTTTATGACAGAAAGTTGCAGTTTCGAGAGTTCCGAGGACTCTCCTGAAGGTTGAGGACTCCCCTGGAGGTGGAGGACTCCCCTGAAGGTGGAGGACTCCCCTGAAGGTGGAGGACTCCCCTGGAGGTGGAGGACTCCCCTGGAGGTTGGGTCCCTGAGGACCCCCTGGAGGGTTGAGGACTCCCCTGGAGGTTGAGGACTCCCCTGAAGGACTCCCCTGAAGGTGGAGGGGACTCCCCTGGAGGTTGGAGGGACTCCCCTGGAAGGTGGAGGACTCCCCTGGAGGTTGAGGACTCCCCTGAAGGTTGAGGACTCCCCTGAAGGTCGAGGACTCCCCTGGAGGTCTCCCCTGGAGGACTCCCCTGAAGGTGAGGACTCCCCTGAAGGTGAGGACTCCCCTGAAGGTGGAGGACTCCCCTGGAAGGTTGAGGACTCCCCTGAAGGTGGAGGACTCCCCTGAAGGTGGAGGACTCCCCTGAAGGTTGAGGACTCCCCTGAAGGTGGAGGACTCCCCTGGAGGTGGAGGACTCCCCTGAAGGTGGAGGACTCCCCTGAAGGTGGAGGACTCCCCTGAAGGTGAGGACTCCCCTGAAGGTTGAGGACTCCCCTGAAGGTGGAGGACTCCCCTGAAGGTGGAGGACTCCCCTGAGGGTGGAGGACTCCCCTGAAGGTTGAGGACTCCCCTGAAGGTGGAGGACTCCCCTGGAGGTTGAGGACTCCCCTGAAGGTTGAGGACTCCCCTGAAGGTGGGACTCCCGAAGAGGACTCCCCTGGAGGTTGAGGACTTGAGGTGACTCCCCTGAAGGTGGAGGACTCCCCTGAAGGTTGAGGACTCCCCCTCCCTGAAGGTGGAGGACTCCCCTGAGGGTGGAGGACTCCCCTGAAGGTTGAGGACTCCCCTGAAGGTGGAGGACTCCCCTGGAGGTTGAGGACTCCCCTGAAGGTTGAGGACTCCCCTGAAGGTGGAGGACTCCCCTGGAGGTTGAGGACTCCCCTGAAGGTGGAGGACTCCCCTGGAGGTTGAGGACTCCCCTGAAGGTTGAGGACTCCCCTGAAGGTCGAGGACTCCCCTGGAGGTGGAGGACTCCCCTGAAGGTGCAGGACTCCCCTGAAGGTTGAGGACTCCCCTGGAGGTTGAGGACTCCCCTGAAGGTTGAGGACTCCCCTGGAGGTTGAGGACTCCCCTGAAGGTGCAGGACTCCCCTGAAGGTTGCAGGACTCCCTGAAGGTGCAGGACTCCCTGGAGGTTGAGGACTCCCTGAAGGTTGAGGACTCCCCTGAAGGTCGAGGACTCCCTGGAGGAGGACTGGAGGACTCCCCTGAAGGTGAGGACTCCCCTGAAGGTTGAGGACTCCCCTGGAGGTTGAGGACTCCCCTGAAGGTTGAGGACTCCCCTGGAGGTTGAGGACTCCCCTGAAGGTGCAGGACTCCCCTGAAGGTGCAGGACTCCCCTGAAGGTGCAGGACTCCCCTGAAGGTTGAGGACCACGGATCAGGACCACAGACGCTGGTTTCTACTGTTCCTGCCTCGTTGTCCGTCCATAAATGGATTTATTTTGGAAATGAAAGTGTCCTGGGGCTCGTACTTGCTTCTCTAAGACCACCGCTGATGTCTTTCCCTTCTAGCATTGTGTTAGCACAGACCAGGATGAAACCAGACCATCAAACCGCCGATGATCAGCAGCAGATCCAGTTGTAGCAGTAACGGGGTGATTAGTACCGCCCACATCAGGGTTTTTTTTTCCTTATTAGCTTTATTTATGTTAATAGTTTAAAAGTTTAAAGTTTAATCTTTAAAGCCAGTGTGATCAGCTGATGTTTATTCTCATTTTTCAGGAGAACCTTTGCCTGGCGGCTCCAAACGCCTGATGATTGACAGCTCAGAGGATGTCGCAGTTAAATGCCTTTGATGTGGAAAAAAGAGAAACTATGTGTGCTGGCATCCCTCCATCTCTCCCTCCCTCCATCCCTCCATCCATCCATCCCAGAAGCCGGTCTGAGCAGGAACAGCCATGTAAGGAAAGGGGCGGGGCCAGGCCGTATAAAAGGCTGCGGTGTGATGAAACCGCACCGCAGCTGGATCTGTGAACTCGGAGGGAAACATGTTGCTGCAGCCGCTCTGGGACCTCCTGCTGGCGCACGCGGCTCTCCTGCGCTCGCCTTTCTTTCCCGCGCTTTTCTCGCTGTGCGCGTACCTGTGCTGCTGCCTGCCCTTCCTGCTGCTGGACGCGCTCGCGCCCAGGTGCGCCCTGGTGCGCCGGTACAAGCTGCAGCCGCAGAGCTCCGTGAGCTGGGCGTCGGTGAGGAGCTGCCTGGTTCTGACGCTCCGGAACCACCTGCTCTTCATCTTCCCGCTCACCGTGCTGCACTGGTACCTGCGGCCCGTCCACCTGCCCGCGGAGGCGCCGGGGCTGCCGCGCCTGCTGGCCCAGGTGCTCACCTGCCTGCTGCTCTTCGACTTCCAGAGCTTCACCTGGCACCTGCTGCACCACAAGGTTCCCGGGTTGTACCGCACCTTCCACAAGGTGAGTTTCCCCAGAAGACCAGAGCATCTCAGAGAAACCGTTAGAGGAGGAGCAGGTAGAGCACCTGTGTGTGATGGAAGTTATAATATAATATAATATAATGTAATATAATATAATATAATATAATACTATTTTTATGGAAGTTATAATATAATATAATATGATATAATGTAATATAATACTATGTTTATGGAAATTATAATATAATATAATATAAATATAATACTATTTTTATGGAAGTATATATATAATATATTATAATATAATAATATTTTTATGGAAGTTATTAATATAATATAAATATTAATATAATATAATATAATATAATATATTTTTCTGGAAGTTATCCTAATTAATATAATATTATATAATATAATATAATATAATATCCTATTTTTATGGAAGTTATATAATATAATATAATCTACTATTTTTTGATTTTTATATCTCTTTCAATATAATCTTGTTATATAATAATATATATCCTATTTTTATGGCCGTTATAATATTGTATAATATAATATAATATAATATAATATAATATCAATATAATATAATACTATTTTATGGAAGTTATATAATAATATAATATAATACTATTTTTATGGAAGTATAATATAATATAATACTATTTTTATGGAAGTTATAATATAATATATAATATAATATAATTATAATATGATATAATATAATATAATAATACTATTTTTATGGAAGTTATAATATATATAATACTATTTTTATGGAAGTTATAATATCGTATATATAATATTAATATAATATAATACTATTTTTAATGGAAGTTATAATATAATATAATACTATTTTATGGAAGTTATAATATAATAATATATAATTATATACTATTTTTATGGAAGTTATAATATAATATAATACTATTTGTTATAAGTTATAATATAATATAATATAATATAATATAATATAATACTATTTTTAATGGAAGTTATAATATAATATAATATAATATAATATAATATAATATAATATAATATAATATAATATAATACAATTTTATGGAAGTTATAATATAATATAATATAATACTATTTTTATGGAAGTTATATAATATAATATAATACTATTTTTATAGAAGTTATAATATCGTATAATATAATATAATACTATTTTATGGAAGTTATTAATATAATAATATAATATAATACAATATAATATGATATAATATAATATAATACTATTTTTATGGAAGTTATAATATAATATAATACTATTTTTATGGAAGTTATAATATCGTATAATATAATATAATATAATACTATTTTATGGAAGTTATAATATAATATAATACTATTTTTATGGAAGTTATAATATATAATAATATTGAAGTTCTAATATAACTTGTTCGTGTAGCTGCAGAAATGTCTCATGAGTCTTTTCGTTGTTGTTAAATCTTAAAATTAGCAAAACTGTGATTTTTCAACTGGATCTTAAAGTTTCTGTTTCAGTAATTACTAAACTATATCAACTACGCTAGGCTAGCAGGCTAACGTGGCTGGAACAGCTAACCGTGGTGCGTTCAGGGTCGATCGTTGTATCCGTTGGTCGTGGTTGTCGTGGTTACTGACCTGTGGCCCCTCCCCCTCCAGGCGCACCACACCTTCAGCTCCACGTCGGCCCTCACGGCCGAGTACTCGAGCCCCTGGGAGACCCTGAGCCTGGGCTTCTTCGCCGGCTGCACGCCGGTCCTGCTGGGCTGCCACCCGCTGACGGAGCTGGCCTTCTTCCTGCTCAACATCTGGCTGTCGGTGGAGGACCACTGCGGCTACGACCTGCCCGCCGCCACCCACCGCCTGGTGCCGCTGGGGCTGTACGGCGGCGCCCGCCACCACGACCTGCACCACCTCAAGTCCAGCTGCAACTTCGCCCCCTACTTCACCCACTGGGACTGGCTGGCCGGGACGCTGCGGACGCAGGACTGAGGGTCCCTGAACACACCTGAGGCGTTCAGGGACACTTGATCTTTTACATTAAAAGACTCTCGGAGTATTTAAGGCTGCTACGTATTTATGTCTCCATTAAGGTGTTTGTGTCTTGGAGTTTAAAGGATCTTTAAAAGTATCAGAAACGGTTCATATTGAACTGCTGAATGTTGATGGACGGACAGGAAGTGGACGGACAGGAAGTGGACAGACAGGAAGTGGACGTGTTGCCGAGGAGGAGGAGGCGGAGTCAGAAAGGTGTCGAATGAAAACAGACTGTGGATGTGAAGACGACAGAAAAGAAAAGAGAAACAAAAACGTCTGTGACTGCTGTGAACGACGCTCAAACATCCTGCAGACCTCGAACACACCTCCAGAAACCTGAACCCTTAAATGTCACATTTAGTTAAAATTATTTCTTTTGTTAAATTTAAACTTTTCTTTGAAAAAAACTAGTTTGTTCCTCTGAACATAAAATTGTATTTTATTCTTATAAAACATTAACATTTGCACTTTGGTGAAATTAACACTTTACATTATAGATTAATTTTGATAAATTTTATAAAGTTTATAACTTTGTAATCAACAGTAATGTGTTTTAATCTTTTATTGGTGTATTATTGTGTGAAAATATAATGAATTAAATTAAAAGGCATTATTTATTTCATCAAAGATTATTTATTTATTTCATCAACCTGATGTGGGCGGTCCTAAGTCCCCGCCCCCGCCCCTGCCCCGCCTCCAATGGTTTGGAGACGGAGAGAATGAAGGAACCAATCAAGCCAGCTGATCTTGTTTATGCTAGCTCTACCTTACAGATCACATCTGTGGAAATATGGCTTCATCCAGCCAACTTCTATTTTTAACTCCAGATTTTCATCATGAGATGAGGACAGATTGTTTCCTTTCTTGTTCTGGCGACAGACAGTTATCAAAATATACGAAATCACTGTAAACGGCTCATGATAGCATCAACCAACAAACACAGAATAAAAGGAAGCAAACATCTGACTAACAGGAGCAGCTGAGTCTGACAAGGCAATGGGTGCGTTTACATGGGAAGTTTAATTCCTCTTTAATTCAGAATTAAAGTTAAAGCCGAATAAAAGTTACCATGTAAACACTTAATTCCATATGAAAATGTCAATTCCGAATTAACTTAATTCCGAAGTAAGTGGCTGGTTTATTCCCATTTTAATTCCGCATTAAGTAATTCCGTGGTCATGTATACACTCATTCCTCTTTAAATTAATTCCCGTCTTTCTGCGCATGCTCGTTCTCTTCCCCGTCTGTCGCGATGACGCTTATATTCCGGCAGCACGCAGTAAGCGGTGTTCACGAGCAGAGACGATTTATTTAATAAATAGGTTGGAGGAACTGGAAATAATTAAAAGAACAGATGGCAGGAAACATAAAAATTGTGAGCTTTTCAAAGCGACCAGGTTAAATGAAGGAGGTTTCGCAGATAGAGACGCCACCCAGGTCAAAAATAAGTGAAATGTTGTTGCTAACCAGTTAGCTAAGTTTGTTTTCTTCCGGTAGATATAAAGACGTCCGCCCCCCCTATCCAATCAGAACCCTTCCCAACCCCCAGACCTAAAGCGGAGTTGGATAAAGCCGAACTAACGTGTTTTCCATGTAAACCTGAATTCGGAATTACTATTTCCATGTAAACTCGAAGGAAAATAGTTTAATTCGGAATTATTTAATTCCTAATTTTAATTCCGAATTAAAAAACATCATGTAACCGCAGCCATTGACATCTAATGATGATGTAAATGGCTAACGTAGCTAGCTTACGTATCCATCAGTATCCATTAGCATATGTGTCAATATTCATATAAGTTAGCATCATGGCTAATGGATGATAGCTGTATAGTCTTGACTAGCAAGAATAAATACAGGGATTCTTGAGCTTCCAGCATGACTGACAGATGCTAATAGCTACGTTAGCCGTTAGCTTCATGCTTATGGTTAACAAAATCCTCAAATACAGAATAATGAACAAAAACAAGCAAATGTGTGGCTAACATGTACAAGTGTAGGGACACCTGAGCCTCCGACAAAGCAAAAGGATGCTAATGGATATGGTAATGGATAATGTGGCGGTTAGCATCCATTTACATCCATTAGCATCCAAAAGCTAAAGTGCCAAAAACTAAAATGTGTGTCAACTTATACTTGTTAGTTAAGTCTATCGTTCATGTTTCTGCACATCTGTGCTTCTGACATGGCTAACAGATGCTAACAGCTCTGTTAGCCTGCTAAGTTAGCTGTTAACATCTGGCTGTCAGCTAAGATAGCTGTTAACATCCACTATGCATTTTAGAAGCTAACATGTCCTTGTAATTAGACCTGTTACCCCCGGCGCTTGTTCTTGTTCAGTTTTTATTGTTTTAAGACGCTGTTTGAATTATTGGTGTCGACTTCTTTAGGTGCAACACGTCGGCCCAATGATGTCACTGATGATGTCACTGGTCTGGTGATAGTTAACCTAATTAGTGTTTTTCAGGCCTGCTGGAGTTAAATTCACCATGAGTTCAAAATTTTAATAAAATGGTAAGAATGTCCCGTTTTTAACAGATGGATAGATGGATGGAGGGATAGATAATAGATGATGGATGGATGGATGGATGGATGGATGGATGGATGGATGGATGGATAATAGAGGATGGATGGATGGATGGATGGATGGATGGATGGATGGATGGATGGATGGATGGATGGATGGATGGATGGATGGATGGATGGATGGATGGATGGATGGATGGATGGATGATGGATGATGGATGGATGGATGGATGGATGGATGGATGGATGGATGGATGATGATGGATGGATGGATGGATGGATAATAGATGATGATGGATGATGGATGGATGGATGGATGGCTGGATGGATGGATGGATGGATGGATGGATGGATGGATGGATGGATGGATGGATGGATGGATGGATGGATGGATGGATGATGGATGATGGATGGATGGATGATTGATGGATGGATGGATGGATGGCTGGATGGATGGATGGATGGATGGATGGATGGATGGATGGATGATGGATGGATGGATGGATAGATGATGGATGGATGGATGGATAATAGATGATAGATGGATGATGGATGGGTGGATGGATGCTGGATGGATGATGGATGGATGGATGGATAGATGATGGATGGATGGATGGATGGATGGATGGATGGATGGATGGATGGGGATGGATGGATGGATGGATGGGATGGCTGGATGGATGGATGATGGATGGATGGATGGATGGATGGATGGATGGATGGATGGATGGATGGATGGATGGATGGATGGATGGATGGATGGATGGATGGATGGATGGATGGATGGATGGATGGATGGATGGATGGATGGATGGATGATGGATGGATGGATGGATAGATGATGGATGAATGGATGGATAATAGATGATAGATGGATGGATGGTGGATGGATGGATGGATGGATGGATGGATGGATGGATGGATGGATGGATGGATGGATGGATGTATGGATGGATAATGGATGGGTGGGTGGATGGATAATAGATAATGGATGGATGGATGAATGGATGGATGGATGGATGGATAGTAGATAATGGATAGATGGATAATGGATGGGTGAAAAAAACAATGTTCTATCAAGTTTCACCTTCGTCCTCAGTTTCGTTTTTCTGTAAAAGACACATTTTCTCGAAAACAGTCAAAGCAGGAACAAGATGAGCAGAACTCAGCAGCAGGTGGACGCTGACATCTGGTGGTGAGTCTGAGTACTGCAGCGCCACACTGACATCTGGTGGCGAGTCTGAGTACTGCAGCAAAGAAGAAGCTCTACTGGTGGTAGTTTATCTCCAAAACACAAAGATTGGTGGAAAGAAATTTACAAGAAAAACTCAGCAGAAGTTGCTGCTTCATCAAAGTTTTGTAAATTTGAGACTTTATGACAAACTACAAAGTGGTGATTTTGCAAAATTCGAGATTTTACAGGATAACAAACAGCCAAAAACTGAAATAAATGGCAGCAACAGGATCAGAACCGCTTCACTGGTACAGCAGATGGTTTCTGCTGCAGCGCCACACTGACATCTGGTGGTGAGTCTGAGTACTGCAGCGCCACACTGACATCTGGTGGTCAGTCTGAGTACTGCAGCGCCACACTGGAGGCAGCAACAAAGGTTGATAAAACCAAACAGAGACACAAAAACGTCTGGAATCATCTCTAAAATATGTCCCGACACGCTGAAACCACAGAGAGACTGGAAATGCTGCTGCGGGAGACACTTCTGATCAAATATCTGTCCGCTGCCGGAGAGCTCCACTTCACATGGTCTGAAGGTGGTCAGTGAAGGCATCACCACTTCAACAGTTTCACTTTCGTTTCCTGCAGCTGATCTGAGCTTTCAGTCTGAGGTCTGAGCAGACGGAGGAGACTGACGGAGACATCACTGCGTCTTCTTCACCACCATCTTTATCATCATCATCATCATCATCATCATCATCATCATCATCATCATCATCATCATCACACCCTAACCCTTCCTGCTGCACCTGAACGCGTCATCATGAGGTCAGTTGGCTTCAGTTTTTCTGCTGATTTCAAAACACAATGCTCCTTTTTTAGTTTATAACAGGGTTTTCAAACCAACTATTTTATCTGGATTTTAATCTTTTATTGACGGTAACATTTCTTTCAAAGCTCTGGAACCTTAAAAAAGAGTCGATAAAACAGGAAGCAGGTTTACTGACAGCAATAAAAAAAAAAACGGCGGTAAAGACCTAAACTGAGACGAAGACACCTGAGCAGGTGAAAGCAGTCCATGAGATCAGAGAGAGCAGGAAACACCTGGGGCCCCGCCCACAAAACACTGAGCTCATGACATCAGTTTATTTCCTTTTCATGAATTTGAAATTTATTTGATTTCATTTAGTTTTAGACTCATTTTTAATGCTTTTAAATTTAAATTTTGATATTGTTTCTTAAGTTTAATTTAATTTAATTTAATTCACGATTTCTGCTCAACTCAACAGAGTTCCAGTCAATTAAATTAAACTGAACCGAAATAAACTGAATTTAGTTAAATAAAAATTCAATTGCAAAATAAATTAAAATCAATTCTAATCTAAGTTCAGTTCACTTCTATTTAATTTTTACATAAACATAAATAAAGTGAATTTAGTTCAATTGAAAATTCATCTTAAAATGTAATTTAAAAAAAGAAAATCTCAATAAAAATTCAGTTCAGTTTGATTTAGTTCAATCTGAAGTTCTACATTCAATTTAAATGCAACAAATTTTGTAAAAAAAAATTGTTTAAATATATGAGCTTAGTTTCTCCGTCACTTCCTCGCAGTGACGGCGGTTTCAGCGACCTTTGCTCCAGAATCCAGCAGCTGCAGAGCCGCTTCACCTGGGACCTGCAGAAGAAAGACCTGAACCTGGAGAACCTGAGCACCAGACTGCAGGAGCACATCGACCTTCAGCTGGGGACCAGAGCCGCCGTGGCTCGCTCCTGCAGCTTCCTGGCGTACGTCAGGTACGGTTCCTGCGACGCCGGAGGGTTGACTGAAGATAAACAGGAAGTGACATCATAGACTCGGTCCAACCACACGAAAGTACTGACATAAGAACCAAGGTTCCATCTGTCAGAGACTCAGTCCACTTTACTTTAGCTTAGCGTATGCTAGGTTTATGCTAAACTAAGCTAAAATAGCTTTCCACATATAAGCTTAAACTATCTTAGCTTAGCATGAGTTCAATTACCACTTAATAATTCAATTCAATTCTGGATTACTGTAATGAGTTGTTAGCAGGATGTCCGAAAAGCTAGCTGAATAGCCTCCAACTGATCCAGAACGCAGCAGCGAGGGTGCTGACAGGAATCCGTTAGCAAGATCACATCTCTCACGTGTTAGCCTCCCTCCATTGGCTTCCCGTGAAATTTCGAATTGAGTTTAAAATTCTGCTTCTCGCATATAAGGCCCTTAATGGCCTAGCTCCGCGCTAGTTACAAGACTCGATAGCATGTTATGCTCCTAATAGAGCTCTCCGCTCTCAGAGTGCAGGATTACTCGTCGTTCCTAGAATATCTAAAAGTAGGTTTGGAGGACGGGCCTTCTGCTACCAGGCACCTTTATTATGGAACCAGCTACCAGTTTGGGTTCAGGAGGCTGACACCATCTCCATTTTTAAAACTAAACATTTTTGTTCAGTAAAGCCTACAGTTAGTCTAAACTATAGTGTGTAGGGGCTAATAGTTATAGCTACAGTTAGTCTAAACTATAGTGTGTAGGGGCTAATAGTTATAGCTCCAGTTAGTCTAAACTATATTGTGTAGGGGCTAATAGTTATAGCTACAGTTAGTCTAAACTATAGTGTGTAGGGGCTAATAGTTATAGCTACAGTTAGTCTAAACTATAGTGTGTAGGGGCTAATAGTTATAGCCACAGTTAGTCTAAACTATAGTGTGTAGATGCTAATAGTTATAGCTACAGTTAGTCTAAACTATAGTGTGTAGGGGCTAACAGTTATAGCTACAGTTAGTCTAAACTATAGTGTATAGGGGCTAATAGTTATAGCTACAGTTAGTCTAAACTATAGTGTGTAGGGGCTAATAGTTATAGCTACAGTTAGTCTAAACTATAGTGTGTAGATGCTAATAGTTATAGCTACAGTTAGTCTAAACTATAGTGTGTAGGGGCTAATAGTTATAGCTACATTTAGTCTAAACTATAGTGTGTAGGGGCTAATAGTTATAGCTACAGTTAGTCTAAACTATAGTGTGTAGGGGCTAATAGTTATAGCTACAGTTAGTCTAAACTATAGTGTGTAGGGGCTAATAGTTATAGCTACAGTTAGTCTAAACTATAGTGTGTAGGGGCTAATAGTTATAGCTACAGTTAGTCTAAACTATAGTGTGTAGGGGCTAATAGTTATAGCTACAGTTAGTCTAAACTATAGTGTGTAGGGGCTAACAGTTATAGCTACAGTTAGTCTAAACTATAGTGTGTAGATGCTAATAGTTATAGCTACAGTTAGTATAAACTATAGTGTGTAGGGGCTAATAGTTATAACTATAGTTATAGGAGCTCAGACTTGAGTAGCTCGTCTTAATTACAGCTTCGTCATAGCTATGCTGCTATAGGCCTACGCTGCAGGGGGACGCCAACATGATCTGCTGAGTGGTGTCTCCACTTCTCTTCCCTCTTTCCTTCCCTTTCCTCCTCCCTTCTTCCTCCTCCAGCTCATTCATAATTAATTAGGAGCACCTCGTTACTGTAACTGAATTACTGTAATAACCGTCACCCTGAACACATCTACGCACACAGGTGGAGGTAATAGCTGCTTCAAATAGCTTAGCATAGCTATACCCAAGATAGCTTAGCTTGAAATGTTATTTTAATAATCTATTTCACTTTGGTTATTTTATTTGGTTGTTTGTGGTTATTTTAACTTGACCCAGCATCTGTCATCAGGTATCTCCAGGGTCGACCAGAGGAGGCGCTGTCGCTTCTCAGCCAATCAGAGCAGAGGATCAGGGAGTGTTACGGCGAGGAGAGCGACCGCTGGCTCATCGTGACGTACGGAGACCTGGCCTGGTTGAAGTACGAGACCGGAGACCCGGTGGAGGCCCGGACCTACTGGCAGAGAGTCCAGGACATCCTGGTACGGAGCTCAGCAGCGGTGGTGTCCTGTATTCCAGCTGTGAGCTCATACAGATGTGCGGTTGATGAAGCTGCTGTCTTTTTCAGTCGAAGCATCCCACTGGTTCCTCCACGGTTCTCCATCCGGAGATCTACGGGGAGAAAGCTTGGACCTACTTCAAGTTTTCCAGGTCTAATTACTCCAAAGCCATCGACTTCTTCTTGAAAGCTCTGGAGCTTCAGCCTGACGACAGCGAGTGGAACACCGGCTACGCCATCGCCCTCTACCGCACCGAGGAGGTCGGTTTTTACGTGGAGATGTCTCTCTAAAACCAGTCCCAGTCCCGCCGGTTGTTTGGATGTATGTCGTTGAGTTTATCCTGTGAAAAGTAGAGACACTTTGGTCAGAAACACAACAACAGTCTGAATCAATTAGGGAAATAGTAATAAGGGCGTGGCCACTTGTTTTTCATCGGTCTTACCCTAATTAAAACCAAACTGGAACAAGAAGACATCAACCGATGACTTTAATAGAAAATAGTTTTGTTTGCAGAGGGCCTCGGGGACATCTGAGGAAGCTGAGGACTCGCCAGTCGTCAAACAGCTTCGTCGAGCGCTGAAGATCACCCCCGACGATGGCGTTCTGACGTCCATGTTAGCTCTGAAGCTAGTGGCTTACAAGAAACACCAGGAGGCTGAAGACCTGGTGGAGAGAGCGCTGAAGATCGATCCCGAAAACCCTCATGTCATCCGTTACATCGGCAAATACCTGCGTAACCAGGTAGGTCTGGACGATACCGACTCTGGAGTCGCAACTTCTCCGTTTCCTCAGGGTCACGGGTCCTCAACAGTAGCTGATGTCAGGTAGCTAATGTCAGGTAGCTGGTGTCAGGTAGCTTATGTCAGGTAGCTAATGTCAGGTAGCTAATGTCAGGTAGCTGGTGTCAGGTAGTTAATGTCAGGTAGCTAATGTCAGGTAGCTAATGTCAGGTAGCTGGTGTCAGGTAGCTAATGTCAGGTAGCTAGCTATGTCAGGTAGCTAGTCAGTAGCTGATGTCAGGTAGCTATGTCAGGTAGCTGATGTCAGGTAGCTAAGTAGCTATGTCAGGTAGCTGATGTCAGGTAGCTGAGTCAGGTAGCTATGTCAGGGTAGCTGATGTCAGGTAGCTAATGTCAGGTAGCTGATATTAGGTAGCTAATGTCAGGTAGCTAATGCCAGGTAGCTAATATCAGGTAGCTGATGTCAGGTAGCTAATGTCAGGTAGCTGATGTCAGGTAGCTGATGTCAGGTAGTCAGGTAGCTATGTCAGTAGCTGATGTCAGGTAGCTGATGTCAGGTAGCTGATGTCAGGTAGCAGGTAGCTATGTAGCTGATGTCAGGTAGCTGTGTCAGGTAGCTAATGTCAGGTAGCTATGTCAGGTAGCTGATGTAGCTATGTCAGGTAGCTAATGTCAGTAGCTAGTCAGTAGTATGTCAGGTAGCTGATGTCAGGTAGCTGTGTCAGGTAGCTGATGTCAGGTAGCTAATGTCAGGTAGCTAGTCAGTAGCTATGTCAGGTAGCTGATGTCAGGTAGCTGATGTCAGGTAGCTAATGTCAGGTAGCTGATGTCAGGTAGCTAATGTCAGGTAGCTGATGTCAGGTAGCTGATGTCAGGTAGCTAATGTCAGGTAGGTAATGTCAGGTAGGTAATGTCAGGTAGCTGATGTCAGGTAGCTGATGTCAGGTAGCTAATGTCAGGTAGCTAATGTCAGGTAGCTGATGTCAGGTAGCTGATGTCAGGTAGCTAATGTCAGGTAGCTGATGTCAGGTAGCTGATGTCAGGTAGCTGATGTCAGCTAGCTAATGTTAGGTAGCTGATGTCAGGTAGCTGATGTCAGGTAGCTGGTGTCAGGTAGCTAATGTCAGGTAGCTAATGTCAGGTAGCTGATGTCAGGTAGCTAATGTCAGCTAGCTAATGTCAGGTAGCTGATGTCAGGTAGCTAATGTCAGGTAGCTGATGTCAGGTAGCTATGTCAGGTAGCTAATGTCAGGTAGCTGATGTCAGGTAGCTAATGTCAGGTAGCTGAATGTCAGGTAGCTATGTCAGGTAGCTAATGTCAGGTAGCTGATGTCAGGTAGCTAGTCAGGTAATGTCAGGTAGCTAATGTCAGGTAGCTATGTCAGGTAGCTGATGTCAGGTAGCTAATGTCAGGTAGCTAATGTCAGGTAGCTAATAGGTCAGGTAGCTGATGTCAGGTAACTAATGTCAGGTAGCTGATGTCAGGTAGCTGATGTCAGGTAGCTGATGTCAGGTAGCTGATGTCAGGTAGCTAATGTCAGGTAGCTAATGTCAGGTAGCAGGTAGCTGATGTCAGGTAGCTAATGTCAGGTAGCTAATGTCAGGTAGCTGATGTCAGGTAGCTAATGTCAGGTAGCTAAGTCAGGTAGCTGATGTCAGGTAGCTAATGTCAGGTAGCTGATGTCAGGTAGCTAATGTCAGGTAGCTAATGTCAGGTAGCTGATGTCAGGTAGCTGATGTCAGGTAGCTAATGTCAGGTAGCTGATGTCAGGTAGCTAATGTCAGGTAGCTAATGTCAGGTAGCTAATGTCAGGTAGCTGATGTCAGGTAGCTAATGTCAGGTAGCTGTCAGGTAGCTGATGTCAGGTAGCTGATGTCAGGTAGCTAATGTCAGGTAGCTGATGTCAGGTAGCTGATGTCAGGTAGCTGATGTCAGCTAGCTAATGTCAGCTAGCTAATATCAGGTAGCTGGTGTCAGGTAGCTGATGTCAGGTAGCTGATGTCAGGTAGCTGATGGCAGGTAGCTGGTGTCAGGTAGCTAATGTCAGGTAGCTGATGTCAGGTAGCTGATGTCAGGTAGCTGATGTCAGCTAGCTAATGTCAGCTAGCTAATGTCAGGTAGCTGGTGTCAGGTAGCTAATGTCAGGTAGCTGGTGTCAGGTAGCTAATGTCAGGTAGCTAATGTCAGGTAGCTAATGTCAGGTAGCTAATGTCAGGTAGCTGATGTCAGGTAGCTGATGTCAGGTAGCTGATGTCAGGTAGCTAATGTCAGGTAGCTAATGTCAGGTAGCTAATGTCAGCTAGCTAATATCAGGTAGCTGGTGTCAGGTAGCTGATGTCAGGTAGCTGATGTCAGGTAGCTGGTGTCAGGTAGCTGATGTCAGGTAGCTGATGTCAGGTAGCTGATGTCAGGTAGCTAATCTCAGGAAGAGGCAGCTCGACTGCTTCTTCAGTCCCAACCACACTGGTCAGCACCACAACGGCCATTTTATCTGGATCAAGACTCAAAAACTCTGGATGTGTTAGATCATGAAGACATGTCTGTGCATGACTCTGGTCTTCAAGAACCTAGAAAAGTCTTGATTGTCTCAAATCAGGCCTGTAAGCATGTCTCCAACACCAGGAACTAGTACCTCCAGTACCCTCTAATAAACCTTCTCAGGAACTTCTATGGGGTCCAGACAAGTCCATGACTTGGGTTGGGTTCTGGGTTAGGAACTGACCTGGTGCTGACTGAGATGACGTTCAGCCCTCTCGATGTTCTCCACCACCAGGCCTTTGAACGTTGTGTCTCCAGCTTGAAGGGAACATCAAGAGGGCTGAATGTCACTTGGAGCAAGTCCAACCAGAAGCAAGAAAGCACAGGCAGGTTCAGTTCAGGAAAAACTTCTGAATTTATTCCTCTGATTTAAGTTTGTGTTCTTGTGTTAGGGAGAAAACGATCGATCTATTGACCTGCTGATGCGAGCGCTGAAGAAGAGCCCCTCAGCTTTCATCCACCACCAGCTGGCGCTGTGCTACAAGAAGAAGAAGACAGCTGAGCAGTGCTGCAAGCCTCCCAACAAACAAAGTACACCCAAACTTCTGCTTCTGTACCTGCTGTTTAACGAGCCCAGCTCAGAGCTAACCTGCGTTTAACCAGCCCATCTCAGAGCTAACCTGCGTTTAACGAGCCCAGTTCAGAGCTAACCTGCGTTTAACGAGCCCAGTTCAGAGCTAACCTGCGTTTAACGAGCCCAAATCAGAGCTAACCTGTGTTTAACAAGCCCAGCTCAGAGCTAACCTGTGTTTAACGAGCCCAGCTCAGAGCTAACCTGTGTTTAAAGAGCCCAGCTCAGAGCTAACCTGCGTTTAACGAGCCCATCTCAGAGCTAACCTGTGTTTAACGAGCCCAAATCAGAGCTAACCTGTGTTTAACAAGCCCAGCTCAGAGCTAACCTGTGTTTAATGAGCCCATTTTAGAGCTAACCTGTGTTTAATGAGCCCAGCTCAGAGCTAACCTGTGTTTAACGAGCCCAGTTCAGAGCTAACCTGTGTTCGTTTAACGAGCCCAGCTCAGAGCTAACCTGTGTTTAACGAAGCCCGGCTCAGAGCTAACCTGTGTTTAACGAGCCCAGCTCAGTGCTAACCTGTGTTTAACAAGCCCAGCTCAGAGCTAACCTGTTGTTTAACGAGCCCAGCTCAGTGCTAACCTGTGTTTAACGGGCCCAGCTCAGAGCTAACCTGCTGTTTAACGAGCCCAGCTCAGAGCTAACCTGTGTTTAACGGGCCCAGCTCAGAGCTAACCTGTGTTTAACGAGCCCAGCTCAGTGCTAACCTGTGTTTAACGGGCCCAGCTCAGAGCTAACCTGCTGTTTAACGGGCCCAGCTCAGAGCTAACCTGCGTTTAACGAGCCCAGCTCAGAGCTAACCTGTGTTCGTTGAACCCCAGAGGTGCAGGAGTGGAGGAACCTGTGCATCCACCACCTGGAGGAGGCGCTGAAGACAAAGCCTTCGTTTATTCTGGCGCTGGCTGATCTGGCACTGATGTACGGAGAGAAACGGGACTTTACCAGGTACTCATCAGTGCTATGAAGACATGGTCGTCATCCCCTCGTCCACCCTCCAGCTGTGCATTCACCGTGACCCCAGGAAGGTGCAGTGTTTCCTCCCCAGTGTGTGTTCCCCTCCACTTTGTCGTTGTCCTTAATGTCCCTGGTCACTGACTGTTTCATTCAGCTGGTACTGAGTAAAACACGCTGCCCTACAGAGGTTGCACAGGTGTCACTACTGTTACCATGAGGCGCTACCTGGACCCTACAGAGGTTGCACACGTGTCACTACTGTTAGCATGAGGCGCTACATGGACCCTACAGAGGTTGCACAGGTGTCACTACTGTTAGCATGAGGCGCTACCTGGACCCGACAGAGGTTGCACAGGTGTCACTACTGTTAGCATGAGGCGCTACATGGACCCTACAGAGGTTGCACAGGTGTCACTACTGTTAGCATGAGGCGCTACCTGGACCCGACAGAGGTTGCGCAGGTGTCACTACTGTTAGCATGAGGCGATACCTGGACCCTACAGAGGTTGCACAGGTGTCACTACTGTTAGCATGAGGCGCTACCTGGACCCTACAGAGGTTGCACAGGTGTCACTGCTGTTAGCATGAGGCGATACCTGGACCCTACAGAGGTTGCACAGGTGTCACTGCTGTTAGCATGAGGCGATACCTGGACCCTACAGAGGTTGCACAGGTGTCACTGCTGTTAGCATGAGGCGCTACCTGGACCCCACAGAGGTTGCACAGGTGTCACTGCTGTTAGCATGAGGCGCTACCTGGACCCCACAGAGGTTGCACAGGTGTCACTACTGTTAGCATGAGGCGATACCTGGACCCTACAGAGGTTGCACAGGTGTCACTACTTGTTAGCATGAGGCGCTACCTGGACCCTACAGAGGTTGCACAGGCAGTGTCTCCCAGCACCATCTTAAGAGCATGGAGGAGATTCCAGGAGACAGGCAGTTACTCCAGGAGAGCTGGACAACATTTATGCGACACTATATCTTAACATATATTATCAATACATTTTCCAATATAAATCACAATACATTATGGAGGATATTTATACATATAAACTTGTAATATATTTTGGGATATATAAACACATATATATTCATCCATAATATATTTCCAACAATATATTGGTAAATATCTTTTCCCTGGTGCTGCAGAGGTGGAACCAACTGAACGGGGCTTTAGGAGCTCGTCCTTTTCCCTTCAGTGAGTTCGTCTTTGTCTCTTTGTCTCCAGGGCTGAGGAGTTGTTCCAGCGTGGTCTGAAAATGTTGCCCGAGTTATCTGTGAAATCCATTTCTCAAGTCTTCCATCACCGCAATGCAGAGTTTCACTTCCATCACACCAGAAACGAGGCTGAAGCTATCTCTTAACTACCTGAAGGTGAGTTTCCTGGTTTCAGCTCTGGCCGAACTCACTTCAGATGTTTCAGTAGCTTCATCTGAAATAAAGCCGTCACACAGAACTGGTGAGATGTTCTGGAAGGTTCTGTGGATGGTGTTGGTCTGAACTGCAGCTTTATTCCCTCCCCTCAGGTTCTGGAGGTGACAGCAAACACCTGGGAGTGGAAGCAGAGCGCTAAAGTGAGTTGGTCCTCCAGGTTTCTGCTTCTCTACATGTCACCACCATCTTCTGTCCTTCCCTGAGCTCCAGGAACATTCACAGGAAAGATGATATGACAGTCTGGTTTGTTTCCTTGCAGAAGCTGAAGCAGATCGCAGATCGCCGCCTCTCCGAACACGAGAACGACGGCCCGGCGTACGCCCTGTTAGCTCAGGTGGCCAAAGCTGAAGGAGACGAGAAGAAGGCCGAGGAGTTTTATGAGAAAGCTCTGGACTGTGATGGAAACAACGCTGAGTACCTGTGTGCTCTGTGTGAGCTGCGCTTGAAGCTGGATTGAAACTTCAACTATATAACTGCATGTCTGCACTTTATTCATTAACAGATCATTTAATCTTAATTATTTAAACTAGATAAGATAAGATAAGATAGCACTTTATTGATCCCACAATGGGGAAATTTGTGCGTTACCACAGCTCAAATTACAGAAAAGAAAAATAACAATATATACAGTCATGGAAAAAATGATTAGACCGTCTTGTTTTCTTCAGTTTCTTGTTCATTTTAATGCCTGGTACAACTAAAGGTACATTTGTTTGGACAAACATAATGATAACCACAAAGATTGCTCATAAGAGTTTTATTTAAGAGCTGATATCTTACCATTTTCCATGGTTTTCTTGATTATAACCTAAATCACTTCAGTTTTTACATCAATAGCAATGGCGTTGTACTGCCAAAAACACTGCTTTTATGCATTCAGTGTTTTCTTTTCTGTCTGTTTTAGTCACATGATGACGTTTAGTGGTACCAGGTATTAAAATGAACAAGAAACTGAAGAAAAAATGGTGGTCTAATAATTTTTTCCATGACTGTATATAGTAGAAAAAAAATTGTAAACAACACTAGTACAACAAAAACCAGAACTTCATCTGTATGAGTTATAGCTGATGACATCAAATAAACGCTGATCTCTGCATCCTGTCATCTCTGAGTTTCGGTTTCTCGTGAGGTAATGCTGTCGGTGATGAACAGGAAATGAAAGCAGAGACGAAGACTCTCTCACCTGCCTGCCGGGTCACCAGGGTGGTCTGGTGGTCCCGGGCTCTCCCTTGGACTCCTGTCCCCCAGCTACCACCTGGACTCTGTGGTCCAGTTTTCCTTTTGGTCTCCATCAGCTCCGGTTCCAGTCTCCTCTGCTAAAGTGTCTTTGGTTCCTGCCTCTGTTTTTGGTTTTGGTGTCATATATGGGATTGGGTCAAGGGGTTTTCAGTGCAGTTTTTAGTGCATTTCCACCGTGGAGGAAGGCGGCACCGACATCCAGCGGTATGTCGTCTAAGTATCTGGATCAGGTCTGAACCAGCAGTGGATCCTCCAGCAGTGTCAGTGTTTGATGGGTCAGTGAAGACAGTAAATCCTGGATTCAGTTCTGGATTCAGGGCAGTAGTCTGAACAGGGAGACCTCCCTCCAAGACCTCCTGATGCTGGTGTAGGCACTCCAGGTCATCGTAATCCTGGAAGGCTTGAATCAAGGCAACTGGACTTTGTTCTTGGGTCTTGAGGCCTTCTGCACTGAAGGTGGAACATCTTCAAGAAACAAGAAGAGCAAGTCCAGTTGTCTTGAGTCAAACTTGAGGCAGCGCCTCGATCCCGACCTGGAGAGGACATTCTGGTCTCTTCTGAGCTAGAACCATGGTCTCAGATTCCTCATCCTTGATGCTTCATACTAAAGTCCAGAGCTCCATGGTAAACTGGATTTAGTTCTCTACATGGGCTGGCAGGTATCTGATCCTGGTGAGGTTCCTGCCGTACAGCTTGATGTCATCCTTGCACAGGAGGTTGCTGGTGGTCGCCTTATTTCAGAGTTTGTACCAGTAGCTACTCTTGTTGATGATCAGCCTCACTGAGTTCTGGATGAAAGTGGTCAGTGTCCCGTTGATCTCCTACATCTTCAGTCACTCCAGTATCCATGTATGTGGCATTCTTCTAATCGATCCAGGCAGTGCTCAGGTTGGTGCTTCTTTAGGGGAGACTTTTCAGTCAGCCAGTAGCTGGTGCTTGGCCCCTCCCCAGATAGCAAACTGACGTTGAATCAACGTTGAAAGAGTGTCAAAAGTGATATTGATTCAACGTTGAAAGTGCAAAGGAATTCCACCCTTCTTCAACGTTGAGGTCACTGACAACATTGATTCAACCATCACCTACCATTTAGATGATGGTTGAATCAACGTTGTCAGTGACCTCAACGTTGAAGAAGGGTGGAATTCCTTTGCGCTTTCAATGTTGAATCAATATCACTTTGGACACTCTTTCAACGTTGATTCAACGTCAGTTTGCTATCTGGGTCTGGTGTTACTGCCAGTTCCTTCCTGTGTTCCCCTCTCATGTGTCTACCCTCCTTAACTGCTGTGATGCCTGATAGGTGCTTCCATGTGGTGCTGAGGCAGGTTCTAGGCTGGTAGTTGGATGGTCTGGTTCCTTCTGGGGGTCCTTCATGATGAGGACTGTCCAGTCTTGGGTTAGTCGTTCTTGGTGGGTCCCTCTCTGTAGCAGCCGGTTCATTTGTCCATCCAGGTGTTCACTGGGTCTTGATCTGGGAGGTCTACTAAGCATTGTAGTATTCATTGGTTGACACTTGTCTGCAAAACTCTCAGAGGACATTCACCTCCATATCTGAGCCAACAACTGGCTCCAGTATCAGTATCCAAGTAGAACACAAGGTCTTCAGACGTCATCGCCCCACACAGTCCTAAAACTAAGTCTCGCTTTGGACAAACGTCCTTTACATCTGCTGCATCAAATCACTGGAAGATTAATGCGTTTAGCAATTTTGAGGTACAAGAGATTTTTGTAGTTGTCCACACTATGAAAGGACAGGCAGCCCCTTCCAGCCAGCGTCTCCACTCCTCTAGGACGAGCTTAGCTCTCCTTCTCCAGAATCAAAGTCCCTCTCTGTTGGGGAAAGTCTCTTGGACAGGAATGGACGGGGATGGATAATCTGAATATTACCAGAACACTGGGACGGAGCTGCACCCTCATGAACTTCACATGAACAGAGAAGTCAACTTGGACAATACGTTGTTTGGAGGAATCTGAGTGAATCAAAACGGATGCAGAAGTAAACTTATCTTTCAGACCAAGAAAGTCTGACTCAGGTTCAGGGGTCTGTGAATCGCTCAGCAGGTGAGGTAAGACCAAGAGGGGAGCAGCAGCTGAAATCTCAGATCTACAGTCGAATCTACAGTCGAAGTACAAAATCAAAGAAGCGTCGGAGCTGCTTGCTGGTCAGTGAGTGTTTCATCCAAGTACACGGAGACGAACCTGTTCAGAAAAGTTATGGATGGATTTTGATGAAATTTTCAGGAGTTGTCAGAAATGTGAAAAGGAAGAACAGATTTCATTTTGGGTGTGATCCGGAAGAAATCCTGGATTCTGGATCACTTTCAAATTTTTGATAACATTGCGGTCAATGGAACCGAAGATTTTGTTTCTCAATATCTCTGTTAATTATTGTCCAAAACTCGTGAAATTTGACTCAGGGATTGACAATGGGAACCTCTATCAAATTTCAAAGGCTGATCCGGATCTGATCCAGAATGCGGATTTTATCGCAATCTGTAAATTGCTATATGGGGGAATTGTTGCGCTCTCCGAGTGCTTCTCTAGTTTGTTGTGGAGTGATCCATGGGATTTTGGGATCATCTTGACTATTATGCTGAAGAAATATTAATAACTATTTTCTAACTGTGACATAAGGGATCATTTTCATTGTGACTGAATAAAGGAGTGTTATCTGTTCCATTGGGGAAAGTAAACAACCAGCTCAGTGTACAGCGTTGAAATGTAAACAACGGCTGCGTCAGGCTCCTTTAAATGAAGAAGATGAGAGGAAAGTTGGATGACAAGTATTGGTTTAGTGGATTAAAGCAAAAATTTGGGTTGTTAATTAAGTAACAATTCCTTTGATAATTAAGTAACAATTCTTCTGAGAGAAAAGTTTTATTAAAAACAACTCTATGTGCTTCTAGCTTATCTAGGAAACCTTGACAAGCTCTCCGCCACACACACAGCTGAGTTAGCTGCTGTTAGCACGTGATAGCGAGACAGAGCCAGGGGCAAGTAGCCTTGAGGCTTCATGCAGGGGGTTGGTTATGTAAGACTCTGTTAAACGTGGACCAATCATATAAGACTATGTAAATGTGATTATGCATGCCATTGTAAAACCAATCGTGAATGTTATGTAAATATGATTGTACGGCCCGCATGTATCAAAACCAATCAGGACGTGTGAATCCTGAACAAACAAAGACTTTGGGGGCTGGAGCAAGTCAGGCGTGTCCAGCCAGGAGGCATAAAAGCTGAGGTTTCGAGAGAAATAGCGTTCATTCTGTGGAGCGATCTTCGAAGGATGATCGGCTGGGACCAGGAGCTAACCATCACTAAGGGATTTTACTGGGAATTTATTCTTCAAGACAAGAACAGAGAAAGGAGACGCTCAGAACGGAAAAAAAACATTTTCCCAATTCTTGAGGAATATATTTGGAGCTTTTCAGGTTTTCTCTAGCTCACTGCAGGAGAGTAGAAGGAGCCAGATACCAGAGTTCCAGGAGCACCGACCCTGTTATTGGAAGGACCTGCCTCGACACCTCGCTTGCTTGCTCACACCAAACCAACCTGAATCCATTCAAATGAATGAGATTGGAATTACAAGCTACAGTACTTTCAACCAGCCTGGATTCCATTTAAATAATTGGAATTACAAGCCACGGCCTGGATTGACCCAAAAGAACGGAATTGCCAGCCGTAGCATTATTGTGGAGTATAATTAGAGTTTTTTTTCCAATGTTCAATCAATGTTTAATCAATGAAATGCTGTCGCTTAACCCTGCTAACCTGTTTAATAAATATAAAATTAACACAAGACGTTGTGGTTGATATTGAAACTGTCCCCACAAGTGTACACAGGTGTGCCTCTGCATGACAACACAGGTTCTGATCGGTTACTCTAGCCCCCTATTGTAACAGACTCTTGGGGCTTATTGTCCAAGCCACTAAACTTAACCTAGCCAGTAACAAGAGCCCAGATCATAAGGTGGGAGCTGCAGTTAACGAATGTGGCTGATAACTACCTAAAACCAGGCTGTTCCTTTAGGGTAGTTATCCGAGTAGGCAGGGTAGACATTTGGATGGAAGGATGCAGTGAGAGCTAGGCGAATCTTCCCCGACACCAGCTTAAACAAAGTTGAGGAATCCTAGCTATAGTTTAGAGTAACAGTAGGTGGAGGTGGTGTCAGCCTGCTGAACCCAAACTTGTAGCTGGTTCCATAGTAAAGGTGTCTGATAGCAGAAGGCCCGTCCTCCAAATCTACTTCTGGATCTTCTAGGAAGTACAAGTAAACCTGCACTCTGAGAGCAGAGAGCTCTATTTGGAGCATCAGGAGTTATCAGGTCTGCTAGATAACCAGCAACTTGGCCGTTAAGGCCCTTATATACAGGAACAGAAGTTTGAATTCTCTTCTAAATTTTCCAGGAAGCCAATGGAGGGAAGCTAACACGGGAGAGATGTGATCTCTCTGCTGATTCCTGTCAATCACTGCTGCTTTTTGGATCAGCTGGAGGCTTAAGGTTAGGTGTTGGTAGAGGAACTGCAGCCTCTAGTGGTCGGTAGAGGAACTGCAGCCTCTAGTGGTCGGTAGAGGAACTGCAGCCTCTAGTGGTCAGTAGAGGAACTGCAGCCTCTAGTGGTCAGTAGAGGAACTGCAGCCTCTAGTGGTCGGTAGAGGAACTGCAGTTTTTGTCTATTCAGCCCAGAAGTTGGACTGTAGCGCTCATCCCATCATCTTTCAACGAGGCTCTGTGAAGTTTGAGGACAAAGAAAGAAACCTGGTGACGTCTCAGTTTTCTCCTTCTTCTTCTACAGTCTGGTTTGTTTCCTTGCAGAAGGTGAAGCAGATCGCCGCCTCTCCGAACACGAGAACGACAGCCCGGCGTACGCCCTGTTAGCTCAGGTGGCCAAAGCTGAAGGAGACGAGAAGAAGGCCGAGGAGTTTTATGAGAAAGCTCTGGACTGGGATGGAAACGATGCTGAGTACCTGTGTGCTCTGTGTGAGCTGCGCTTGGCGCTGGATTGAAACTTCAGATACTAAACCACACATTTGTACTTTATTACGTTAATCTTAATTATTTAAACCAGAACTTCATCTGTACGAGTTATAGCTGATGACGTCACATAAACACTGATATGAGTTTCGGTTTCTCGTGAGGTAATGCTGTCGGTGATGAACAGGAAATGAAAGGAGAGATGAAGAGCATCCAGAGAAATTGAAACCTAACGGAAAGCGGTGCTGCGTTCAGGTGCTGTGGAGAACAGCCCTGAGGGTCCGTTTCAGCTGCAGAACGTTCAGATGCATCATTCAGGACCAGAGGTTGGTTTTCATCTGCGCTCGTGTCCCCTTCGATAACAGGGAAAAAAAAAACCTGACCGGCTGTTTCCTTGTGAGGAACCGTCCTGCTGGAGCTCCGGATTCAGAGGCGACAGTGAACGCATCACTGCTGTCTCTCCAGTTTCCTCTGCTCATGTTGGTTCATGTTGCTGCACATCTCACATCTGGACGGTCTGTCTTCTGCCTCTGAGCTTCCTGAACACCGAAACCTGAAGATGAGGTGAGTCATGTGTGTCTGCCGGGTTCATTCTGTCAGGTTCTGGTGAGGTTCTGGTCAG
Source organism: Hirundichthys speculiger (assembly GCA_018398805.1). Lineage (NCBI taxonomy): Eukaryota > Metazoa > Chordata > Actinopteri > Beloniformes > Exocoetidae > Hirundichthys > Hirundichthys speculiger. The sequence goes on from JAGFBZ010000144.1 coordinate 1,339,004, forward strand.
GTTCTGGTTGGGTTCTGGTGGGTTCTGGTAGGGTTCTGGTGAGGTTCTGGTTGTGTTCTGGTGAGGTTCTGGTAGGGTTCTGGTGAGGTTCTGTTCAGGTTCTGGTTGGGTTCTGGTGAGGTTCTAGTAGGTTCTGGTGAGGTTCTGGTGAGGTTCTGGTCAGGTTCTGCCTGTGATGTTAGAGTGTTTATTAGAATGGTGGAATGTCAACAATGACCCATCATGACCCGGGGTTAGGGTTAACCATTGGAAAACCAGAACCACTGAGCTCAGTTCTGATGAACACGTTCTTCTGTCCGAAGCAGCAGCGACGCAGACGAGGATCTTCGCTGCCGGCTACAGAAGCTGCAGAGTCGCTTTCACCTGGGATCTGAAGAAGGAAGACCTGGAGCTGGACGACCTCAGCAGACAGTTGGAGCACGACATCGACCTGCAGCTGGGTCAGCGGGGCAACCTGGCCCACTCCTGCAGCTTCCTGGCCTACGTGAGGTACTGATCCACACATGAATACATCTGCATGGAAGACTGGGTCCAGGTCTTCTGGGTCCAGGTCTTCTGGGTCTAGGTCTTCATGGGAGGACTGGGTCCAAATCTTCATGGTAGGACTGGGTCCAGGTCTTCATGGTAGGACTGGGTCCAGGTCTTCTGGGTCCAGGTCTTCTGGGTCTAGGTCTTCATGGGAGGACTGGGTCCAAATCTTCATGGTAGGACTGGGTCCAGGTCTTCATGGAAGGACTGGGTCCAGGTCTTCATGGTAGGACTGGGTCCAGGTCTTCATGGTAGGACTGGGTCCAGGTCTTCTGGGTCCAGATCTTCTGGGTCTAGGTCTTCATGGGAGGACTGGGTCCAAATCTTCATGGTAGGACTGGGTCCAGGTCTTCATGGAAGGACTGGGTCCAGGTCTTCATGGTAGGACTGGGTCCAGGTCTTCTGGGTCCAGGTCTTCATGGTAGGACTGGGTCCAGATCTTCATGGCAGGACTGGATCCAGGTCTTCATGGTAGGACTGGGTTCAGATCTTCATGGAAGACTGGGTCCAGGTCTTCTGGGTCCAGATCTTCATGGTAGGACTGGGTCTAGGTCTTCGTGGTAGGACTGGATCCAGGTCTTCATGGAAGGACTGGGTTCAGATCTTCATGGAAGACTGGGTCCAGGTCTTCTGGGTCCAGATCTTCATGGTAGGACTGGGTCTAGGTCTTCGTGGTAGGACTGGATCCAGGTCTTCATGGAAGGACTGGATCCAGGTCTTCATGGAAGGACTGGGTTCAGATCTTCATGGTAGGACTGGGTCCAAGTCTTCGTGCAAGGACTGGATCCAGGTCTTCATGGAAGGACTGGATCCAGGTCTTCATGGAAGGACTGGATCCAGGTCTTCATGGAAGGACTGGGTTCAGATCTTCATGGAAGGACTGGATCCAGGTCTTCATGGAAGGACTGGGTCCAAGTCTTCGTGCAAGGACTGGGTCCAGATCTTTGTGGTAGGACTGGGTCTAGGTCTTCATGGAAGGACTGGATCCAGGTCTTCATGGAAGGACTGGGTCCAAGTCTTCATGCAAGGACTGGGTCCAGATCTTCGTGGTAGGACTGGATCCAGGTCTTCATGGAAGGACTGGGTCCAGATCTTCATGGTAGGACTGGGTCCAGATCTTTGTGGTAGGACTGGGTCCAAATCTTTAAGGTAGGACTGGGTCCAGATCTTCATGGTAGGACTGGGTCCAAATCTTCATGGAAGGACTGGGTCCAAGTCTTCATGCAAGGACTGGGTCCAGATCTTCGTGGTAGGACTGGATCCAGGTCTTCATGGAAGGACTGGGTCCAGATCTTCATGGTAGGACTGGGTCCAGATCTTTGTGGTAGGACTGGGTCCAAATCTTTAAGGTAGGACTGGGTCCAGATCTTCATGGTGGGACTGGGTCCAGATCTTCATGGTAGGACTGGGTCCAAATCTTTAAGGTAGGACTGGGTCCAGATCTTCATGGTGGGACTGGGTCCAGGTCTTCTGGGTCCAGGTCTTCATGGGAGGACTGGGTCCAGATCTTCATGGTGGGACTGGGTCCAGGTCTTCTGGGTCCAGGTCTTCATGGGAGGACTGGGTCCAGATCTTCATGGTGGGACTGGGTCCAGGTCTTCTGGGTCCAGGTCTTCATGGGAGGACTGGGTCCAGATCTTCATGGTGGGACTGGGTCCAGGTCTTCTGGGTCCAGGTCTTCATGGTAGGACTGGGTCCAGGTCTTTGTGGTAGGACTGTGTCCAGATCTTTGTGGTAGGACTGGGTCTAGATCTTCGTGGAAGGACTGGGTCCAAGTCTTCATGCAAGGACTGGGTCCAGATCTTTGTGGTAGGACTGGGTCTAGATCTTTGTGGAAGGACTGGGTCCAAGTCTTCATGCAAGGACTGGGTCCAGATCTTTGTGGTAGGACTGTGTCCAGATCTTCGTGATAGGACTGGGTCTAGATCTTCATAGTAGGACTGTGTCCAGATCTTCGTGATAGGACTGGGTCCAGATCTTTGCGGTAGGACTGGGTCCAGATCTTTGTGGTAGGACTGGGTCCAAATCTTTAAGGTAGGACTGGGTCCAGATCTTCATGGTGGGACTGGGTCCAGGTCTTCTGGGTCCAGGTCTTCATGGGAGGACTGGGTCCAGATCTTCATGGTGGGACTGGGTCCAGGTCTTCTGGGTCCAGGTCTTCATGGGAGGACTGGGTCCAGATCTTCATGGTGGGACTGGGTCCAGGTCTTCTGGGTCCAGGTCTTCATGGTAGGACTGGGTCCAGGTCTTTGTGGTAGGACTGTGTCCAGATCTTTGTGGTAGGACTGGGTCTAGATCTTCGTGGAAGGACTGGGTCCAAGTCTTCATGCAAGGACTGGGTCCAGATCTTTGTGGTAGGACTGGGTCTAGATCTTTGTGGAAGGACTGGGTCCAAGTCTTCATGCAAGGACTGGGTCCAGATCTTTGTGGTAGGACTGTGTCCAGATCTTCGTGATAGGACTGGGTCTAGATCTTCATAGTAGGACTGTGTCCAGATCTTCGTGATAGGACTGGGTCCAGATCTTTGCGGTAGGACTGGGTCCAGATCTTTGTGGTAGGACTGGGTCCAGATCTTTGTGGTAGGACTGGGTCCAGATCTTCATAGTAGGACTGGGTCCAGATCTTCATAGCAGGACTGTGTCCAGATCTTCGTGATAGGACTGGGTCTAGATCTTCATAGTAGGACTGTGTCCAGATCTTCGTGATAGGACTGGGTCCGGATCTTTGTGGTAGGACTGGGTCTAGATCTTCATGGAAGGACTGGGTCTAGATCTTCATGGAAGGACTGGGTCCAGATCTTGATGTATCTGGAGGTATTTCCTTCTTCATTCTGAGATCTTCCTGATTAATGGCCTCCATACCATCCAGGTATCTCCAGGGTCGACCAGAGGAGGCGCTGTCGCTTCTCGACCAATCAGAGCAGAGGACCAGGGAGTGTTACGGCGAGGACAGCGAGCGGCGGCTCATCGTGACGTACGGAGACCTGGCCTGGTTGAAGTACCAGACCGGAGACCCGGTGGAGGCCCGGACCTACTGGCAGAGAGTCCAGGACATCCTGGTACGCCAACTCAGTATCTGAGCCTCGCTGTAGAACCGGACCTCAGAGACCAGCAGGGGTTCTTCTTTTTTCAGGAGCAGCATCCCACTGATTCAGCCACCGTCCTGCATCCAGAGGTGTACGGAGAGAAGGCCTGGACCTTCCTCAAGTTCTCCAAGTCCTACTACCAGAGAGCCGTCGAGTGTTTCTGCAGAGCTCTGGAGCTGCAGCCCGACGACTGCGAGTTCAACAACGGCTACGCCATCGCCCTCTACCGGACGGAGTCGGTACTGCAGACGAGCCAGAAGCATCTGCTGTCAAAACACTGTGATGAGCTTCTTTATAATTAAACTGCAGCGCTAATTGTTTTAATGACACGTTATTTTATGCAGTACTTTCAAGAGATGACCGTCGAACCGGAGGCCGAAGAGTCTCCCGCCACCAAGCAGCTTCGCCGAGCGCTGGAGATCAACCCGGACGACGGCGTCCTGCTGTCCATGCTAGCCCTGAAGCTGCTCTGCTACCAGAAACACAGAGAGGCCCACGAGCTGGCGGAGAGAGCGCTGGGGGCGGGGCCCGACGACCCCCAGGTCATACGATACGTCGCCAGGTTCCTCCAGAAGCAGGTGGGTCTTCACGGGTCCACTTTCATGGACCCGAACCCGAATGGACCTGTGAAAATTCGACCCGACCCAAGCTATTATCATAAGTCAGGGAGTCCGAACCCGAATGGACCCGGAACCGACCCGACCCGAGTCTTTAGTTTCCGACCACGAACTGAACCGAGTTACCTGAATAGAACCGAGACAATCCAGCCCATAGTTGCTCCTGTTAAAGTTGTCTAGCGTTGAATAAAACTTGATTTTCTTACCTAAAGTTGTCTTCTTCTACCGGTTCAGTTGCTCCATAGGCTACGTGATGTAAACAACAATAAATCCACGTCGTTATTTTCTTTGTGGATACAGATGCTATTGGTAGCAACTGCTAACGCTAATAGCCTACACCGGTCAGGACGTGTCGTAAATATGTTCTCTCATCCAGCGTTGTCATGTTGGTGATCCATTGTGCTTTACAGCTGCCGGGCAAACCGCTAATAACACGCTAATAACACGCTACGGCAACACGATTGTTTCATGACAAACACGCCATGTTAATGAATAATTAATTAAACTGCCCAGAGTCCTGACATTGGCTGCCACCGCCAATATCTTTACCTCTCTGGAGTAAACGTGGACCCAGCCTGTCAGAGAGCACCGACCGGACCCGAGACTAACTGTACCGATTCAGCCCGAACCCGGAGTCATGACTTTTGAATGGACCCGAGACCCGATTCGGGTCTGGTCAGAACCTCGGGTTGTCGGGTTGTTCCGAAGACCTCTAGTGCAGGTTGAAGTCTGTGTAGCAGTACCCGTCCTGACCACAGGGGGGCGGCGTAGCGCTGGAGAGTCAAGCTGCAGCGGCGACTTCACCAACGATTGATTACAAACGATCTGGAGTCAAATAATCAGTTTTTTTATAATATCTGTTTGAAAATCATTATTTTTTTTAACAGTATTGGAAGTTTGTAAAGTCATAAAAATTCAAATTTCAAATTCAGTTTTTGATTTTAAAAATTTATGAATTTATTTAATAAATAAACACTGTTAGATCCCCCAGGTGTGGTTCAGTCTCTGACTAGCAGAATCTGTCACCGGGACCAGCTCTCCGTCTCTTCAGGTAAGAAGTTGCGGTCTAGGAGAGGTTCCTCGCTAGATTTCCTCAACTTATTTAAGCTGGTGTCGAGGAGATACGCCGAGCTCTCACTGCCTACTTACAGACGTCTACCCCGCTTACCCCAATAACTGACCTAAGAGGAATAGCCGGGTGGCTCGAAGTCCAGCTATCGGTCACGTCTGTTAACGGCAGCTCTCCTCTTAAGATCTGGGCTCTTGTTACCGGCTAGGATGAATTTTGTGGCTTGGACAGCAAGCCTCAGGGATAGGTGAAAATATATGGCTAGAATAACCAATAAGAACCTGTGTGTTAGTGCAGAGGCATAACCAAATCTTCAAAATTCTGGATACAGATGTAATGTCCACCACGACGTCTTATGTTAATTTTATATTTATTAAAGCAGATTTAGCAAGGTTAAGCAGCAGCATTCATTGGTTATACAAATTGATTCTACTTGAAAAAGGGAAAAATTGAGCTGTAGCTTATGAATCAGTTCATCTGGTTGGTCCAAGGACAGGCTGGGAGACACGCATGTGGCCACTCTGCGTTTTCAAGGCCGCTGGGGCAGGGTGGAGAGAGAGAGCGCCTGGTCAGGCCCCCGGGGAACCCTGGTTGGCCCCCCCCCCTCCTCCTTACTAGCGGTGAGCTAGGCTAACCAAAAAGGCTCCAACTATTCCTTCAAGAATTGGGAAAAATTTGTCGATCCTGTTCCAAGCGTCTTTCTGTCTTCTTTTCTTCAAGAAATTCCTTCCAGTTAATCCTCCGGATGGGGGTCGCTCGTCCAGGTCCCAGCTAGTCCTTCTTCTTCTGAAGTCGCTCCAGGAATCCACACAGAGTCCCTCTGCCTTCTCTTTTTATGCGCTCTCTCTCTCCTTGCTCGCCCTGCACCAGCCTTCATTTGATTGGTTACCCAAAATTACAGAGGTGTACATAATTATACATAACCCTCCTCGTTTTGGCTTCTCCCTCATACATTATTCACACAGTGTCACACAGCCATTTCATAGGTCAGAGCAGGGGCGCCGCTAGGGATTTTGGGCCCCATGAAAAGAATCTTTACAAGGCCCCCCAACACAGCGGCGAAATTTGTTGATGCTATTTTTGATCATCATTAGGGGCCTCTCTGGGCCCCCCTCAATCATGGGCCCCTATAATCCGTATCCTTTACCCCCCCTTTTCGGCGCCCCAGGGTCAGAGATATGAGAAGAGGCGTTCACATAATTTACATATCACGACATCACAAGACCCTCCAAGGTTACATTGTCTGGGGCAAATACTCATTAAGCTAAAGCTAATCAGCTGAAGCTAACCCTTATTCAATGATTTATACCTCATGTCTGTCTTACAATGTCCTTAATTGAGCCATTGCTGGATTGATTAGTTTAACCACAGAATATGCGCCTCATTCACCATTTTTTTCTGCACAAAGCCCACAGTCACTGCTGGTTTCATAAGGTCAGCTTGCCCCGCTACTTTCTGCACCTGTGCCGATCCAATGCCAGCCACGGGTACTAGTGTGTATTGCAGAGGAAATTCACTGTTTACAAACAGCAGACTGCTTTTCGCCATTGTTGTGTCTTGGTGGCCCGGAGCTGGCAGAATTATTTTGAAACTTGGCTTTGTTGACATTCCGAAGAGGAACATCGCGCTCTGCTCTGTCTTGACCCAACAAAAATAAGTTTTTTTCTCAACATACAAACTAACATAGATCCATTACAAAATTACTAATACATCTTGTTTCTGATCATTGACTAGAATCACACACACATTTCATACATGTCATTGATTAGGGATTGATTACAAATCATATAAATTACCACTTTTCTGTTACTCCACTCCTGCCTTTGTTTTGACTAGCACTGGCTTGTTTACATCACATCACCACTGCTGCAGCAGAGTGTCTCCTCACACTGTGGGTGCTGACAACAAGCCACTTTAACATACAGAGTTAATATTGATTATTGATTAGAAGCTGAGTTGATTCCAATGTTTTCTCAGGGTCACTTGACAACACTGAAAAATCAATACTTTTTTCATAAAAGTCACATTTTGTTGTTAAATTCAAAATTTTACTAAATTGTAAGTTTTTGTTTTTTATTGTTCAGTTTCGTTTTGTGCTAAATCAGATATTTATAAAATTCCAGGTTTTGAAAAACTGTGGGAGCTTTTTTTTATTGTTAAAGCAGCATTTTGTCTAAAGATTTGCAACTTTTTCTTGTTAAATTGCCATTTTTTTTAATTAAGCTAATAGTCGTAAAAATTGCCACTAATTGAAGCTCCTGCTTTTCTTTCGAAACCACCTGCTCAGTGGTCTCCTGGTTGTTCTCTTTAGCTCTTCAGGTTTGTGATGTCAGACACAAACGTGAGTTAGCGCCAGCTGAAATAACGAACTACCGGTAACCGCGGTAACTGAACCCAGGTGGGCGAGTTCCCGTTGGCCTCCAGGTAATTCTGCTCGTTCCATCAGCTCCTGCCAACATGGGACCGTGAAGGCAAAACAGACGCTTCAAAGCTACCTTTTAGAAACCGGTGGGTGACATCATGGGGGGTGTGTCCGGTTGCTGTCAATCAAGCTTTGGTAAGACCCAACAAAGACCTGCAGAGGGACCGAGCGGTTTGACGTGGGGACGTGACGGACCGTCCTCACTCATTAGGCTCCTCCGTCAACGATATTACCCCATGTGGTCAGAAGTGGTGTTACTACATAGCGTGGCTTTAAAGGTGAAAAAGCTGAGACCTAAACATCTGGACCTGGTCCTGAGCAGATGTTTGAGCGTGTCTGTGAAGCTCTGTGATTTATTAAAGCTGGATTCAATCTGACCCGTCTCCAGAATCAGGTGGACTCCTCCATTGAGCTCCTGCAGAGGGCGCTGAATCACAGCAGCCAATCAGCTTTCATCCACCACCGGTTGGGTCTGTGCTACAACAGTAAGAAGACCGAAATGTTCTCCAAAAACACCAATCCAGACAAAGGTACAGCTGCACGCTGAAATAATCTACAAAAATCCTGGAATAATCCTTCAATGTTCCTGCAATGTTCCTGCAATTTTCCTGCAATGTTCCTGCAATTTTCCTGCAATGTTCCAGCAATGTTCCTGCAATTTCCCTGCAATGTTCCTGGAATAATCCTGCAATGTTCCTGCAATAATCCTCCAATGTTCCTGCAATTTTCCTGCAATGTTCCAGCAATGTTCCTGCAATTTCACTGCAATGTTCCTGCAATAATCCTGCAATGTACCGTACTGTACCGTACCGTCTTCTTCTGCTTATCTGAGGTCGGGTCGCGGGGGCATCAGCCGGAGTAAGGAAGCCCAGACCCCCCTCTCCCCGGCCACTTCTTCCAGCTCCTCTGGGGGGATCCAGAGGCGTTCCCAGGCCAGCCGAGAGACATAGTCCCTCCAGCGTGTCCTGGGTCTTCCCCGGGGTCTCCTCCCAGTGGGCCGTGCCCGGAACACCTCACCAGGAAGGCGTCCAGGAGGCATCCTAACCAGATGCCCGAGCCACCTCATCTGGCTCCTCTCGATGCGGAGGAGCAGCGGTTCTACTCTGAGCCCCTCCCGGATGACCGAGCTTCTCACCCTATCTCTAAGGGAGAGCCCGGCCACCCTGCGAAGGAAGCTCATTTCAGCCGCTTGTATCTGCGCTCTTGTTCTTTCGGTCACTACCCAAAGCTCATGACCATAGGTGAGGGTAGGAACGTAGATCGACCAGTAAATCGAGAGCTTCGCCTTCCGACTCAGCTCTCTCTTCACCACAACAGACCGGCGCAGCACCTGCATCACTGCAGATGCCGCACCGATCCGTCTGTTGATCTCCCGCTCCATCCTTCCCTCACTCGTGAACAAGATCCCGAGATACTTAAACTCCTCCACTTGGGGAAGGACCTCGTCCCCAACCCGGAGAGGGCACTCCACCCTTTTCCGGCTGAGGACCATGGTCTCGGATTTGGATATGATTATGAAGTCGATCATCGAACTGCGGCCTAGAGTGTCCTGGTGCCAAGTGCACATGTGGACACTCTTATGCTTGAACATGGTATTCGTTATGGATAGTCCATGACGAGCACAGAAGTCCAACAACGAAACACCACTCTGGTTCAGATCAGGGGGGCCCTGCCTCCCAACCACACCCCTCCAGGTCTCACTGTCGTTGCCCACATGAGCATTGAAGTCCCCCAGCAGAACGAGGGAGTCCCCAGATGGAACATTCTTCAATACTCCATCCAAGGACTCCAAAAAGGGTGGGTACTCTGAACTGCTATTTGGTGCATAAGCACAAACAACAGTCAGGACCCGTCCACCCACCCGGAGGCGGAGAGAGGCTACCCTTTCGTCCACTGGGGTAAACCCAAATGTACAGGCGCCAAGTCGGGGGGCAATAAGTATGCCCACACCAGCTCGGCGCCTCTCACCCGGAGCAACTCCAGAGTGGAAAAGCGTCCAACCCCTCTCGAGGATACTGGTTCCAGAGCCCAAGCCGTGTGTTGAGGTGAGTCCAACTATATCTAGCTGGAACCGCTCGACCTCACACACCAGCTCAGGCTCCTTCCCCGCCAGAGAGGTGACATTCCACGTCCCTAGAGCTAGCTTCTGCAGCCGAGGATCGGACCACCAGGGTCCACTCATCCGGCCACCGCCCAGCTCACTGCGCACCCGACCTCTATGGCCCCTCCTGCAGGTGGTGAGTCCACGGGAGTGGAGGCCCATGTTTCCCTTTCGGGCTGAACCCGGCCGGGCCCCATGTGCAAAGGCCCGGCCACCAGGCGCTCGCCTCCGAGCCCCACCTCCAGGCCTGGCTCCAGAGGGGGGCCCCGGTGACCCGCGTCCGGGCAAGGGAAACCTTGGTCCAACGTTTGTATCCGTCATAGAGATCTTTGTGAGCCACACTTTGTCTGGTCCCTCACCTAGAGACCTGTTTGCCATGGGTGACCCTTCCAGGGGCATAAAGCCCCCGACAACATAGCTCCTAGGATCACTGGGACACGCAAACCCCTCCACCAAGATAAGGTGGTGAATCATGGAGGAGTAATCCTGCAATGTTCCTGCAATGATCCAGCAATAATCCTGCAGTGTTCCAGTATCTGTACATTGTAACGGACTGATCACATGTGCTCTTCTTCTCCAGAGGAGGTCAAGCACTGGAGACGTCTCAGCATTAAACACCTGGAGGAGGCAGTCAGGCTGAAGAGCACCTTAAACCACGGCAAGGCTGAGCTGGCTCTGCTGTACGCGGAGGACTTTGACATGGACAGGTACTCGGACACGGACAGGTACTCTGACATGGACAGGTAATCCGACATGGACAGGTACTCGGACACGGACAGGTACTCCGGCTGACCGTCATGGAAAAAAAATGATGTTTCCATGGCTGTATGATGGAAAACATGATGCATGACTTATATTTGAGGGTTTGGAGCGAACGTCTCAGCTGGCATCTGAAACTGACCCGACTCCTTCAGCCAGGAGTCCCTGAAACGTCTCTGGCCTTCTGTCAGTCTTCAGCTCCGTGTTTGAGGACCAGACGATGTCTTTGATCAGTCACATTGTCTTTCTTTGTCTCTCAGAGCCCGGCGGCTGTTTGATGACGCGCTGGAGAAGTTGGATGAGGAGCCTCCCACCATCCGTCAGAACATCTGTCTGTGTTACGGCAAGTTCTGCCAGCACCACAGCTTCCAGACGGACCTGGCCGTCGTCTACTTCAAACAGGTCCAGACGCCGAGAAACGTCTCTGCTGTCAGAAAATCCATACGGTTCTGGACGTTCACGCCTCTCTGTCTCTGTCCAACAGGTTCTGGAGATCGACATCAACACATCAGTGAGGAAGCACTCTGCCAAGGTCAGGTCGTCCCGTCACTCACATGTAGAAACGTAAATGTTTGATTGAAGGGTTCTGATCCCAGACCGTCCCGGTTTACCTCCACTGCTCCTCACAGCCCACATTTATGAGACAAAACCAACAGACAATAGATGAAACCAAGAGGTTTGATCAGGAATGTTGGTGGACGGAGTTTAGGACATTCGCAGACAAAAAGAGACGAAATGACTGGTGTTTGAATCAGAGAAAAACTGGAGCTCAGCGCTGTTAAAACTAAAATAGGAGCGGCCCCAGGATGGGCCCCTGAGGAACTCCTCCAGTTACAGTCAGACAGCTCCACCCTCCCATCTCTCCTGTCAAGACTCCAGGTTTAATCTGAGGTGTTGTCATCTCTTCCACAGAAGCTGAAGCAGATAGCGGAGCGACGTCTACGCAGGAACCGGACTGACGCCAGCGCCTACGGCATCCTGGGATACGTGGCCAGAGCTGAGGGTCATCGGAGGACGGCGGCGACATACTACGAGGAAGCGCTGGAAGGAGACCGAGGCAACGAGGAGTATCTGTCGGCGCTGTGCGAGCTGCGCCTGGAGGTCAGCTGAACCTCGGCGGTGACCAGAGGTGGAGAACCGCTCCAGATGTTCAGTTTGCTTCTGTTAGGGTTGGTTTATTCCAGCATGTCGTGGACTGACGGGGTTCTCAGAGGGTTTTACTTCCTTCCTTCCTTCCTTCCTGACAGTAAAATGTAGCATCCCTTTGTTCTGCAGGTCATGTGACCACCAGCTGATCCTGCAGATGTTTTTATGTTTGTATCCTGAAGGCTGAAGTTTCTGTTTTCAGTCCAGATTCAGTCGCTCATTTACGTTTTGTTCTTCAATAAACTTCCTGTCCTGAACGATAAATAAACTTTATTAGCTTGCTTCACGTCCCAGTAATTATTCACCTGTTCAATTTAATTTAATTAAATTTAATTGTATAGTGTCTGTTACAATGTCATTGTCTCCAGGAGCTTTACAGAAACCCAGAGCATGACCCTCGAGTAAAGAGTAAAGTGGGAATGAAAGAAAACAGGAAGCAGGACGACGGCTCAGCTGGGCTTTATTTAGTTGAAAACATTATTTGACAACCCAAGAATAAAAAGTAAAAGGTTTGATAACGGTGAGAAAAGTCCAGCTGACTGACATGAAAGCAGATGTTAGAAACAGGACACGTGAATCCTCTTCTGCGCACGTCTGACATTCCAAGCTTTTATTTTGAAGGCCGCGCCGGTTCCGTCCGATACGCGACGAACCGACGTTTGACGGTCTCTTCACGTCAGACGTTCAGTCGCCAACAGAGCAGAAGGCGTCGGCTGAGGGAGGCTTTTATTGTGAAAGTCACGCTGATCTTAAAGTTTCGTCTTGATTTTAATTTTCAGTTTCCTCAGTTTCCTCAGTTTCCTCTGGGGGAGTCTGTTTTTCTACGTTTGCAGCAAAGTCCAGCGGCGCGTCCACGACAGCGGCGGCCGCTGCGGCGGCGGCTTCGATGCGTCCCTGCAGCTCGGCGTCCAGCAGCGACGCCCTGACGGCGACCCGACCCTGAAGAGACGGACAGAAAAATGAACAATTCAGCGTTTCCTTTCAGCCTCTTCTGATGCAGTGATTCCCAAAGTGTGGGCCGCGGCCCCCTGGTGGGCCGTGGTGGTACTCCAGGTGGGCCGCGAGAGGTCATTAAAATAAGGAAATATGTATTAAATCCTAGAATTTTTTTTACAAATATGTGTTTAAATAACTGTAAAAATATTTATTACATTATTTAAAAAATATTTAGACGTAATAAACCAATTGACTGTTATTCTACTGTTAGCTTAACTTAACATTGTGACAAGTGTGACACTTGTTTGTTGACCCCTTACATTAATATTGGAACATAGCTTTTAGTTTTGTATGTTGATCAAAGTGGTGTTTAGAGGTCAGGTGACCTGAGCCTTGGTATTCTGAAGTTTGGGAATGACTATTCTGATGATGCAGCAAACTTAAAGATTAGCTGTTAAAAACAGAAACATTCCTGATCTCATGGTGGTTTTCTACTGGGATCTGACGTCTGACGGCTGAAGCATCAAACATGGAGGACGGGTGTCTGGTCTCCTCACCTTCTTCTTGAATCTGGGCTGAGCCATCGGAGGGTTGAACTTCATGTCCCTGGTGCTGTAGTCTTCAAACAGCTCAGCTGGTGACCTGCACAGGTGACGGTTCAAGAGTGTCATGTAAAACCAGTCTCTCCAGGTCTAACTGGGAGCGGTCACCAGAACATCAAACCAACACTTCAGGCCAGCTGAGGCTTCAACGCCTCTAAGGAGGTGTGGCGTACCTGCGGCTCAGCTCCGCGCTGAGCGCCGACGATCCTTCGCTGGGAGCTCCCTGACTGAGGTGGGCTGCGAACTGCCGGACCACCGGGTGGTAATGTCTCTGGAGACAGAAGACCATGATTGAGTCCATGTTGACCCCAACGGGCTCATGAAGAGTCGCTTTGAAGCTCCTCGTCGAGAGCTGGTGGTCAATGTACTGGAAATAACACTCCACCCACCCCCCGCTGTTACCCTACGTTACCAGTTTTAGCATAGCTTAGCAGATGCTAACTTATGGAAAGTTGCAGTTTCTTTACCGACCAGTGGAGACCAGAGGAACTTCAGCCGCTAGCGGTCGGTAGAGGGACTGCAGTCTCTAGCGGTCGGTGGAGGAACCGCAGCCTCTAGTGGTCGGTAGAGGAACCGCAGCCTCTAGCGGTCGGTAGAGGAACCGCAGCCTTTAGTGGTCGGTAGAGGAACCGCAGCCTTTAGTGGTCGGTAGAGGAACCGCAGCCTCTAGCGGGTGGTAGAGGAACTGCAGCCTCTAGTGGTCTGTAAAGGAACTGCAGCCTCTAGTGGTCGGTAGAGGAACCGCAGCCTTTAGTGGTCAGTAGAGGTAGAGGAACCACAGCCTCTAGCAATCTGTAGAGGAACTGCAGCCTCTAGTGGTCAGTAGAGGAACTGCAGCCTCTAGCGGTCGGTAGAGGAACTGCAGCCTCTAGTGGTCGGTAGAGGAACTGCAGCCTCTAGCGGTCGTAGAGGAAACTGCAGCCTCTAGCGTCGGTAGAGGAACTGCAGCCTCTAGCGGTCAGTAGAGGAACTGCAGCCTCTAGCGGTCGGTAGAGGAACTGCAGCCTCTAGCGGTCGGTGGAGGAACTGCAGCCTCTAGCGGTCGGTAGAGGAACTGCAGCCTCTAGCGGTTGGTAGAGGAACTGCAGCCGGTCTTTTTTGTGTTCTTCGTCCTCATTGGACATCTATTTCTGGAGCGACTGGCGTCTCGTACCTGCAGGGCGTGCAGCTCCCAGAGTGCCGTGTTCTGAGGGTTGCAGTGTTCCGGTTCGTCCAGCTCTGCCAGGTAGAAACCGCTGCCCTGAATCTCGTTGTCTAGCAGGAAGTCGCATCGCGGGAAGGCCTGACGCACAAACACAATAGCAACACACAACAGATGAACGTACGTGAGCAGATAAACAGTCAACATCTTGTCGTGCACGCTCGCTCACGTGCATCGTTGTTCTGCTGGCGGCGAGGATTCCCACGCAGCCGTCGGCCAGGACGTGCAGACTGAGCGTGCTCAGTCGTTTCAGGAAGGCCATCGCCCTCCACAGCGTCACCTGCTTCCTCCGGCGGTTCAGCATGGCGTCCAGGCATCGCACCACGATGATGACGTCATTGTTGGGCGCCCCTGAGGGACGTAGCAGAGTGAGGGCAGCAAGTCAGGTGACCTGTGACGTCAGCGTGGAGGCTGCTGTGATTCATCGGTGAGGGCGTACCTGCGTGCAGCTGAGGCAGCATCCTGTACAGCTGAGAGTAAAACTTCAGGGGGTCGATGTTCAGGGTGTCACCTGGCACAGAGACATAAAACTTTATTGATACAGGCCAGTTAACAGTGACAGGAAGCAAAGGTAGCAGCAGTTGATCCGCAATGCCTCCAACATGGCATAATGGTTTCAGAATGTGGTAAAATTCTGATTCAACATTTAAAAAGTTAGTTAATTTACACTCATGGTCAATGTAGGAACGTAGTTAAAGGTATCTGTGGAATTCTATCCGTGCCAAGCCGTGAACGCTGTCCTCAGAAGGACGGATCAACAAGAACACACACACACACACACCCGTGAACGCTGTCCTCAGAAGGATGGATCAACAAGAACACACACACACACACACCTTGTCCTGACAGGATGGTGAAGACCGTCTGGATGCAGTGAAGACTCTCCCGATTGGTCAGATCCTGCAGAGATCGATCGTTTTATCGACAAATCAATCAATTGATCCATCCAAGGGTGGGGTGGGTGGGGTCAAGCTATGAGTACTCACTCCTGATTGGATGAGGTTCTGCAGCACGTTGAGCAGGTCATCGAAGAACTCCAGGTTGATCAGGTGTGAGAAACTGTCAGGAGGTGACATGAGGGTTGGTTACACGGATGCAGAGCTTGGCGTGTTTCAGGTATTACGGTAAAGCGTAAAATTTTATGTGATAACGATTACCGTTTGTTTGACTTCATCTCATTATCGCGGTCGATTAGCGGGATATATAATATGAGCCTCATTCAAGTCTGTGAACGACTCACGACTGCGTCTCGTGTGAATATGTAGCTTGTAACATCGGCATCGTAACGTTAGCATAGCGGAAAGTGGTCATGGCAGAAAGGACATTTACCAACCCACTAAAAGGACGAAATCCAAAGTCGGGGCATATTTTTATTTTTTTTAAGAATACAGAGGGACAACTGGTGGAGGACAGTTATCTGTCTGCAGAGCACTTGTTTACATTTTATTGTAACTTGTAGAAGCAACTTGAAGGAGCTAAGGCTAATGCTTCAAGCTACTGAGATGTTTCACAAAGAGTAACCTGGTCGACGCGCTTCGCTAACTCACATTTCACAAACATTACCGTTGCGTGTTGATCGAAAAAAATGACCAGAACGATGTTCTTCTGATGCAGTTAAAATATTAATTTATTCCATTAACTGATCCGACAACCATAACGCCGGCAGTTAGCGCCACAGCGGTCAAAAACCTTTTGCCCTTCCGGGTCAAAACAGCTAACCAATAACAGGCAGCTACCTTTATACCTGACCCTCAGGTAACAACACAGCGACACCCACAGACACACAGAGTGAACTACAATTCAGAACAACATATTTGGCTCCTAAACAATTGTTTCTTTATTTGCACATTTATTCTTATTTAAGGTTCAGCTTAAAAGTCCAAAGTTTATTTCATTAGAACTTGCACTATAATTGTTTGCATATTTTGACCTACTATGGTTGTTAAAGTGTTTTATTTAAATTTGCAACAGACAAATAAGCTTTGTTCCTGTTATTTATTTTGTTTATTTAAAATAAAACCTCTTTCTGTGCCAGTTGTTTCTCCGTTTAATGTGAAAGTTTCATTTTGATAAAATTTTGGCTTCTGATGTTTTAGTTTTTAGTTTTAGTCTGACAAGAAAATCACAAGATTTTGTAAAATTATTTAAATGTATGTGTTTTTTGGACATTTGTACAGCAATGAAGAATACTGCGATAATATCGTAAACCGTGATAATTTGGTCGCTACATCCCTAGCGCGTGGGCGTGTCGTACTTAGCCAGCCCCTCCAGGACCGCGGGGAGAAGAACCGACTTCTGAGCCTTCTTCAGGATCCTGAAGTAGATGAGGAAGACGATGTTCAGGGTCTCTGTGTGCTGCGGGGGAGGAAGAGGAGGCGTCAGTCAGCGTCATGACTCGCCCTGCTAGCTCCGACTCTCGCCAGCTCTCATCTCACCAGCTTCAGCTTCTTGTCTTTGCTCTCATCAGCTTCGGCCTCCAGCAGCTCCTTCTCCAGCTTCTCCTCCGCCTTCTTCCACTGAGGACACACCCACATCCATCCTGGTCAAACTCAGCGTTTCAACGCAAATACAAGAATAAACTCACAGAGTCGCTTTGCTGCCCTCCGGTGGACGCTCCGCGTACTACAGGCCATTGTTGACATTATTAGGACTTGTATGATGATATGCGTTTATGTAATTAGTAGGGCTAAAAGACTTTTCAAAACAAAAGCATGTGAGCAACATGCGTTAACGCTCGATAAAATGTCGGCGTTAATAAATTAATGCGTTAACGTGATAATAACGCGTTAACTTGTCCAGCCCTAATTAGAGAGGAATATGTTGGAAGATATTTCATATGTCAAACAAGCAGACGACCTCTGAAGACCTCTGGAGACCCCTGGAGACCTCTGGAGACCTCTGGAGACCTCTGGAGACCTCTGAAGAACTCTGAAGAACTCTAGAGACCTCTGGAGAACTCTGAAGACCTCTGGAGACCTCTGGAGAACTCTGGAGACCTCTAGAGACCTCTGGAGAACTCTGGAGACCTCTGGAGAACTCCAGAGAACTCTGGAGACCCCTGGAGACCTCTGAAGACCTCTGGAGCACTCCAGAGAACTCTGGAGACCTCCGGGGACCTCCGGAGACCTCTGGAGACCTCTGGAGACCTCTGGAGACCTCTGAGTGGACTTGTGATCTGGTGAATCCAGCTTTTACCTTCCTCTGCATCCTGGACAGGTTCTTCTTCTTCTCCTTGTTGTACATGAACTTCTGCTTTGGATTCATCCCCTCCAGGTCCTTCTTCATCTCCACGTCCTTGATCCTGAGACTCAGCAGGGGTCGCAAGCACCTGGAGAAGAAGAGCAGGAGGCAGGTCGGTCCGAGTCCAGCGGTGGAAAACGGACCAGGTTCAGGTGAGTTTGGATCGTCACCTCAGGTTTCACGTTGTAGTTCAGGCCCTTGACGAAGCCGGAGATGACCCGTACGGTGGCCAGCGAGGCCCCGCCCACTTTGTCGTCTTTGAAGAGTTTCTTGAACGCATTACAGCACATTTCTGATATCTGAAATGACATTTGAACGCATCACGGTACATGTCTGACACCTGAACGCATCACGGTACATGTCTGACACCTGAATGCATCATATCACCGGAACGCATCACAGCACAGATCTGATAGCTGAAAGAAACACCTGAAATCACCTGCCAACACCTGCACATTCAAGTTACAACATAACTTTCAAGTTCTGATCCATCAGACCTGATCCCCCTGAACCTCTAGCTCCTCTAGACCTGATCAACCAGACCTGATCCACCTAAACCACGAGAACTGATCGACCTGATCCGCTAGCTACACTAGACCTGATTCGCTATCTCGTCTAGACCTGATTCACCAGAGCTGATCCGCTAGCTCCTCTAGACCTGATCCACCCGACCTGATTCGCTAGCTCCTCTACACCTGATTCACCAGAGCTGATCCGCTAGCTCCTCTAGACCTGATCCGCTAGCTACTCTAGACCTGATCCACTAGCTCGTCTAGACCTGATCCACCAGAGCTGATCCGGTAGCTCCTCTAGACCTGATCCACCCGACCTGATCCGCTAGCTCCTCTAGACCTGATTCGCTAGCTACTCTAGACCTGATCCGCTAGCTACTCTAGACCTGATCCGCTAGCTCGTCTAGACCTGATCCACCTGATCCGCTAGCTACTCTAGACCTGATCCGCTAGCTCGTCTAGACCTGATCCACCTGATCTGCTAGCTCCTCTAGACCTGATCCACCAGAGCTGATCCGCTAGCTCCTCTAGACCTGATCCACCCGACCTGATCCGCTAGCTCCTCTAGACCTGATCCACCCGACCTGATCCGCTAGCTCCTCTAGACCTGATCCACCCGACCTGATCCGCTAGCTCCTCTAGACCTGATCCACCCGACCTGATCCGCTAGCTCCTCTAGACCTGATCCGCTAGCTCCTCTAGACCTGATCCGCTAGCTCCTCTAGACCTGATCCGCTAGCTCAGACCCTGATCCGACCTGATCCACTAGCTCCTCTAGACCTGATCCACTAGCTCCTCTAGACCTGATCCGCTAGCTCCTCTAGACCTAATTGACCTGATCCGCTAGCTCCTCTAGACCTGATTAACCAGAGCTGATCCGCTAGCTCCTCTAGACCTGATCCGCTAGCTCGTCTAGACCTGATCCGCTAGCTCCTCTAGACCTGATCTGCTAGCTCCTCTAGACCTGATCCGATCTAGTTGAATGTCACCAAAGGTGCGGGGCGTCTCGCCTTCTTCGACGGGGCGTTCATCAGTGGAACGAGGATGACGACGATGTTGTTGTGGAAGTTGAAGTGCGGCAGAGCGATGAGCAGCTCGCAGAGCGACCGGACGGCGACCTCAGCGAGTCCCTGGTACGACTCCAGAGCCACGGCCTGACTGCGCTTCCTCTTCTTCTGCTTCCAGTCTGAGGACCAGCAGGAGCACGTTGGAGTGTTAATCAATAAGGGTATAATCAATATTAGTTATTATAATAGGTGTTACACCAACAGATCAGAAATATAAACTTTTTAACTTCCACTTTCTGTCATGAAACATGAACTTTGAGAAGGTTTTAAAGAGTTTTAACTGGTTTCCCTCAGGGTTCTTTCAGAGCCGGACCAAACCAGGCTTATGGGATGTAACGTGGCTCGGTGTGGGTCTGTTGTCGTGGCGACGCACCTTTGATGACCTGCTCCAAGTCCTCCAGGAATAACTTGTACTGACTCACCAAACCCTCCTCGAACTCTCGGAGCTGCTGGGTTTGATTTTTGACCTGCGACACACACAAACACGCCGTGTTCAGTCGACCCGTGACCACCGACATGCCCCGCCCACCATCATTCCCCGCCCACGACGCGCACGGTTACCTTGGCGTTCTTCTCCACGTCGGTCAGAGGTCTGATTCTGTACGTGGGGGCGATGTCCTTGAAGATCTCCATGAGGGAAACCATCACCAGCTTCCTGGTGGACACCGCCACGATGGAGTCGGCCTCCATCAGCATCCCCCGCAGCTCCTTCACACACTTCATCTGCCACACATCACATGGTGTTACAAGCCCCGCCCCCTTCCTGATGACATAGACGGTGGCGGTTCTCTTACGTTACTCAGGGGGTTGGAGACGATGGCCGACGCCAGGCCGGCGATGGTCTGCTTCCTCCGGTTCAGGGTCTGGCCTCTAAACCCCACCCTCTGGGCCGGCGTCAGCGCCTCGTGGCTCTCTGGCGCCGCCCCTGGACAGGAGGACACACGACAGCCGTGGCGTCAGAGCGTCAGCTGGACCTGGATCTAAATCACCATGAATCTAAATCTAAATCACCATGTGCTTCGTACCGTTTTGTTCCGGGTTCGGCTCCTCTGTAGCAGCTTCCTCCTCCTCTTCCTCCTTCTCTTCCTCGTCCGGCTCATTTTTACGAACTTAAATCAAAAGGATGAGAGTGTTTCTGATCAGCGTCCACCTTGTGACGACCATCATTGGGCCTCTTTCATCACACCTTTATATATCTGGAGCAGATGTGGGTAGTTGGTGGTTGGGTAGTTGGTAGCTGGGTGGTTGGGTGGTTGGTGGCTGGGTGGTTGGGTAGTTGGGTTATTGGGTGGTTGGGTGGTTGGGTAATTGGGTGGTTGGGTAGTTGGTGGGTTGGGTGGTTGGGTTATTGGGTGGTTGGGTGGTTGGGTAATTGGGTGGTTGGGTAGTTGGTGGGTGGGTGGTTGGGTAATTGGGTGGTTGGGTTATTGGGTGGTTGGGTGGTTGGGTAATTGGGTGGTTGGGTAGTTGGTGGGTGGGTGTTGGGTCCTTGGGTCGCTGGGTGGTTGGGTCGTTGGCGGTTTGGGTCTGCCTGGGTGGTTGGGTGGTTGGCTTGGGTGTTTGGGTGGTTGGGTATTTGGGTGTTTGGGTGGTTGGGTGGTTGGGTCATTGGTTTGGGTTGGGTGGTTTGGGTCGTTGGGTGGTTTGGGTGTTGGGTTGGTTTGGGTGGTTGGGTTGGTTGGGTTGGTTTGGTTTTTGGTTTTTGGGTGGTTGGTGGTTTGGGTGGTTGGGTGGTTGGGTAGTTGGGTGGCTGGGTGGTTGGGTAGTTGGGTGGCTGGGTAGTTGGGTATTGGGTGGTTGGGTAGTTGGTGGCTGGGTGGTTGGGTAGTTGGTAGCTGGGTGGTTGGGTAGTTGGGTGGTTGGGTAGTTGGTAGTTGGGTGGTTGGGTAGTTGATGGCTGGGTGGTTGGGTAGTTGGTAGCTGGGTGGTTGGGTAGTTGTGTGGGTGGTTGGGTAGTTGGGTTATTGGGTGGTTGGGTAGTTGGGTGGCTGGGTAATTGGGTGGTTGGGTAACTGGGTGGTTGGGTAGTTGGGTAGCTGGGTGGTTGGGTATTTGGGTTTTGGGTGGTTGGGTATTTGTGTGGTTGGTTTGGGTTGTTGGTGGGTTGTTGTTGGTGTTGGTCGTTGCGTGGGTGGTTGGGTCGTTGGTTGGGTCTTTGGGTGGTTGGGTAGTTTGGGTTGGGTTGGGTGGCTTGGGGTGGTTGGTTGGGTAGTTGGTGGGTGGGTGGTTGGGTAATTGGGTTATTGGGTGGTTGGGTAGTTGGCGGTTGGGTAGCTGGGTTGGGTGGCTGGGTGGGTTGGGTAGTTGTGGGTTGGTTGGGTTGGTAGTTGGGTGTTGGGTTGGGGTTGGGTGGTGGGTGGTTGGGTAGTTGGTGTGGTTGGTAGTGGGTGGTGGTTGGTGGGGGTTGGTGGGGTTTGTGGTGTGGGTGTTGGGTCGTTGGTGGGTAGTTGGGTGTTTGGTGGGTTGGTTGGGTGGTTGGGTAGTGGGTGGTTGGGTGGTTGGGTGGTTGGGTAATTGGGTGGTTGGGTAATTGGGTGGTTGGGTAATTGGGTGGTTGGGTAATTGGGTAGTTGCGTGGGTGGTTGGGTAGTTGGTAGCTGGGTAGTTGGGTAGTTGCGTGGGTGGTTGGGTAGTTGGGTAGTTGCGTGGGTGGTTGGGTAGTTGGTAGCTGGGTGGTTGGGTAGTTGCGTGGGTGGTTGGGTAGTTGGGTTATTGGGTGGTTGGGTAGTTGGGTGGGTGGGTAATTGGGTGGTTGGGTAATTGGGTGGTTGGGTAATTGGGTGGTTGCGTGGGTGGTTGGGTAGTTGGTAGCTGGGTAGTTGGGTAGTTGCGTGGGTGGTTGGGTAATTGGGTAGCTGGGTGGTTGGGTAGTTGCGTGGGTGGGTAATTGGGTGGTTGGGTAATTGGGTGGTTGGGTGGTGGTTGGGTGGTTTGGTAATTGGGTTGGGTGGTTGGGTTTGGGTATTTGCTGGGTGGTTTGGTGTTTTGGTAGTTGGGGTTGGGTCTTTGCGTGGGTGGTTGGGTAGTTGGTGGCGTTGGGTGTTGGGGTGGTTGGGTAGTTGTGGTTGGGGTTGGGTGTTGGGTGGGTGGTTGGGTATTTGGTTAATTGGGTGGTTGGGTAGGTGGGGGGTGGGTAATTGGGTGGTTGGGTAATTGGGTTTGGGTAATTGGGTTTGGGTCTTGGGTTTAGCGTGGGTGGTTGGTAGTTTGGTTATTGGGTATTGGGTGTTGCGTGGGTGGTGGGTAGTTGGGTGGGGTGGTGGGGTAATTGGTGTGGGTGGTTTGGGTGGTTGGGTGTTGGGTGGGTTGGTAATGGAGTGGTTTGGTTTGGGGTGGTTGGGGAGTTGGGTAGTTGGCGTGGGTGGTATGGTGTAGTTGGTAGTTGGGGGTAGTTGGGTAGTTGCGTGGTTGGTTGGGTGGTTTGCTGGGGTGGTTTGGGTGGTGTTAGGTTGCGGTGTTGGGTTTGGTTTGGGTTTATTGGGGTGGTTGGGTAGTTGGGTGTTGGGGGGGGTGGTTGGGGTTGCGTGGGTGGTTGGGTAGTTGGTAGCTGGGTAGTTGGGTAGTTGCGTGGGTGGTTGGGTAATTGGGTAGCTGGGTGGTTGGGTAGTTGGCGGTTGGGTAGCTGGGTAGTTGATGGCCGGGTGGTTGGGTAGTTGGGTGGGTGGTTGGGTAGTTGGTGGTTGGGTAATTGGGTAATTGGGTAGTTGGGTGGGTGGGTAGACTGATATAGGAAATTATAGCATTATAAGTGTTTTAGTTTTACTTCAGAACTACTAATATCTTCATGGATGCTGAAACTCCAACTTCACTCTGCTCACAGTTTTCGCTCAAACGCGTTATAGTTTCATGGATGAGGCCCGTCTCACGGACGGGTTGGCGTACGCTCGTACCTCTCTCGATGCTCTGCGGGATCACTCCCCTCTTGTCCTTGATGGGCAGCAGGTGGATCAGCTCCTTCTCCTCCTCCGTCTTCGCCATCTTCCTCGGGACCTTCTCGTAGCTGCGGACCACGTCCGAGCTTCTCTTCTTCCCGCTGTGCACCGGCTCGCTGCAACGCCGCGACAAAATAAAACCAACAAACCTCAGTCAGCGCTCACAAGTCAGAACTAGTATCCCTAATTAGGGTGGCTTTAACCCAGAAACAGGTGTTTGTAGCAGCAAGATGTTCACTGAGCCAGTTGGTGTGTTTTTAATGTAGAAATGGTCTTTAGAGGAGGAAGAGGTTAAGCAGGCGTTACCATGCCGACAGGTCTCTGGTGATGAAGGAGGCCTGGTGGGCCATGGCGCTCATCTGCTCCAGGTCGTCGTCCTCCATCATGTCTGTGGGCAGAGTCTCCAGGAACTCCTCCTCGTCCTCCTCTTCCTCTGTCAGAGCGGCGAGAACACGTCAACGCAAGACGTCACGGATGACCGCGGCGCCTGGGGCAGCGGCCCTTACCTGGTCTCTTCCTGTACGTCTCCAGGGGGCGGGGCGTCTGGAGGGCCACGCCCTTCACCGCCTGCCGCAGCCTCTTCTGCTCTTTGCGCTGCTTCTTGGCAGCGTTCTGCTGCTTCATCTGGCGGTTCTTCAGCTTGTTGTCCAGCTTCACGCCGCTCGTCTTCAGCAGACGGCGGAAGGTCGGCCGGCGCTTCGAGCGAGGCTGAAAAACACGACGTTTACAACGGCTTTCTGTCAATCATGTCCCAAATATTAAACTTTGAACCTTTGAAGCCTGTGGATTTTAGTGCAAAAAACACAATGCAAAGAGGGAAAGACATCATCAGTGGACTTTGGAGGTGTCAATGTGATGTAGGATTAAAACAACTGCATAAAAAAGGATGGACAAAAATTCCTCCACAACCATGTGAGAGACTGATACAGTCACAAATACTTCAACTTATTACTATACTTCAAATGGTGGAGCTACAATGTGTACTTGTATAATGCGGGTGCTTATGGTTGCCCTAATTTTCTCCCTTTACCTTCATTTGTGTTCAGTAAAACATTACAGTAAAAAAGTGACAGAATGTGAAGCTGCCAGACTCCATTCAGATAAACGTCGCTTTAACTGTATCTGTATCCCGTTCTTCCGCATAATAATTTTAATATTCTCTCAAAAGACTCTGATGCCGGAGGCGATATAAAAGTATCAACATGCTGTTGACATGTCTAAATAATTTTATAAAAAAGAAAAATGTTCTACTGCAGTGACGCATCGGCACGAAGCAGACGTGCCAGAATTGGCCGTTTTCTCTATGGAGTCTGGAACGAGCAGAACGTAGGAGGTCCGCCAGCACCAGAGTCCGGTCTAAAAAGCCCTGATTTTACGGTTTCACTCACCGGGGCCATGGCGACTGGAAGTCTTCGCGTCTAGATGTCAGTGCAACGCTAAAACAACGTCCTCGGGGCGTCCGTGGAGAGGCAGGTCCGTGGATTTTGGTTTTTAAAAGGTCCGGTTCTATGTAGGACGCGTGCGAAACAGGATTACGCTTAAAACCGGAACGGCTTCACCAGAGTCCGCCGGCGGCGAGGAGACCACAGCGACACCAGCGGCCGGCGGACCGGCGAAGCAGCATGGTACCAGTGCGCCTGCGCTGATGCGAAATTCACAACGTCACGGCGTCAGTTTATGTTTGTGATTTTCTGATTTTACAGCCAAAGGACGCGATTAGAAAACAAAAGCCTTAATTTTATAATAAACATTGTTGAAAAATTCACAATTTCATTTAGAAAATGTTGCTTTCTTACAGACTTATTTAAACATTTCGAACATCTGCAGAAATAAATGATTGTAATCAAAACTCGTAGGTCTTTAACTTTATTATATTACTGAAAAAACGAGTAATTTCACTGAGTTGAAAGATCAGGCTTTTGCACAATCAAATTGTTTTAAGACTTTCTAATAGAAAGAATTTAAATTTAACAAAACATTTATGAATAAAGTATATTACGTGGATGATCAAATAATTATCTAATGTTCCATTTGAATATCAAATAAAATATTGTTCTATGTTAAATTTGTGATTTTTACAGAAAAGTGTGTACTTTCACAATAATCACGTTACAATAATTTGTATATTTATACTCAATAGTTGTGATGTTACAAAAATCTCATGTCAAATTGTAAAATTAGAGATTTTTTATTTTTCAAATTTTCTTTTCTACAACAAAATGCCAACATTTGAAATAATTTGCAGTTTTAAAACATGAAATTATAATTTCCTGTCAAAACATTTTTACATTTTTTTATTTTGTAGTTTTATTAACAAAAAAAAACAACCCAAAAACAAATGTTACAACAAAGAGTTGTGATAAAATGTTTTTCAAATTTTCTTTATTACGACAAAATGTAAATTTTATGAAATTTTAAAATAAAAAAATGTGACTTAAGGACAAAAAGCTTCAGTTTCCCAGCTGAAATTAAAATAGTAAAATCAGAAGTCACCACTTGCCTTCATCACATTTTATTCTCATTTTTAATCCTCAAACATGAAAATTGTCAAATAAATAAAAAATAAAAAAAAAACATTTGCAGAAAGGCTCATAATCAACATAATTCAGAGTCGAGGCTCTGACCAATCAGAGGGTCTGAACAGGATGATGTCACCGGTGTGGTCAGAGCCGTCTCCATGGCAACAGATCCACTTAAACCTGAGCAGCTCAAAAATGAAGAAGGGTGTTTGAGGGCCACTGGTCAGACTGGTTCACTTCCTGTCTGTACTGGGACCAGTCAGGGATCTGTCTGAGACCAGTCTGGGACCAGTCTGGAATCTGTCTGGGACCGGTCTGAGACCAGTCTTGGACCGGTCTGGGACCAGTCTAGGACCGGTCTGAGACCAGTCTGAGACCAGTCTGGGACCAGTCAGGGATCTGTCTGGGACCGGTCTGAGACCAGTCTTGGACCGGTCTGGGACCAGTCTAGGACCGGTCTGAGACCAGTCTGAGACCAGTCTGGGACCAGTCAGGGATCTGTCTGGGACCGGTCTCAGACCAGTCAGGGACCGGTCTCAGACCAGTCTGGAATCTGTCTGGGACCGGTCTGAGACCAGTCTTGGACCGGTCTGAGACCAGTCTTGGACCGGTCTGGGACCAGTCTAGGACCAGTCTAGGACCGGTCTGAGACCAGTCTGAGACCAGTCTGGGACCGGTCAGGGACAAGTCAGGGACCAGTCTGGGACCAGTCTGGGACCAGTCTGGGACCGGTCTGGGACCGGTCTGGGACCGGTCTGGGACCAGTCAGGGACCGGTCAGGGACCAGTCAGGGACCAGTCTGGACCAGTCTGGGACCAGTCTGGGACCGGTCTGGGACCGGTCTGGGACCGGTCTGGGACCGGTCAGGGACCAGTCAGGGACCAGTCTGGGACCAGTCTGGGACCGGTCTGGGACCAGTCAGGGACCAGTAAGGGACCAGTCAGGGACCAGTCTGTGACCAGTCTGGGACCAGTCTGACACCAGTCTGACACCAGTCTGAGACCAGTCAGGGACCAGTCAGGGACCAGTCTGTGACCAGTCTGGGACCAGTCTGACACCAGTCTGAGATCAGTCTGGGACCAGTTGTGGGACCAGTCAGAGACCAGTCAGGGATCTGTCTGGGACCAGTCTGAGACGAGTCTAGGACCAGTGCGGGACCAATCTGAGACAAGTCCGAGACCAGTTGTGGGACCAGTCAGAGACCAGTCTGAGACCAGTTGCGGGATCAGTCAGAGACCAGTCAGAGACCAGTCAGAGACCAGTCAGGGACCAGTCTGGGACCAGTCTGGGACCGGTCTGGGACCGGTCTGGGACCGGTCTGGGGTCTGGGACCGGTCAGGGACCAGTCAGGGACCAGTCTGGGACCAGTCTGGGACCGGTCTGGGACCAGTCAGGGACCAGTAAGGGACCAGTCAGGGACCAGTCTGTGACCAGTCTGGGACCAGTCTGACACCAGTCTGACACCAGTCTGAGACCAGTCAGGGACCAGTCAGGGACCAGTCTGTGACCAGTCTGGGACCAGTCTGACACCAGTCTGAGATCAGTCTGGGACCAGTTGTGGGACCAGTCAGAGACCAGTCAGGGATCTGTCTGGGACCAGTCTGAGACGAGTCTAGGACCAGTGCGGGACCAATCTGAGACAAGTCCGAGACCAGTTGTGGGACCAGTCTGAGACCAGTCTGAGACCAGTCTGGGACCAGTCTGACACCAGTCTGGGACCAGTCTGAGATCAGTCTGGGACCAGTTGTGGGACCAGTCAGAGACCAGTCAGAGATCTGTCTGGGACCAGTCTGAGACCAGTCTGGGACCGGTCTGAGGCCAGTCTAGGACCAGTTCGGGACCAATCTGAGACAAGTCCGAGACCAGTTGTGGGACCAGCCTGAGACCAGCCTGGGACCAGTCAGGGACCAGTCTGGAACCAGACTGGGACCGGTCTGAGGCCAGTCTGGGACCAGACTGGGACCGGTCTGGGACCAGTCTAGGACCAGTCTAGGACCAGACTGGGACCAGACTGGGACCAGACTGGGACCGGTCTGGGACCAGTCTAGGACCAGTCTAGGACCAGACTGGGACCAGACTGGGACCAGACTGGGACCAGTCTGAGACTCAGTCCTCAACCTGAGAAAATTAACTCAACATTCGTAACTCCCGCCGCTCACGTGTAGCCGCTAACGCATCGCGCTCACGCGTAGCTGCTAACGCGTAGCCGCTAACGCATCGCGCTCACGCGTAGCTGCTAACGCGTAGCCGCTAACGCATCGCGCTCACGCGTAGCTGCTAACGCGTAGCCGCTAACGTGTCGCGCTCACGCGTAGCTGCTAACGCGTAGCTGCTAACGCGTAGCTGCTAACACTCGCGCTCACGCGTAGCCGCACTTGTGCAGCTTCAGGTTCCGCTTGTCAGAGTACCTCTTCCCGCACTTGTCGCAGATGAACTGCTTGCCGCCGGCGTGCACGTGCCTCTTGTGCGTCCGCAGGTGGCTGCCCTGGCTGAACGCCCGGCCGCAGACGTCGCAGGCGTACGGCTTCTCGCCGGTGTGCACGCGGACGTGCAGCTTCAGGCTGTTGGCGTTGTTGAAGCGCTTGTCGCAGGAGTCGCACTGGAACGGCCGCTCCTTGGAGTGGGTGCGCCCGTGCGACATCAGGCTGCTCTGCTGGCTGAACGTCTTGCCGCACTCCTGGCACGCGAACGGGCGCTCGCCCGTGTGGATCCGCCGGTGGATCTTCAGGTTCACCGACTGCCGGAACGTCTTCCCGCAGAGCTCGCAGCCGTACGGCCGCGCGCCGCTGTGGATGCGCTGGTGGTTGCGCAGGTTGACGGCGTGGCGGAAGGTCTTGGAGCACTGCTCGCACTTGAAGGGCTTCTGGCCCGTGTGGATGAGCTGGTGCGTCTTGAGCGTCACGGCGCGCGTGAAGCCCTTGCCGCAGACGCTGCAGACGAAGATCTTCTTGCCGGTGTGCGTGACGGCGTGGCGGTGCAGGTTCTGCAGCAGGTTGAAGCGGCGGCCGCACACCTCGCAGGTGAACGGCCGCTCCTCGCTGTGGACGACGGAGTGCGTCTTGAGCTGCGCCCGTTTGGAGAAGCGCTTGCCGCACTGCGGGCACTCGAACGGGCGCTCCCCCGTGTGCGTGCGCATGTGGGTGTGCATGCTCTGGCGCTGGCGGAAGGCGCGGCCGCAGACGCCGCAGGTGAACGGCTTGTCGCCCGTGTGGATCAGTAGGTGCGCCTTCAGGTTGCTCTGAGACGAAAACGACTTCCCGCACACCGAGCACGTGGCGCTCCCCCAGGAGCTCATCTGCGGCGGGGGCTCCTCCGGCAGGGGCTCCTCCTCTGATGGCGGCGGGTCGGCCTCCACCTGGGCTCCTGCAAGAAAAACACAGACTTTAAGAATGGACCGACCGTCCGGGTGCGCCCGTTCGGCGCCGCCACAGATGTGTTCGGAGGAGGCCTCACTCTCTGCGATGGCGCCCAGGTCGATGTTCCCGTATTCGTCTTTGATGGTGACCGCCAGCACAAACGGGGCCTCCAGCGTCTCCTCATCCTGCTCCGGTTTGGTCTGCGGACAGAAACCGGGTCAGGTGGGTCGGCGGGCGCGCCACCCACCCGTGGACTCCAGCGAGCCGGTCTTACCTGGGGCGGCTGGTCCGCGCCGGCGCTCCGACGTCGGATCCCGTAGGAATGCTCGAGCTCTGCGAGGAATGGTGTCGCGGTTAGCGTGACGTGGGCGGAGCTTCTGATCGGGGGGCGGGGTTAGGGGGGTATACGTACCGACGTCGGCGCTGTGGAGGATGTTGAGGACGCTGGTCTGCAGCTTCCTGCTGCTCCGACCCGTCTGCAGCTCCACCAGCAGTCTGGCCTCGTCCACGATGTTCAGGATCTTCCCCAGAGCCTCGTTACCCAGAGTCTCCATGACGGCGGCAAACAGCACCTGGAGGCGGCAGGTGGCGGGACAAACAGGAAGTAACCGATAACCGATAACTTTTAGCTCCTAAAGGCTGATACCGATAACCGATAACACACACATATACCTAAGATCATTACATCAATACTATGAACAAAACCAAAAATAGTTTTGACTTTTTAATTAACAGACTGCTGCTGGCTTGCACACGTTAGCATTAGCTTCCGTTAGCTCACATTAGCGTGATTTCAAAACTCCATAGAAGTGATTGTTATGTTGTAGGTGGCTGATCAGGTTTTACGTATTAAAGTTTGTGCTTCCCTCCTCGTAGAATTCACTCGGAGGATTCGTCACAAATAACCACCAAACTACCTTCTTCTGAAACTTTAACGAAGTTCCACGCCGCCATGTTTGTTGTGATCAGCGCTGTGCTGCAGGCTGCATTCAAGGTGTAACGTAAATTCCCACGTTCCCTCGTTTGCTAGTCGTTCTTTCAGCCTTTTCTATTTTTTTTCTTTTTTTTATGTGTAACATGAGGGAAAATACTGCGAATATCAATTAAAGTCAGCAACTACCAAAATTATGACCGAGTTAACGAGTTGTTTTCTGGCATGAGGGGGTATTCTTGATTTTCCTTATTGAGTAATAGTTTTTCCGACGTCACTTGAACATAACATTCACTGCCGGTCATTCAAGGCTCAGAGGGAGCGAGACACTGCTGTGTTGACAAAAATATATGTTATCGGGGCTGTTGACGTCATAACTTCCTGTTATCGGCCCGATAGTTATTGTGCAACCCTAACAGGAAGCATGTGTTTATAGCAGGGAATTATGGGAATCTTAGAAAAATGGTGTTGGAGCAGAGAACATCTAAACATTGAGATGCAGCTGCTGTAGTTGCAGTAGAGTTGCTGTAGAGAGACGTGACGTGCTGACGTCAGATGAGTGACAGCTGGACTCAGATAAATGAGATGGTCCAAGAAGATCACGATCGAGCAATTATGGATGTTTTTGTATTTAATAACCAACCAGAAGACACAGCACCACTTCCATAAACTGCTTTATCTGCAGATTTAATCAGATCAAACCCTGAACTTTGACACAAAACTGCTCTGAACTAAAACAACGTCCACAAACATCCGGTCAAATGCGGGGCTCCTCCCCGCTCCTCACCGTCCTCTCCCGGCCGCCCTGCTGCTCCCTGACCGTCGGAGGTCGTTCCTCTCCGGGGTCCGGACCGTCCTCCAGAAGCTTCTTGAGCTCCGCCACCGCCGCGGCGACCAGAGACTCCATGACGGCGGCCAGCTGGGTGAGCAGACCCGCGGAGCTCATCCTGCCGACACCCGCGGAGCATCCGCCGCGGAGCCCCGGAGCTGCGACCGGAGCTGCGACCGGAGGTCCGTTAGAGACGCGAGGGTCACAGCGAAGCGCCTCCCAGAGCTAGAACCAGAGCCAGGACCGGGACCGGGACCAGGAGCCACGACAAAACACACAAACCACCACGGCACTGAGTGCCCTTAATCCTGCTCCGGCTGGAACAACAGCTTCCGGAAGAAAACAGTTCCGCTCCTTTGACACTTTCGTCACTTCCGTCAGCGCCGTTTCTGACGCTTTCGTTTGACAAAAACAAACAAACAAACAAAACAAACAAAAAGTCAAAAGAGTTTTTTAAAAAAGCCTTTAAATGTTAAGGTTTGGTGCGTGAATGAAGCCGTGTGGATCATCGAGGCTTCTTTCAGTTGTGTAGAGTTGTGTGGAGGAACAGCGACGCCTGGTGGCAACATTTATGACTTTACAGCAAAAAATGTGTCATTTTGGACAAAAAGTACAATTTTGCTAAATTTTAAATTTTTTGACATTAAAGTGGAATTCACGTCAAAAAGAAGAAATTTTCACAGAATGATATTTTACAACAAAAAAAAATGCAATTTTTAGTGAGAGTTAAGATTTTATTTCTGATTTTAATGAAACAAGGTTTCAGTTTTCAAAATAAGAAAATCCTTTTAAACAGTAATTTTACAATAAAAAGTTGCTTTTTTTTAAGAGAAAAGTCCGATCTTTAGAAATTTGCAATTTTACAAGAAAAAATTGTGATTTTAAAACAAAAGTCAAAGTAATACAACACATAGTTGTAATTAACACCAAAAAGCAGCATTCTGACAAAAGTTAATATTTTAGAAATAAAAAAAATGATTAAAGTTAAAAGGTTGGGATTCTGTGAAATTCCTGATTTTGCAACAAAAAATTTTGTAAAAAAAATGTGACTTTACAAAATTTGCAGTTTAGGAAGGAAAATTTGTGCTAAAAATTTAAAAAGTGAAGGTAAAAGTCTAAATTGTTGCACTTTTTTGACAAAAAAAAATCAGAAAGTCACAATATTGTGAAATTCATCAAAAAAAACAACAAACAACAATTAAAACTTTTATAAAATTCCCAACTACTTAGTGAAAGACCTAAAGTTAGAAGTTTATGTAAATATTTCTGATTTGTAGGAGGTAACTGAGGTAAGGTGGGCGTGTCTTTTTCAATGCATTTGTTCATTTCTCGGTTGACTGAGTGGGCGGAGTCAGCTCCTCCCTTTTACAGTCAGAAACTTTTTAACCCTTTTTTTGTTTAAAACTGACAACTGATGACTTTACATTTGTTCATATTTTTCTCCATTTTGTTTATTTTGAATTTGTTTCTGACTCGTTTATTTTCTTCATCTTGTTGGTTTTCTTTATCGCAGCGGCGCCTGAAAACACCACAGAAGAAGAAGAAGCAGGAGGAGGAGCTAGCTGGGGGCTCGGGGACACGTCTGGGCGTCACCCTGCCTCCTCGCCGCGGCGCTGGCGGTCCCTCCACTCCCTGATCAGATGGTTGGCAACGGCGTGTTTGGGCGGGAGCCAGATGATGGGGGCGTCACCCCTCCTGGGCGGAGTCTTCACCTGCAGGGCGCGGGACACCTCCTCCAGGCTGAACCAGCGGGCGTCCTCCAGCTCTGAGTGGTCCACGTCCACCTGAACAGATACCACAGCCGTCACATGACTTCAGAGGTTTAAAACAAGCACCAGGTGTGAATATGACACCTGTGTGAGCATGAGGTCACCTGGGAATGGGCGGGGCTGACAGTGGCGTGGCAACCCACCATGAAGGAACTGTGAGGGAAGGGCCAGTGCTGCGAGGAGCTGTAGGAGATGCTCTGGACCTCCAGACCCACCTCCTCCGCCACCTCCCTGTGAAGAGCCTCCTCCAGAGTCTCCCCTGGAAGCAGCCCACAGGTGAGGAGCAGGTGAGTGACAGGTGGGGAACAGGCGAGGAGCAGGTGAGTGACAGGTGGGGAACAGGTGAGGAGCAGGTGAGAGACAGGTGGGGAACAGGCGAGGAGCAGGTGAGTGACAGGTGGGGAACAGGTGAGGAGCAGGTGAGGAGCAGGTGAGTGACAGGTGGGGAACAGGTGAGTGACAGGTGAGTAGCAGGTGAATGACAGGTGGGGAACAGGCGAGGAGCAGGTGAGTGACAGGTGGGGAACAGGTGAGTGACAGGTGAGTGACAGGTGAGGAGGAAATGAGTGACGATGAGTGACAAGTGGGGAACATGTGAGTGACAGGTGAGGAGCAAATGAGTGATAGGTGAGTGACAGGTGAGGAACATGTGAGTGACAGGTGAGTGACAGGTGGGGAACAGGTGAGTGACAGGTGAGGAGGAAATGAGTGACGATGAGTGACAAGTGGGGAACATGTGAGTGACAGGTGAGTGACAGGTGGGGAACAGGTGAGTGACAGGTGAGGAGCAAATGAGTGTTAGGTGAGTGACAGGTGAGGAACATGTGAGTGACAGGTGAGTGACAGGTGAGTGACAGGTGGGGAACAGGTGAGTGACAGGTGAGGAGCAAATGAGTGATAGGTGAGTGACAGGTGAGGAACATGTAAGTGACAGGTGAGTGACAGGTGGGGAACAGGTGAGTGACAGGTGAGGAGGAAATGAGTGACGATGAGTGACATGTGGGGAACATGTGAGTGACAGGTGAGTGACAGGTGGGGAACAGGGGAGTTACAGGTGAGTTACAGGTGGGGAACAAATGAGTGACGATGAGTGACAGGTGGGGAACAGGTGAGTGACAGGTGAGGAGCAAATGAGTGATAGGTGAGTGACAGGTGGGGAACAGGTGAGTGACAGGTGAGGAGCAAATGAGTGACAGGTGAGTGACAGGTGGGGCACATGTGAGTGACAGGTGAGTGACAGGTGAGGAGCAAATGAGTGACAGGTGGGGAACAGGCGAGGAGCAGGTGAGGGACAAGTGGGGAACATGTGAGTGACAGGTGGGGAACAGGTGAGTGACAGGTGAGGAGCAAATGAGTGATAGGTGAGTGACAGGTGAGGAACATGTGAGTGACAGGTGAGGAGGAAATGAGTGACGATGAGTGACAAGTGGGGAACATGTGAGTGACAGGTGAGTGACAGGTGGGGAACAGGTGAGTGACAGGTGAGGAGCAAATGAGTGATAGGTGAGTGACAGGTGAGGAACATGTGAGTGACAGGTGAGTGACAGGTGGGGAACAGGTGAGTGACAGGTGAGGAGGAAATGAGTGACGATGAGTGACAAGTGGGGAACATGTGAGTGACAGGTGAGTGACAGGTGGGGAACAGGTGAGTTACAGGTGGGGAGCAAATGAATGACGATGAGTGACAGGTGGGGAACAGGTGAGTGACAGGTGAGGAGCAAATGAGTGATAGGTGAGTGACAGGTGGGGAACAGGTGAGTGACAGGTGAGGAGCAAATGAGTGACAGGTGAGTGACAGGTGGGGCACATGTGAGTGACAGGTGAGTGACAGGTGAGGAGCAAATGAGTGACAGGTGGGGAACAGGTGAGTGACAAGTGAGGGACACATGAGTGATAAATGAGTGACAGGTGAGGAGGAAATGAGTGACAAGTGGGGAACAGGTGAGTTATAGGTGAGTTACAGGTGGGGAGCAAATGAGTGACAGGTGAGTGACAGGTGGGGAACAGGTGAGTGACAGGTGGTGAGCAAATGAGTGACAGGTGAGTTACAGGTGAATTACAGGTGAGGAGCAAATGAGTGACAGGTGAGTGACAGGTGGGGCACATGTGAGTGACAGGTGAGTGACAGGTGAGGAGCAAATGAGTGACAGGTGGGGAACAGGTGATTCACATGTGAGGGACACATGAGGGACAAGTGAGTAACAGGTGAGGGACAGGTGGGGAGCAGGTGAGTCAGCAGACAGACAGGTGAGACTGACCCATGTCACAGAAGCCAGCCAGAGCGCTGTACAAGCCTTGAGGGAAGGACGACTGACGGCCCAACAAACACCGTTTCCCATCAGACACCAGGACGATGACCACTGGAGACATCTGCAGTAAAACCAGTCAGAACCCAGTCAGAACCCAGTCAGAACCAGTACCAGTACCTGTAACTCTGCTGATGTTTTAGTGCCTAAATACTGCTGGTTA
Organism: Hirundichthys speculiger; assembly: GCA_018398805.1. NCBI lineage: Eukaryota > Metazoa > Chordata > Actinopteri > Beloniformes > Exocoetidae > Hirundichthys > Hirundichthys speculiger. The sequence continues at coordinate 1,374,094 of JAGFBZ010000144.1, forward strand.
GTTCACTTCTTCGTCTCCAACCCAGAACTGTTCTACATAGTGACTCAGGCCTGGTTCTGGTTCTGGTTCTGGTTCTGACCTGCGGGTAGTGGATGATGGAGCTGCCGCTGCAGAACCTCTGGCTGCCGGCGCGGTTCTGTTGGGTCGGCTGGCCGGTGGCGCTGCAGAACCTGTTGGTCTGATGCCAGCGCAGCAGAGCCTGAGCCTGCAGGACGGGCAGACGTCAGAACCAGAACACGGATCCTGGACCGTCAGAAACTCAGAGTCCGGTTGGTTCCTCACCTTCGCCACCAGCGGCGACTCAGCTGCTGTCAGGAGAAAGAAGGCTCTCCTCAGGTCCATGAAGGTTCCCCCACACTGTTCTGCTACTGCAGCCTGATCCAGTCCTCCTGAACAGAACCAGAACCTCCAGAACTCAAAATCCATTCAAAACGATGCCCTCAGGTGCTCAGAAGAAGCTACAGAACTCTAAAGACAATCAGAACTTATGAAACAGTATCATGAACGAAACACGTTCTTACCCACATCCAGACAGAACTGAGCCCGGTTCTGTTCAGAGCAGCCGATCAGAACCGACTCCGTCAGCAGGGATCCGTCAGAACCAAATCTCTGCAGGAGTGACTGAACATCTGGAACATGAACACAAGTGTTGAAGTTCTACCTGAGGTTCTAAATGAGGTCTAAAGGTTCTGGACCTAGAGGTTCTGACAGGTTCTGATCTGCAGGTGCTCACTAAGGTTCTTCTAGAGGTTCTGGCTCCCTAAAAGTTTCATAATTTTGCAACAGAAAGATTTTATAAATTTTGAGAATTTATGAAAAAACTTTAACCTCCATATATTTTATAATTTAGGTTTAATCTCCAAAGGTTCTGTCAGTTCTATCATGTTCTGTTCTGCTTCCAGAGGTTCTGATGGGTCAGTGAGTATCTGAGGTTCTCTGCTGGACCTTCTACCTCAGGCTGTCTCTCCTAGGTTCTGGTCTTGGTTCTGTACCTGTGATTCTGGTGTTGGTTCTGTGGTTCTGTACCTGTGATTCTGTTCTTGGTTCTGTGGTTCTGGTGTTGGTTCTGTGATTCTGGTGTTGGTTCTGTGGTTCTGTACCTGTGATTCTGGTGTTGGTTCTGTGGTTCTGGTGTTGGTTCTGTGGTTCTGTACCTGTGGTTCTGGTGTTGGTTCTGTGGTTCTGTACCTGTGATTCTGGTGTTGGTTCTGTGGTTCTGGTGTTGGTTCTGTGGTTCTGTACCTGTGATTCTGTTCTTGGTTCTGTGGTTCTGGTGTTGGTTCTGTGATTCTGGTGTTGGTTCTGTGGTTCTGTACCTGTGATTCTGGTGTTGGTTCTGTGGTTCTGTACCTGTGGTTCTGGTGTTGGTTCTGTGATTCTGGTGTTGGTTCTGTGGTTCTGTACCTGTGATTCTGGTGTTGGTTCTGTGGTTCTGGTCTTGGTTCTGATGTTCTGTACCTGTGATTCTGGTGTTGGTTCTGTGGTTCTGGTGTTGGTTCTGTGGTTCTGTACCTGTGGTTCTGGTGTTGGTTCTGATGTTCTGTACCTGTGATTCTGGTGTTGGTTCTGTGGTTCTGTACCTGTGATTCTGGTGTTGGTTCTGATGTTCTGTACCTGTGGTTCTGGTGTTGGTTCTGTGGTTCTGTACCTGTGATTCTGTTCTTGGTTCTGTGGTTCTGGTGTTGGTTCTGTGATTCTGGTGTTGGTTCTGTGGTTCTGTACCTGTGATTCTGGTGTTGGTTCTGTGGTTCTGGTGTTGGTTCTGTGGTTCTGTACCTGTGGTTCTGGTGTTGGTTCTGATGTTCTGTACCTGTGATTCTGGTGTTGGTTCTGTGGTTCTGTACCTGTGATTCTGGTGTTGGTTCTGTGGTTCTGGTGTTGGTTCTGTGGTTCTGTACCTGTGATTCTGGTCTTGGTTCTGATGTTCTGTACCTGTGTTTCTGGTGTTGGTTCTGTGGTTCTGTACCTGTGGTTCTGGTGTTGGTTCTGTGGTTCTGTACCTGTGGTTCTGGTCTTGGTTCTGATGTTCTGTACCTGTGATTTTGGTCTTGGTTCTGATGTTCTGTACCTGTGGTTCTGGTGTTGGTTCTGTACCTGTGGTTCTGGTCTTGGTTCTGATGTTCTGTACCTGTGGTTCTGGTCTTGGTTCTGTACCTGTGATTCTGGTGTTGGTTCTGGTGTTGGTTCTGTGGTTCTGTACCTGTGTAGGACAGAAACACGGGTCCGAAGGTTCCGGCTCGGCCCGGCTGCAGCAGAGGACTGAGGCGATGGAAGAGGAAGACGTGAGCGTCCTGCAGCGCCGCCAGACACGCCTCGTCATCCTGCTTCAGCCGGTCCAGGTATCTGAGGGGATCAATCGGATCGATCAGTCCTCCAACTGATCACCAATAAACCAGTCGATCAATCGATCGGATCTCTGGGAGCTCCAGAACCTCATCCTGGACACGAAGCTGGAGCAGCAGCGGGTCGGTCCGCATCGCTGGGTCGACAGGAGGATCCTCAGAGGTCGCATCAGAGCGGCCATCTTGGACCGGGCTGGTCTGGACTGGACCGAACTGGTCTGGACTGGACTAAACCGGTCTGGACTGGACTGAACTGGTCTGGACTGGACTGAACCGGTCTGGACTGGACCGAACCGGTCTGGACTGGACCGAACCGGTCTGGACTGGACTGAACCGGTCTGGACTGGACCGAACCGGTCTGGACTGACCTGGACTGGAGGGTTCTGCTCCCTGCAGACTGGAAACAGGTGTTAAAAGTCATATTTTTCTAAAGGTGAAGGTTCTGATCCAGGTTGGAGTTTTTTCTTGCTACTGTTTGGATTAAAGGTTTTTTTCTCTTCCTCTGTGGGAGTTTTTTTTTTTACCTCCATTATCATTGATTAGGATTTAATATTATAATTTTAGTAAATGATATTTCCTCGGGGGTCATGATCTGCGTCTCTGTAAAGACCTGGAGACAGTTGTCATTGTAACAGACGCTGTACTAATAAAGTTGAATTGAATTGAATTGAATTTAACAGGCGAATAATTACTGGGACCTGAAACTTGTGATTTTAGGACAAATAGTTGCAGTTTGAAGGTGAGATGAAGAATTTCTGGGTCCTAATTGTCCTTAAATGATTTTATTTAAGTGGCTCCAAACGAAAACAGCTCGTTTATTGATCAATTCTGGGTTTTGTGAACGTGTATCTTTGTCGCCCTCTGGCGGCGGCGGGAGTTTCTACATCTGCAGTCTGTTGAACCGAAAAGAAGCGACTCTGAGACCACACGGAGATCAATACTGATCAATACAGATCACTGCTGATCAATACCGATCACTGCTGATCAATACTGATCATCTCTGGTCACTGCTGATCAGTATTGATCCACACAGACGGTCCGGATCTGAGCTGAACTCTTTCCTCCTTCAGAACAAACAAACATGTTCGTGAGTTTCAGCAGCAGGAGGTTCGGATCAACTCGGTTCGGTTCGGATCAGCTCGGTTCGGGGCTGTAAATCTGTCAGAATAAAGTCTGAGAGAGTAAATAAAGGTCCGCGATCACAGATCAGGTCACGTGTTTGTGTTACGTACCTGCAGCGGCGGTCGGAGGGCGGAGCTGCTGCTCTTCTTCGGTGGTGTGGTTGTGTGTTTGTGCCCCCTGCTGGAACCAACGGAAATGGTCAGAGTTCAGAATATTTATTCTAAAATAAATGTTTAACGCATTTTAATACTTTTGTTTATCAATGTTTTTTATACATATATTTTTAAAAATAGTATTTCATTGAATTTAAAGCCGTTTGTGTCTCAACTGGTATTTTTTTTTTTACATATCACCTTTAAAAAAAATATAGAAAAAATATTTTAAAATTAAAGGGTTAAAAAAAATCACAAATAATGATTAAATAATAACTAAACTAACAAAAATAATATTGATTTTTAATCAATTTGAACATATTTTTCGATGGTTTGTCATACATGTATAGGTTTTATTATATTTTTCATATGAATGCTATTCTACAATATTTTGTTATAAATATATATCTTTAAAATAATATTTCAAAGAATTTACAGCTCTTTGTGTCACGTCTGAAATTTGCTGTTTCTCTCAAATAATAAAAATAAATAATTCTTTTTGTAAAATGTTCAACAGGAAATAAATATACTTTTTCACATCACATTTGTATGAATTAATGAATCAGTTTAATAATTATGATAATATATGATAAATATAACAATATTTATTATTTTAAATTATTCTTAATGTTATATACATAATTTTGAATAGAATTGTGTCACAATTGTGATTTGTTATCTATAAAAAACAAATAAATATATATGTTTGTGAACAATGATCTTCATTTGAAATGTATAATATCCATCTATTTTTCAATCTTACATTTGTAAATAAAAAACAAAAACAAACAAACCCTGAAATAAAATCAAATCAGACCGCGGTTGTGGTTCTACTCCACACCAGCAGGTGGCGATCATGTAGTATATTTACCGCCATTAGAACCCCAGAAGAATAAAAGCCTACAGCTGACAGAAACGACTTCAGCTCCCGACAGGCCTTTCGACCGAACACACGTGCGGGTTCGGTTCGGTTCGGCAGAAGCAGCAGCATCATGTCCGCCTTCATGGATCTGAACGTGATGTTTTGTCCGGACAGAAGCCGCCTGCAGAGCGTCATCGAGACGGCCGCTCACCGTGAGTCCAAACCCAGCTTCTGTTCACGTGTAGTTCGGTTCTCCGGTCTGGACTCGGTCCGGTCTGGACCCGGTCTGGTCTGGACTCAGTTCGGTCTGGTTTCGGTCCGGATGTTCACTCCGCTGCCTTCATGTTTGGTCTCTGCTGATCAGATGATCGTGTTTCTGACCCGAGCTGAGATCAGAACTGATACCAGACTCCGTTGAAAAACTGTGTAATTTTAGAGATGAGGACAACAGAGGTGGAGCTCAGGTGAAGCTCAGGTGAAGCTCAGGTGTTCAGCTCTGGACGCCAGAAAACGGAGAGAAGGTTTGAAAATAATCCCCAAAATAATTCCTTTGATTTGAACTGGGAGCTCTGGGAAGACTGGGAACCAGAACAGCAGACAGGAACTGGTGTTCAGAGGAACCAGCTCAGACCTCACAGACCTGAATCCGCCTGATCCGGATCCAGACCAGACTCAGTCCTATTTATCGATAATTTGACATTTTTGAAGAAAAAAAGTTCAGATTTATTTCCAGTTTTACAGGAAAAACAAGTTTAAAACTTTAAAAGAGCAAAGTAACAAGTTTGGCTAAAAAAAAAAAAAAAGTTTTGGTTTATCAAGAAAAGTAAAGTTTTTTTGTTGTCCAACTTTGTCCCGTCTCCGGTCCTCAGTGGGTTTCTCCACCATCGCCATCAACTACGTCTTCACCCCGACGACCAAGAAGAAGAAACAGGTGAGCTCACCTGTGGTGCTGCGTTCAGGGACGCCTCTAGACAACGGTGACGCTTTATTTAGGCTGCGGGAACCTGGGCTTTTATTTTGAAAGTCTTGTTTCCTGTTTGCAGGAGATCCCCACCCCGACACCGATCAATGAGCTGATGGACCCGCTGCCCCCGGTCCAGGGACGCTCCCGTCCAATCAGAGTGCTGAACCGGCTGACGTTGGTGATGTCAGACTCCAGTCACTACGTGAGTTGATCAGAGTTATTGATCAGGGTATTGATCAGGTTATTGATCAGAGTATTGATCAGAGTATTGATCAGGGTATTGATCAGGGTATTGATCAGGGTATCGATCAGAGTATTGATCAGGGTATTGATCAGGGTATTGATCAGGGTATCGATCAGGTTATTGATCAGGGTATTGATCAGGGTATCGATCAGAGTATCGATCAGAGTATCGATCAGGGTATCGATCAGAGTATCGATCAGGTTATTGATCAGAGTATCGATCAGGTTGTTATTGATCAGAGTATCAATCAGGTTATTGATCAGAGTATCGATCAGGTTATTTATCAGAGTATTGTTAAGGATATTGATAAGAGTATCGATCAGGTTATCGATCGGGGTATCGATCGGGGTATTGATCAGGTTATCGATCAGAGTATTGTTTAGGATATCGATCAGGGTATCGATCAGGTTATTGATCAGGGTATCGATCAGGTTATTGATCAGGTTATCAATCAGAGTATTGATCAGGGTATTGATCAGAGTATCGATCAGGGTATTAATCAGGTTATCGATCAGGGTATCGATCAGGTTATTGATCAGGGTATCGATGAAGTTGATCCAGCAGCTGGTTCTGTTCCCTCCAGAGGCCGAACTCTCCAGAGTATCGACGCTTCGACGTCCTCGCCGTCCACCCGACCTCGGAGAAACTCTTCCACGTGAGCTTCGTGACACTCTGTTCATGTCTGCGCTGCAGCTGGCGATGCGTTCAGGACCGCTGGAGATTCAGGCTCCAGACGTTTTAACAAAGCAGATGTTAGAAATATTAAAGCGAGTTAAAGGAAATCTCTGCCCTCGATGATGTCATCAAGAGCCAATGTGAGAAAAAACTATTCTAGAAAGGAAATATTCGTACGTGTTTTAGCTTTGAGTCTAGTTGATCATTAAGGTGAATTGATGACTTCACCGTATTTATTCTTATTTCTCCAGACATCAGTTTTACTTTCCACAGGCTGATTTATTTAATTTTACTTTCAGAAAAAGATTACATGAAGACAACTAAACGAGTCATTTTTGTGTTTTGTGTGCTGACGGCCTGTTGTCCGACTCCCCCTGAACGCATCGCTGCAGTCGGAGCTGAAGGACTGAACTCTGACCCTCTTGTTTCCAGGCGGCCTGCATGACCTACGACATCGACATCATCTGCATCTCCGTCACAGAGAGACTTCCCTTCTTCTTCAGGAGGTCGCCGGTCAACGGGGTCAGTGTGGAGGTTCCTGCCCCGAATCACTGAGGTTCCTGGAACCGGACGTTCACGCGTCCATCAAAACCCCCAAATGCAGCAGTAACGGCTGGTGGACGGCGGCTCCGCCCCCTGGTGTCCACCAGCAGTGTCCGCCCCCTGGTGGACGCCAGCTCGGCCCCCTGGTGGACGGCGACTCTGGCCCCTGGTGGACGGCGGCTCCACCCCCTAGTTGACGGCGGCTCCGCCCCCTGGTGTCCACCAGCAGCGCCGCCCCACGGTGGACGGCGGCTCCGCCCCCTGGTGGATGGCAGATCCGCCCCCTGGTGGACGCCAGCTCCGCCCCCTGGTGGACGCCAGCTCCGCCCCCTGGTGGACGGCGCCCCGGTGGACGGCGGCTCCGCCCCCTGGTGGACGGCGGCTCCGCCCCCTGGTGGACGGCGGCTCCGCCCCCTGGTGGACGGCGGCTCCGCCCCCTGGTAGACGGCGGCTCCGCTCCCCGGTGTCCACCAGCAGTGCCGCCCCCTGGTGGACGGCGGCTCCACCCCCTGGTGGACGGCGGCTCCGCCCCCTGGTAGACGGCAGCTCCGCTCCCTGGTGTCCACCAGCAGCGCCGCCCCACGGTGGACGGCGGCTCCGCCCCCTGGTGGACGGCGACTCCGGCCCCTGGTGGATGGCGGCTCCACCCCCTAGTTGACGGCGGCTCCGCCCCCTGGTGTCCACCAGCAGTGCCGCCCTCTGGTGGATGGCGGCTGGATGGTGGATGGACGGCGGCTCCGACGCCTGGTAGACGGCGGCTCCGCCCCCTGGTGGACGGCGGCTCCGCCCCCTGGTAGACGGCGGCTCCGCTCCCTGGTGTCCACCAGCAGCGCCGCCCCACGGTGGACGGCGGCTCCGCCCCCTGGTGGATGGCACATCCGCCCCCTGGTGGACGCCAGCTCCGCCCCCTGGTGGACGCCAGCTCCGCCCCCTGGTGGACGGCGACTCCGGCCCCTGGTGGATGGCGGCTCCACCCCCTAGTTGACGGCGGCTCCGCCCCCTGGTGTCCACCAGCAGCGCCGCCCCACGGTGGACGGCGGCTCCGACGCCTGGTAGACGGCGGCTCCGCTCCCTGGTGGACGGCGGCTCCACCCCCTGGTGTCCACTGGCAGCGCCGCCCCCTGGTGGACGGCGGCTCCGCCCCCTGGTGGTCCTCAGGTTCCTGCTGTTAAAAGCATCTGAGGGTTTGGGGTGGCGTCTCTAGAAGTTTGTACCTTCTTTGTTTACTTTATGTAGAAACAGTCATGTGACATTAGCGTCTTAGCGTTGGACAGAAACAAGCTAGTGGATCAGCAGTGATCAGATCCTGGAGCTGAGGTTCCTGGGGGACGTCCTGGTCCTGGACAGATGTTTGGTGGTCTTCAACCCCAGATCATCATCCGTCCACCTCCGTGCTTCAGTGGGTCTGAGGTTCCTGCTGGTGTCCTCCAGACGTGGTTCTGGTCTCATCTGTCCAGAGGACGTTGGTCCAGAAGTCTGACCTCCAGATGAAACAGTTTTATGAGCCTTTTCTCTGCTGCTGATGTCGTTCCCTCTTGGCGTTATGTTTTTACACACGGACTCAGCGCCGGTCCGTGACTGCACGTGTCCTTCCAGGCCGTGGACCGAGGCGTGGTGTTCGAGGTGACGTACTCGGACGCCATCAGAGACTCCACCATGAGACGCTACACCATCGCCAACGCCATGAGTCTGACGGACAGCTGCAGGGGGAAGGTGTGTCCTCGTCCCTGATTGGCCGACTGCGTCGCCACGGTGACGCCACGACCAGAGACTAAATGTGTCTTCTGTCTTCCAGAACGTGATCCTGTCCAGCGCAGCGGAGAAGGTGGGTGGTCCATCAGCAGAGACGATGATGTAGCTGCAGGGACGATGACATCACTGTGATGTCGCTGTGACATCACTGTGATGTCATCGTCTCATCAGCTCTTAAAGCTGCTCAGTTTGGATGTTTGGAACTAAAATCACTATTTTATGTCACATTGACATTATTGTCAAATTTATTTAATTTAAAAAAGTTTACTTTTAATAGTAACATAATTTAAATTAAATTGCCAAAAAAAGAATTGACTTTATACGTAGACAAAGTAATTATTATAAAAGAACTTTTGTAGTAAAATCAGTTATTTATAAAATATCAACTTCTGCTAATTTTTACATCAGAAATTGTAAAACGTCCTAAAATCACGACTTTTGTAATTTTTAATAATAAAAATTCAAATTTTTCAGAAATTGTGAAAGTTTCTCTAAATGAAACGTTTTTAACTTTTTAATCTAAAAATCAGGACGTTTTTAATTTGAAAATAGTTACTTAAATTACAAATTACAACTTTATGTTGTTAAGTGATGTGATTTAACCAACAAATTAAATAAAATTGTCCAGAAGTGTTAATAAATGTTCGTTACTGATAACGTTACTGTATTTAAAGGAGAATATGACGTTAAACATTTAAATTCACACGCTCGTTAAACTCGTTAAAGCTCCTTTAACAGGTGTTCCTGCAGGAGCCACTAGATGGCAGCGTTCACATCATTAAACGTGTTAATTACCAAAGAGCTCGTTAACGTGATGATCTTTGTGTCTTCAGGCCCTGGAGCTCCGAGGACCGTATGATGTCATCAACCTGTATCCTTCAGTCCACACCCACTCTGGGGGCTCCGGTGTCAGCGCCGGCCCTTTGGAGGGCCCCGGTGTTCATTCTGGCCCTTCTGGGGCCCCGGTGTCAACGCCGGCCCCTCGGGGGCCCCGGTGTCAGCGCCGGCCCTTTGGAGGGCCCCGGTGTCAACGATGGCCCTTCGGAGGGCCACGGTGTCAACGCCGGCCCTTTGGAGGGCCCCGGTGTTCACGCCGGCTCTTCTGAGGCCCCGGTGTTCACTCTAACTCTTCTGAGGTCCCAGGTGTCAACGCCGGCCTTTCGGGGGCCCCGGTGTTCACTCTGGCCCTACGGGGGCCCCGGTGTCAAGGCCGGTCCTTCGGGGCCCGAGTGTTCACTCCGGCCCTTCGGGAGCCCCGTTGTCCACTCTGGCCCTTCTGAGGCCCACGGTGTCAACGATGGCCCTTTGGAGGGCCACGGCGTTCACACCGGCCCTTCTGGGGCCCCGGTGTTCACTCTAACTCTTCTGAGGTCCCAGGTGTCAACGCCGGCCTTTCGGGGGCCCCGGTGTTCACTCTGGCCCTACGGGGGCCCCGGTGTCAAGGCCGGTCCTTCGGGGCCCGAGTGTTCACTCCGGCCCTTCGGGAGCCCCGTTGTCCACTCTGGCCCTTCTGAGGCCCCACGGTGTCAACGATGGCCCTTTGGAGGGCCACGGCGTTCACACCGGCCCTTCTGGGGCCCCGGTGTTCACTCTAACTCTTCTGAGGTCCCAGGTGTCAAGGCCGGTCCTTCGGGGCCCGAGTGTTCACTCCGGCCCTTCGGGGGTCCCGGTGTTCACTCCGGCCCTTCGGGGGTCCCGGTGTCAACGCCGGCCCTTCAAAGGGTCCCGGTGTCAACACCGGCCCTTCGGGGGTCCCGGTGTCAGCGCCGGCCCTTCTGGGGCCCCGTGTCAACGCCGGCCCTTCAAAGGGTCCCGGTGTCAACGCCGACCCTTCGAAGGGCCCCGGTGTCAATGCCGGCCCTTCGAGGGCCCCGGTGTCAGCGCCGGCCCCTTGGGGAGCCCCGGTGTTGACTCCGACCCTTCCGGGGCCCACGGTGTCAACGATGGCCCTTTGGAGGGCCACGGTGTTCACACCGGCCCTTCTGGGGCCCCGGTGTTCACTCTAACTCTTCTGAGGTCCCAGGTGTCAACGCCGGCCTTTCGGGGGCCCCGGTGTTAACGCTGGCTCTTCTGGGGCCCCGGTGTCCACTCCGGCCCTTCTGAGGCCCCGGTGTTAACGCTGGCTCTTCTGGGGCCCCGGTGTTCACTCTGGCCCTTCTGAGGCCCCAGTGTTAACGCTGGCTCTTCTGAGGTCCCGGTGTTCACTCCGGCCCTTCGGGGGCCCCGGTGTCAACACCGGCCCTTCGGGGGCCCCAGTGTCGACACCGGCCCTTGGGGGGCCCGGGTGTCAAGGCCGGCCCTTTAGGGGCTTGTAGTGCTTCAGAGGTGTGTTGTGGTCCTGACGTGGCCCCCAGAGGTCTGCTGTTCGGTCTGTCTGACGGAGACGCTAAAGAGGCCGTCTCCTCCACCTGCAGAGCCGTTTTACTGCACGCAGGTGAGAACCTCCGCCAGGAGCCTCCTGCAGGTCACATGACCCTCGATGACTCACTCCTGCGTGTTTGTGTTCGGACAGAAACCAGGAAGACGGCCAGCGGCATCGTGTTCACCACCAAGAGCCAGCAGGCGGCGCCGCCGGACCCCGACGAAGGTCGGTCTCTCACCTGGAGAACAGTTTTAACTTAACGTCCCAGGTGATCTGCTGGAGGCGGGGCACCTGCCGTCAGCTGTTCCCTCTAGAACCAGAACCAGAACCAGAACCTGGACACGTGATCAGATCAGCTGCTGTCAACGAACCGTATGATTGTGGTTAAAAACTTTTCACTTCCCTCTGTTTACCTGCACAGGTGAAGCTCCAGCAGCCAAGAAGGCCAAGCCCACATGACCAGGTGATTGACAGCTGAGGAGGAGGGGCCACTCTGACTTCTTCCTTAGGTGTATCGTTTTCTAGGAGCTGCTCAGCTGTTCCTCCGCGTAGCAGCAGAGACGCTTCGACGTGATGATTTGAGTTTATACATTTGTAGATTAAATGTCACAGATCAAAGTTCTCGTGTCGCTTCATTTATCGTCTCCGTTTGATCACAGAAGCCTGTCAGGCGAAGTTCATGGTATATTTATCACCCAAAGCCTTGTCAGGTGAAGTTCAGGGTTTAATTGATCATCCAAAGCCTGTGAGGTGAAGTTCGGGTTTAATTGATCAATTGGAGCCCTTGCAGCAGTTTCCAGACAAGTCTTTTATTTTGAAATCAGTCTACAATACTAAAGCTGGCCTCTGATTGGCCAGCTGTGGAGCAGGAAGTGATATCATCAAAAAAAACAAACAAACGCCCAGCAGGATGCTGCTTTACATTCAGTCGATTTCAAGGTAAAAATATAAAAATCTCCCTCGAAAAATAGAAACATACAAACAGGAAAATATCTTAAACATTTCAACATTATTCTCTTTACTCGTTAATGCCTCGTTAATTATTACAGACATCAAATCCAATTAAGTGCTTTTCGGCATCTTGAAACCAACATTTTCCCTTTTAAACCACAAAGGAAGATAATTATTTTATTTTGAAATAATCCTGAGTTCAGAGTCGGAGCAGCCCTTTACGGTGAGACAGCGAACGCCTCACGTCGCAGACGAGTCATTGATTATTGATCAGCTGGTGTTAAACCACACGATTAGTAAACTGGTACCTTCACACCACGCGGGACAAAGCAGGTCCGTCTGTGAATGAACCAATCACAGCGCAGGAGGAGGGAGAGGGGGCGTGGCCGAATGCACCCTTAAAGGAAGATGAAAGTCAACTCGTCCGCCTCCTTCTAAATGGTGCGTTCAGGGACAAGTGGACAGATCCTGAACGAGTCCCTGAACGCATCACCAGAGACGGAGCGTCACCGCCACGACGGAGGAAGAACTCAAAAAGCTGCAGCAGGAAGGTGGAACCTCTCCGGAGTCCAAAGGTCCATCTGAACCGTCTCCGGGCCTCCAGGGGGTTCTGGGAACTCTTCCAGAAGAACCTCAAACCTTCTGGTTGGTTTCACAACAGGTAGAACTTGTTGGTGTCGGCGAACCAGCAAACGAACGTGGAAACAAAACTTTTTACAATAGTTCTAAGAACTTGGTTCCTGGGGATCCAAAAGAACCTAAAGGCACCTCTGACTGGACAGAAACACGGAGGAAGGACTTGGACCAGTCCAGGATCTCTGAGGGTTCCAGGAGGACCTTAAATCTTCTCTAGTGCAGGGAGGCGTCGGGACCGGTACCGGTCCATTCACAATAGTTCTGAAGAACTTCAAAAACCGTCAGCAGGAGGGTGGAAACAGCTGATGGAGCCAACTCTCTGGGGGGGTTCTGGGAACTCTGGAACTCAAGGAGATGTCGGGACTTCCAGAGGAGCTTCTCCCAGTAGTTCTGAGACCTTTAAAATGGTCTGGGCGGTCCAGAAGGCACCTGATTGGTTGTTGTAGACGTGGCTCCTCCTCCTCCTCCGCTCAGTGGCCCATGATGTGGTTGATGTGACCCTGAAAACCACACGGAGACCAGCTTTAACGCAGCTAAACTACAACTCCCAGGGTGCATTTCACCAACGGCGCACACACACTTACCGGTTCTCCTCCGAGACACCGGGGGCAGCAGAGTGGAGGCTTGGGCTGGCCAACCTGCAGCAGACAGACACGTCAACACGTTTCCACGGCAACAGAGGCATCACGTGAGGGGGCGGAGCCTGGAGCCCCGCCCGCTGCGACGACGACCGACTGACTGACCTGCTGCTCCGGCTGGCGTCCGGCCACGGCGACGGCATCAGAGGTTTCCATCGGACCCTCTGGGACCACCGGGAGCCCCGCCCCCAAACACCTCCGCTTCTGGAACGAACAACAGATGAGCGTCAGCGGTTCGATCCCAGACGCCTCCATGTCCCAGAATCCCACTGGGCAGAGAAGTCGGAGTGACAACGAAACCCCAAAACTAGACCCGGGAACTGTTTCTGAACAGCACAGAGACATTTATAACGACTTTAAAAACAGAGACGAGGTCGTCACACCTGGACAGCTGCTGACTCCGCCCACCTGCAGCTGAACCTAAAACTGGCAAATGGGAACAAAGAAGCCGGCAGGTGGACCACGCCCACCTTCATTTTAGCTTAACTCAGTCAGGAAATTTATGACAAATCAAAGTTGCCTTTGTGCTAAAATTTATGTAAAATTAAAAACATCACCGTTTTGTGAAATTCTTGATTCCAACTTTTTACTTAAATTACACATTTTGTTTAACTATCAACCGTCTAAATTGAAACCTTTTGTTGTACAGTTGTTTGACTTTTTGTCAAAAAAAGTCAAACAATTGTGTTTTGTGTTGTTTTTATTTGGTAAAACAGCTCTCAGGTCTGTAAAAATAATCAAATTATAAAAATCATTTTGTCAAAAGAAAAAAAAACTTTTCTGAAAACTAGTGATGAATAATCCTGATTAAAATCACTACTTTACTTAGAACTGCTGCTTCTTAAAGTCTCACAAATCACCTCTTTATAACATAATGTTTTAATTTTTTGTCATAAACTCTTGAATTATTGCCATATTGCACAAAAAAAGCTCACAACGCAGGTTTGTGACGTCAGAAGCATCTCAAACCGGAAGTCCTTCCAACAGAAATTACGACTCTGATAAAACCTCAGTTCAGAGTTCAAAGTTCCTGATAAAAGTCCCGCAGAGACCGGCCACGCCCCCTCCTCAGGTGTCTCACCGCTGCACAGCTCCGTGGCTCCGCCCCCTCCTCCTCCAGACCCCGCCTTTTCAGCAGATTAGCGCACTGCATGCTACCAACTTCTTTATCCCGCGAGCATCGAGCTCCTGACTTCGACCGGAAGTTTCCTGCCGACACGGAACAAAGTTCCCGTTTGAACCGAGCGGATGGCCGTTTAACCACCCGCGACCCGCCGCCGGACCGACTCACCGCTGCTGCCGCCGCTGGCCGACCTTCCGCTGACCGGTAACCGAAGTTTACAACCGACGAAGCGCGGCTTCCGGTGCGGGACTGACGGGGCCCTTCACAATAAGAGCACGGCGCTTTTTCCGGCTCTTTCCGCTACGCGTCGATTGTATAAATTCATCCTCAGTAAACAAAACCTACATTTTAAATAATAATCATTAAAAATAATCATATAAACGGTCTTGTTTTTTAGAATTGCAAGACATATGCTTCCACTAAATTAATGTAAATCATATTTCAATTCGTATACATAGATTATAATGTATTTGTTTAATATATTTATATTGTACAGATTCAGTTATATAGTTTAAAGTTAACATACATTTTATATTTGTTTTTTTAATCTTTAAATGATTATGAATGTAGGTAGGGTCTGGCTCCGACAGTGAGTCAGTCTCTATTCACCTTTATTTTTAAATGTCCAAGTTTATAAAAAAATAAAAAATAAAAAACAACAAAATTTAAAACAAAAAGAGTTTTGGTCTTCATTGTTCTTGATAATTATTGACAACAATATTGTTTGCTTTATTTAGAACTTTTGACCAAAAATATTTACAGCTTTATTGTATGAAATTGTAGATTTTCTAAAATTCTAACTCTAATATAATTCCAACATCTCGAATTTTTGGTCATTAAATTGTGAATTTATTGTAATTGTAACCTTTTTCCTAACAAGTGTTGGTTATAAAACAAATAAATGCTGTTGTTTTTATTTAATGTGAAAAATGATTTAATGTGTTGTTTAACAAAATGTGTAACAAAATCCAATTTGTTTTTATTTTATTCTTACATTATAAAAAACAAAGTCAGAAATTATTTCTCTATTATCTACAAATTAATAGAGAAATTATTTCTCTATTATCTACAAATTAATTAATTAAAAAAACAAAAGATATGAGTCTATAATATTTATAATAATTTTGTATTGGGGAAAAAAGCGTTTGTTTTTGTTTTTTAAAATAATGATCTGAAAGTATTTTTCGGACCGGAAGTCACGCTTCACCTTCCGAACGTTGTTCCACCCGTCTCTATTTTCAAATACTGTGACGTCAGAGCAGAGTTGGCCAATCAGAGGTAGGACAAACTTTCGCGTGATTCAGAGAGATTTGGCTCAAAACGGCTGAACTCAGAAAACAACAAACCGTTTATTGGAACTTTTCAACCGTTCAGACGTAAAAACATCGTCAGAGCTGCAGTCAACTTCGTCACGGCCTGTAAAAAAAAAACCTTTACAGAGTTTTATGTTTTTATCTGTGCTTTTTTGGACCTTGATTCTGTAATAAAGTCTATCGATCTATCGTTTAAGTGTATTTGGAGCAGGAACTGCAGTGATGCGGAGCGACCAGCAGGTGGCGGCAGAGCGCAGCCGCAGAAACGGTTAAGTGTCTTTAACAACGACTCTTTTAGCTTTTAGACACGAAATAAAGTCACACATGTTAAAATAGCTGCTTATTTAGAACCAGCTCCTCAATGAAGCTTGACTTTTAGAATAAAACCACCGTATTAATGCACTAAACACAGGTAGTATCTGGAGGAAATATTAGTTTACTTGATATCATAGATCTGTTTGGAAATCATCAATATTCACAACACTCTCAATAATTTAACAAAATTAAATTTAAAGAAAATTATGTGGGCAATCCTAAGTACCCCATTATTCAAAAGCAGCTCAGTCAGCGTGTCCATGTGGGTGGAAACAGGGATAAACGGCTGTTCAGGGGTCTGAAAGGGACATTCGGGCCCCAAACGGGAAACATGTGGGCCAAAAATATAGAACCTACGAGGAAAATAATATAAATGGACCTGCAGACCGACTCACACGGAGATCACACAGATAAATCAGTTTCCTGAACGACTTTTAACTTCATATTCCAACTTTCTGCTGTCAAATATCGACTGTAAGTTTTAACAATCAAAACATTTTTTCTACGGTTTTGTAGAATTTCATGTTTTTGTTGTAAAATTTTCACAAAAATTCACGACTTCAACTTTAACAAATAACTTTGTGACGTTAAATCATGACGATTGTTTTAACCACAAAATTTACAAAACTGACGTTTTGTAAAAAAAAAAAAAAAAAAAAAATCAAACCTTTGGTATAAAATGGTGACTTTTGTAAAGTTGCATGTTTTTTGTAAAAATTGCAGCTTTTTAACTTTATATTGTAACTTTTTGACATAAAATATTAAAACTTAGGGGAAAAAAGTAAACTTAAACTAAAAACATTATTTCCTGCAAACAGAAATTTACATTGTAAAATCTTCATTATTGAACTTTTTTGTCACAAAAAAAAATCAAAGAAACCTTTTATTGTAAATCCAAAAAGTCACAAAACTGACTTTTTATTGAAAAAACATTTTAATTTTATATTGCAACCTTTTTGTTTTTTCACAGTCAAACTTTTCAGACATAAAATTATAACTTTATACCCTAAAATCCCACATTTTTGTTGCAAAATTGTAACATTGTTGTAAAAATTAGATTTTTCAACACAAACCACTAAATTAACAGAAACAGACTTTTTGTAAAAAAAAATCAAACCTTTGGTATAAAATGGTGACTTTTGTAAAGTTGCATGTTTTTTGTAAAAATTGCAGCTTTTTAACTTTATATTGTAACTTTTTGACATAAAATATCAACATTTAGGAAAATAAATGTAAACTTAAATTAATAACATTATTTCCTGCAAACATAAATTTATATTGTAAAATCTTCATTATTGAACTTTTTTGTCACAAAAAAAAATCAAAGAAACCTTTTATTGTGAATCCAAAAAGTCACAAAACTGACTTTTTATTGAAAAAACATTTTAATTTTATATTGCAACCTTTTTGTTTTTTCACAAAGTCAAACTTTAAGACATAAAATTACAACTTTATACCCTAAAATCACACATTTTTGTTGCAAAATTGTAACATTGTTGTAAAAATTAGATTTTTCAACACAAACCACTAAATTTACAAAAACAGACTTTTTGTAAAAAAATTTAAACCTTTGGTATAAAATGGTGACTTTTGTAAAGTTGCATGTTTGTTGTAAAAATTGCAGCTTTTTAATTTTATATCGTAACTTTTTGACATAAAATATTAAAACTTAGGGGAAAAAAGTAAACTTAAACTAAAAACATTATTTCCTGCAAACAGAAATTTACATTGTAAAATCTTCATTATTGAACTTTTTTGTCACAAAAAAAATCAAAGAAACCTTTTATTGTAAATCTAAAAAGTCACAAAACTGACTTTTTATTGAAAAAACATTTTAATTTTATATTGCAACATTTTGTTTTTTCACAGTCAAACTTTTCAGACATAAAATTCTAAGTTTATACCCTAAAATCCCACATTTTTGTTGCAAAATTGTAACGTTGTAAAAATAATTTTTTTTAACACAAACCACTAAACTACAAAAACAGACTTTTTGACTTTTGTAGAATTAAATGCTTTTGTTGGTAAAATGACATTTTCATGTGAAACTGGACGAATCAAGACGGTTTTATAACGTCGACGGCGGCTGAAACGTTCGTTCGGTAGAAAAGACACCTGTCAGGTCGCGGGTCAAAGGGGGAGGAGCCTGATTGACGGGCGCATAGATGGTTGGATGAATCACGGACACGCAGACGGGTGGGAGGACAGACGGATGGACGGACGGATGGACGGACGGATGGACGGACGGATGGACTCTCGTGAGGCTCCGATAAACGACTGGAAGCTGTTTGAGGAAACGGAGCGAAAGAACAAGAACAGATGAGGGAGTGAGAGGAGGAGGAGGAGGATGAAGGTCGGCAGAGTGCTAAACGCTGTCTCAGACCCGGTTCTGGTCCCTCAGGCCGCTCCGTCTCGCTTGTTTCTCATCATTTTCATGTCGGAGGATTCTGAGCGGAAAATCTTCGTCCCAGAGGCCCCGAAACACGAAACAGTTTCTCCTCTTTAAAGCGCCGCGTTTCCTCCTGAACAAACAGCCTCTTAGTCCTTCATCTGGGCCCGTTTCACCTGTCATTCACCCAGAACCAGGACCAGAACCAGGACCAGCAGGTACCACGGTGCTTCAGCTGATCTCTGTCTCACCAACAGGTCCATTAGAGACCAGTCTGGACCGGTCCGGCACATTTGGGTCTGTTTTGAATAATTCTGGTCCGTTCTGGTCTTTCTAAAGATGTCCAGTTGCTCCTGGTAGGTTCTGATCCATTCTGGTCTTCCCTGATCCTTGATTGTGCAGGTCCGCGCTGGTCCGTCCCAGACCTGGTTCTGTCTCTGGTCCATTCGGTCTTTGTCTTCTTGATTGTGCTGGTCCACGTCAGCGCCCCTGGACCCGGTTGGTTCTGGTCTGCTTGGTTGGTGGTGGTCATTGTCCATTCTCTTCTCTTCCTCCTGGTTGGTTCTGGTCCACGTTGGTGCCTTGGTCCTGATCCACTCTGGTCTTTCCTGGTCTGTTGTGTTTTTTCTTGTTGGTTCTGATCAGTTCTGGTCTTTTGTCATGTGTTCTTTTCTTGTGGATGGTTTTGGACCATCCTGGTCGTGGTCCTGGTTCCTTTGAAAAGAAGAACTTTTAGAAATGACCTTAGAAAGTTCTTCTTGTCTCTCTGATGCTGTCTTTGACCGGGTAAAACCAGCTGCGATGTCGTTAGCTTAGAATAGCATGTGTTAGCAATTACTCTGTTGTTGGCATATGCTAGCAGTTTCTCTGTAGCAAAAGTTAGCAGTTACTCTGCTGGTTAACATATGTTAGCAGTTTCTCTGTTGTTAGCATAAGTTAGCAGTTACTCTGCTGGTTAACATATGTTAGCAGTTTCTCTGTTGTTAACATATGTTAGCAGTTACTTGGCTGGTTGACATATTTTAGCAGTTTCTCTGTTGTTAGCATAAGTTAGCAGTTACTCTGCTGGTTAACATATGTTAGCAGTTTCTCTGTTGTTAACATATGTTAGCAGTTACTTGGCTGGTTGACATATGTTAGCAGTTTCTCTGTTGTTAGCATATGTTAGCAGTTACTCTGCTGGTTAACATATGTTAGCAGTTACTCTGCTGGTTAACATATGTTAGCAGTTTCTCTATTGTTAGCATATGTTAGCAGTAACCCTGTTGTTAGCATATGTTAGCAGTTACTCTGCTGGTTAACATGTGTTAGTACAGTGGTGCACAAACTGTGGTACGTGTAACACCAGTGGTACGTGAGCGCTCTCTGGTGGTACACGGGGGAACGTCACGACTTTCCACATTTTTTCCACATTTTCACTTAAAAAAGAAATTGGAAACATACAATGCATTATAAATATGTTTCAAATGAAATGTGTAGCTTGAGATAATTGAAATAATCTTCTAAAAAATATTTGTTGCATATTCAGTTGCAGTGCAGATGTAACAACTTTTGAGTGTGTTTATTTTGCTCTGGATGAGAGGATGAGGATGTGAGAATTGTTGGACAGAGTTGTAAATGTCTGATTCAGTAAAGTAACAATTCAGGTAACAATAAATAACCACAATAAGGAATAAACATCTCTGTGTGTTTTAAAGCTAATTGAGAAGGAATATATGGCTATATTTTAAAACTGGTCATCATGGTGGTACTCAGAGAGCTGAACAGTTTCTCAGGTGGTAGCAGTATTAAAAGTTTGAGAACTACTGTGGTAGTAGTTACTCTGCTAGTTAATATGTGTTAGCAGTTTCTTTGTTGTTAGCATATGTTAGCAGTTTCTCTGTTGTTAGCATATCTTAGCAGTTACTCTGTTGTTAGCATATGTTAGCAGTTCCTCTGCTGGTAAACACGTGTTAGGAGTTTCTCTGTTGTTAGCATATCATAGCAGTTACTCTGTTGTTAGCATATATTAGCAGTTACTCTGTTGTTAGCATATGTTAGCAGTTTCTCTGTTATTTAGCTTGTTTAGCAGTTTCTCTGTTGTTAGCATATGTTAGCAGTTACTCTGCTGGTAAACACGTGTTAGCAGTTTCTCTGTTGTTAGCATATCTTAGCAGTTACTCTGTTGTTAGCATATGTTAGCAGTTTCTCTGTTGTTAGCATATGTTAGCAGTTTCTCTGTTGTTAGCGTATGTTAGCAGTTTCTCTGTTATTAGCATATGTTAGCAGTTTCTCTGTTGTTAGCATATGTTAGCAGTTACTCTGCTGGTAAACATGTGTTAGCAGTTTCTCTGTTAGCATATCTTAGCAGTTTCTCTGTTGTTAGCATATGTTAGCAGTTACTCTGTTGTCAGCATATGTTAGCAGTTTCTCTGTTGTTAGCATATGTTAGCAGTTTCTCTGTTGTTAGCATATGTTAGCAGTTACTCTGTTGTCAGCATATGTTAGCAGTTTCTCTGTTGTAAGCGTATGTTAGCAGTTTCTCTGTTGTTAGCATATGTTAGCAGTTACTCTGTTGTCAGCATATGTTAGCAGTTTCTCTGTTGTAAGCGTATGTTAGCAGTTTCACTGTTATTAGCATATGTTAGCAGTTTCTCTGTTGTTAGCATATGTTAGCAGTTTCTCTGTTGTTAGCGTATGTTAGCAGTTTCTCTGTTATTAGCATATGTTAGCAGTTTCTCTGTTGTTAGCATATGTTAGCAGTTACTCTGCTGGTAAACATGTGTTAGCAGTTCCTTTTACTTCTTCCTAACTTCTGTTAATTGAGTCTAACCTCTTAAACCCTGAGGCTCCATTGTTAGCATCTGTGGTTTGATCTCAGTCACTGTCCTAAAAAATGTCCCATCCTCCACTGCAGTTCTACAGAATAAGGGGACCCAAGCAGAATCTTGGAGTCTGGCGGCCTTCAAATACCCAGAAACGCCCCTGTCTGCTGCAGATGCCACTGCTGAATTAATTCAGGCCTTAGTCGTCTGTGTTCCTCATTTTTCCTCATGAAGAATTCATTGGACAGAAATGACAACAAAGAAGAGAGGAGAACAAAATAAAACCTCAGATGACTGAGGATGAGGAGGAAATACGGGCTTTTATTGTGACAGCTGCACTTCACTCTTCACGCCTGTTGTTGTACTCTTTCATTTCTGGCACAGTTTTCTGTGAGACGTTTCCATGCCGACGGCAACAGGAAGAACAGACGGAGCTCAAGAAGGAAGTGTTTTCCTGAAGTTGGTGTAAACAACAAGCGGGAGTGTTAATAGAAGCATCAGTGTGGATGACGGTCTTCTGAAGAACATTTCCCATCGTCAGCCTGACAGTTCTCCAGCTGGGAGGTCACGTGGACGATTGGACTTTAAGATTCATTTAAACTCTCATTTAAAATCTGTTTGGAGAATGTTCCAGCAACTTCATCAGCACTTCAGCCAGTTAGCGTTTACTAGCATTTTGAGCAGTTTTTCTGCTATGAGCATTTTCTGTCAGCTAGCATGTGTTAACATGGTAGCAATTTCTTTGTCAGGGCATGCTAGCATATCGGCGAAAATCTCTGTTGGTTAGCATGTGCTAGCACATTTACCATTTCTGTCTCAGTTACTGTGTGATGGCATGTTAGCCATTCTCTGTTGTTAGGATCAGTTATCATATCCTTCAGGACATGTTGCATGTGCGCCATTTCTTTATCGGCTAGCAATACATTCGCATGTTGCCAATTTCTTGATCAGTGTGCATCTATTGGCATTTTCATCAGTTTTCTCTGTTGTTAGCATGTTAACATGTGTTAGCATGTTTTCCATTTCTCTTTTGGTTAGCGTGTGTTACAGTGTTGTCAGTTTTCCTGTCAGTTAGCATGTTAGCACTTAGGATGTATTTCACATTTCTTCAACCGTTAGAAGATGTTAGTTTTTCTTCCACTGGGAGGATTCTGTCTTTGGATGTTTACATGACTGCAACTTTTCTGTCAATAACTTGTGACTTGCAAGAGAAACTGCAGAAATCATGACTTCATTAACTTGTAAATGTACATGAGAAGAAGAAAATGTCACATCGGGATGCTTTGCTTCTGGTGTGTGTGTGTGTGTGTCCGGGTTCAATACAGCAGGTTTTCATTACTTCTGAGGACTTAGATGGTTTCTGTCACTACCACGTGTCCTCACATCTGCAGTAAAACAAACAGATATACACACACACACACTCCTCTCAGGTTCACTCCCTCCATTAATTGGTTCCCTCAGCAACCGCTCAGATGAAATATTAACTTTAATGGCCTTTACACCGTTATTGATCGCTGTTTGACTGACAGCTGACAGTGTGTATGTGTGTGTGTGTGCGTGTGTGTGTGTGTCCAGGTTAATCAGGATACAGTAACTAAAACCTGCATCTAAACACACACTACTGTTTGTGTGTGACTGTGATTGACAGGTCTGACAGCTGAATGATTGATTACCCTCCAGCCAACCAGAGCCTGATGTGTAAACCCAGCAGACTGAGGTCAGCAGCGGTAGTGGGGGTGGTGGGCGGGGTCAAAAATCAGCTGGTCTGCCCACACAGGTTCTGTTTTAGTTCTTCTAAGCTTAGCACTGAACGAGTCAAGAGTCCAGGGCCCAGAAGAACCTCTGGTTTTCCTTTAAGCTGTGCAGTTCCTCTACCGACCACTAGAGGCTGCAGTTCCTCTACCGACCGCTAGAGGCTGCAGTTCCTCTACCGACCGCTAGAGGCTGCAGTTCCTCTACCGACCACTAGAGGCTGCAGTTCCTCTACCGACCGCTAGAGGCTGCAGTTCCTCTACCGACCACTAGAGGCTGCAGTTCCTCTACCACCGCCGCTAGAGGCTGCAGTTCCTCTACCGACCACTAGAGGCTGCGGTTCCTCTACCGACCACTAGAGGCTGCAGTTCCTCTACCGACCACTAAAGGCTGCAGTTCCTCTACCGACCACTAGAGGCTGCGGTTCCTCTACTGTCCACTAGAGGCTGCAGTTCCTCTACCGACCACTAGAGGCTGCGGTTCCTCTACCGACCACTAGAGGCTGCAGTTCCTCTACCGACCACTAGAGGAGCCAGGCTGATGACCAGCAGGAGGAGGAAGAACCAGACTGGTGTAGCTGTGTCTGGTTCTTCCAGATAGCTTGCTAGCTATTTCTTGATCAGTTAGCGTCTCATGGCATCCTAGCCATCATTCTGTCTGTTAGCATGTCTTAGCATATTAGCAATTTCTCTGTTGGCTAAGCCAAAGTAGCTTAGCCATTTTAACTACCTGCAGGTCAGAGCGCTAGAAGGATTCAATCAGAACAAATGTAACATTGTTAGCATCGCTAAGCTAAAATAGGTGCTAAAGTTAGTGTCCTCCTGCTGAAGGTCAAGGTCACATTTATGAACAGATGAGGTGTTTAAGAACAACAAGGAGCTTTAGAGTCTAAAGTTTAATGACCACTAGAGACTGCAGTTCCTCTACCGACCGCTAGAGGCTGCAGTTCCTCTACCGACCGCTAGAGGCTGCAGTTCCTCTACCGACCGCTAGAGGCTGCAGTTCCTCTACCGACCGCTAGAGGCTGCAGTTCCTCTACCGACCAGCTAGAGGCTGCAGTTCCTCTACCGACCGCTAGAGGCTGCAGTTCCTCTACCGACCGCTAGAGGCTGCAGTTTCTCTACTGACCGCTAGTCTGTTAGCATGTCTTAGCATATTAGCAATTTCTCTGTTGGCTAAGCCAAAGTAGCTTAGCCATTTTAACTACCTGCAGGTCAGAGCGCTGGAAGGATTCAATCAGAACAAATGTAACATTGTTAGCATCACTAAGCTAAAATAGGTGCTAAAGTTAGTGTCCTCCTGCTGAAGGTCAAAGTCACATTTATGAACAGATGAGGTGCTTAAGAACAACAAGGAGCTTTAGAGTCTAAAGTTTAATGACTAAAAGAATGAAAAATTGAAAATAAAAATTAAAAAACAGCTTCAGAAGAACACAGCTGGTCTATTTTAGTGTGAAGGTGAACATGGAGCAGATCTGAACATGGACATGAAGGGTCATTAATGAGGAGGGGGGGGGGGAGAAAAACACCAGGAGAGATGAAGCCTTGATTGATTTTCTGTCAGTCTGAAGCTCAGAGTCAAAAAAAAAAAAAAAAAGAAAAACTGTTTGACCAAAATGTTCAAATCACCTCCCTGAGGAGCTTTTCTGTGTTTCTGAGCGGAAACAGGAAACAGCAGAACGAGACGACAGAACTTCTCTGATGTTCGATGATGATGATGATGAATCTTCGTTCCACTTCTGCAGTTTTACTTTTAAAATGCACATAAACATCCGAGTCTGGCCTCGTACCGTAAAAGGTTTTCACCAGAACGTTGGTGGTTGGGGGTTTGGAGCAACCTGGAGGACCAGCTTCCTCCCTCAGAGAAAGAAACAGAACCGCAGACCTGATCCAGTGATCCAGTGATCCAGTGGCTTGAAGCTTCTGATTCCTGGTCCTGAAAAACTCCTGAAATAAGGAATAAATATATAAAATATCCACGAGTTTGATGTGTGGAGGTGTTTCTGGAGGACTTTAGTTCTTTTATTGTCCTGCAGGGGGAGCTGTGGTTCCACCAGTGAACTGAGAAATAAAATCAGAGCAGAACCGCAGCAGTCCAATGAAATCTGAGCTGAAGACAACCTGAAGAAACTTTCAGAGTAAACGACATCATGAATGAAGCGGGGGGAGGAGGAGGAGGAGGAGGAGGAGGAGGGTCTCTCTCTGCAGGGACTCACGTGATCTCATCCTCGGATGTCCCACAGGAGCACATGAAACAAACAAAGACCTCTGGAAAGAGTCCTGATCTGGGTCCAGTCCTCGGAGCTGGTCCGGGTCCAGGTCCTGGTGCTGGTCCGGGTCCAGGTCCTGGTGCCGGTCCTGCAGCAGCTCCACCATTGAAAAGACATCAGACGGGTCCTTGAAAAATCCTGGCGAGTCCTGGAAGAGCAGAGAGCCGAGGGACCCGAGATCAGTCCGAGTCCAGGCGAGAACAAAGAGGACGGGGCTGGAACCGGTCCAGAACCTGTTTATCAGAGCAGCACACACACACTCACACACACACACTCACACACACACACACTCACACACACTCACACACACACACACACACACACACAGATCCTCATGAGCACATTACAATGACTTCCATTCGTTTTTATATCTCTGACCCAAATCCTGGTTTAACCCGAACTTTAGCAAACTCACTCCTCACCAGGACCAGAATCAGGTTCTGACAAAGACTTCTGGTTTCCGCAACATCAGTGGTTGCACCTGGGGGTGGTGGTGGTGATGGTGGGGGTGGGTGGGGGGACTATTGTCTTTCTGAAACATAAAACTAAAATCTGTTTGTTGAAGAACCAACATGAATATCAGAAGAGAAGCTCTCTGATGAAGTCCTAGCATGTTAGCGTGTTAGCATACGTTTGGTTCATTAACGGTCTCTGTGAGCTCAGCTCGGTCTCGCGTTGGAGCCTCCTGGTTCAGTTCTGACTCGTTTCAGAGAAACAAAGAGTCATATTCAAATCAAGCTAAACCTCATTTAGCAGCGTCGTTGGGTTCTGGTTCTGTTTTCGTTTTTCCTGCTGTATTTCAAATGTAAAACATGACGTCTGTGTTTTAGTAAAAATATATGAAATTATAACAAACACTACAAACACCAGCACTGACGTCTGTCTAGAAGCTTCCACGACTGAGCTAACTCAAGCTAACCTCAACCTGCTCAGCATTAGCAGCTAGCAGCTATCAGGTAGCAGCTACCATGTAGCAGGTAGCTGCTACCAGATAGAAGCAACGATAGATAGATAGATAGATAGATAGATAGATAGATAGATGCTAAGATAGATAGACAGATAGATGCTACGATAGATAGATAGATGCTATGATATCGATAGATAGATCGATCAATAGATAGATAGATGCTACGATAGATCAATCGATAGATAGATAGATAGATAGATAGATAGATAGATGCTATGACAGATAGATAGATGCTACGATAGATAGATAGACAGATAGATGCTATGATAGATAGATGCTACAATGCTACGATAGATCAATCGATCGATCGATAGATAGATAGATAGATAGATAGATAGATAGATAGATAGATAGATAGATAGATAGATAGATGCTATGATAGATAGATAGATAGATGCTATGATAGATGCTACGATGCTATGATAGATAGATGCTACGATAGATCGATCGATAGATAGATAGATAGATGCTACAATAGATAGATAGATAGATAGATAGATAGATAGATAGATAGATAGATAGATAGATAGATAGATAGATAGATAGATAGATGCTAAGATAGATAGATAGATAGATGCTATGATAGATGCTACGATGCTATGATAGATAGATGCTACGATAGATCGATCGATAGATAGATAGATAGATGCTACAATAGATCGATAGATAGATAGATAGATAGATAGATAGATAGATAGATAGATAGATAGATAGATAGATAGATAGCTATGATAGATAGATAGATAGATAGATAGATAGATAGATAGATAGATAGATAGATAGATAGATAGATAGATAGCTATGATATAGATAGATAGATGCTATGATAGATGCTACGATAGCTATGATAGATAGATGCTAGATAGATAGATAGATAGATAGATAGATCGATAGATATAGATAGATAGATAGATATAGATAGATAGATAGATAGATAGATAGATAGATAGATAGATAGATAGATAGATAGATAGATAGATAGATAGATAGATAGATAGATAGATCCTGAGTCCTGAGTCACAAACTCCAGCCATCATACTAGAACTTACGTGGCCACGCCCACATCAGGGACACGTAGGAAACAAACTGTTCACACAAGTTATAACTTTATTCACAAGGTTCAGTTGTGTAGATCCAGATCTGCAGACTCAAAACCTGAACCCATGGTCTGATCTGGGTCGGGCCGGAGCAGGATCAGATCTGGTTCTGCAGCAGACACAGATCCTCGTGATGAGTTCAGGTGCAGCGCGTTGATGAAGTGAAGCTGCTAAACAGCAGCTGAGGAGATCAGAGGTGGACCATTAACGAGACGACGTCTCTCTGAACTCTGACTCCTCCCTCTGGGCTAAACGACTCATATCGAGCGCCGCAGGTGAGCTCCTGCACCTGCAGTGGCGGTTCGGCACCTTCAGAGACGTCAAAAGGTCATCGCATCGTAAACAGGCTCGTAAATGAACAGGAAGTTTCCTCCTGATGAGCCCACGCTGACTCTCGTCTGGAATCAGACCGCGACAGCGATACGATCATTGATTAACACAGAACGCCTCGCTGGGCTCCTCTGCAGATCAATAACACCTTCAGTGGAGATCACATTCACTTCCTCCGAGGTCACGCGGGTCCGACTAATGAGAAGAAGAGCTGACTAATGAGACGACCAAACTCAACACACCTGTCCTGCACCCCAGTCACATGACCAGTTCTTATGAAGGGGGAGGGGTCTCTGAAGAAGCCAATCAGTTGATCAATAAACAATAAATGTGCCAGAAAACAGAATAAACCAGTCTAAAACCAGAATAAACCCGTTAGAAAACCCGATTAAACCAGAATATACCAGTTAAATATGGTAAAAAAAAAAAACAGTCCAAACCATGACAATTAAGTCTAAAACCAATATAAACCAGTTGAAAACAAAAACTAGCAAGTTTAAAACCAAAGCAAAGCTGTCAAAAAGAAGAATAAACCAGGAAAAACCAGCTAAGAAGCAGGACCAAACGGTCTAGAACCAGATTAAACCAGTTTAAAACCTGAACAAACTAGTCTGAAACCAGATTAAAGCAGTCTAGAACCAGATTAAACCAGTTTGAAACCAGAACAAACTAGTCTGAAACCAGATTAAAGCAGTCTAGAACCAGATTAAACCAGTTTGAAACCAGAACAAACTAGTCTAAAACCAGAGTAAAGCAGTCTAGAACCAGATTAAACCAGTTTTGAAACCAGAACAAACTAGTCTGAAACCAGATTAAAGCAGTCTAGAACCAGATTAAACCAGTTTAAAAACAGAACAAATTAGTCTGAAACCAGATTAAAGCAGTCTCGAACCAGAATAAACCAGTTTTGAAACCAGAACAAACTAGTCTGAAACCAGATTAAAGCAGTCTCGAACCAGAATAAACCAGTTTTGAAACCAGAACAAACTAGTCTGAAACCAGATTAAAGCAGTCTAGAACCAGATTAAACCAGTTTAAAACCAGAACAAACTAGTCTGAAACCATATTAAAGCAGTCTAGAACCAGATTAAACCAGTTTGAAACCAGAACAAATTAGTCTGAAACCAGATTAAAGCAGTCTAGAACCAGATTAAACCAGTTTGAAACCAAGAACAAACTAATCTGAAACCAGATTAAAGCAGTCTAGAACCAGATTAAACCAGTTTCAAACCTGAACAAACTAGTCTGAAACCAGATTAAAGCAGTCTAGAACCAGATTAAACCAGTTTTGAAACCAGAACAAATTAGTCTGAAACCAGATTAAAGCAGTCTAGAACCAATTAAACCAGTTTAAACCAGAAAACTAGTCTGAAACCAGATTAAAGCAGTCTAGAACCAGATTAAACCAGTTTAAAACCAGAACAAACTAGTCTGAAACCAGATTAAAGCAGTCTAGAACCAGATTAAACCAGTTTAAAACCAGAACAAACTAGTCTGAAACCAGATTAAAGCAGTCTAGAACCAGATTAAACCAGTTTTGAAACCAGAACAAACTAGTCTGAAACCAGATTAAAGCAGTCTAGAACCAGATTAAACCAGTTTAAAAGCAAAATAAACTAGTCTGAAACCAGATTAAAGCAGTCTAGAACCAGATTAAACCAGTTTAAAACCAGAACAAACTAGTCTGAAACCAGATTAAAGCAGTCTAGAACCAGATTAAACCAGTTTAAAAGCAAAATAAACTAGTCTGAAACCAGATTAAAGCAGTCTAGAACCAGATTAAACCAGTTTAAAACCAGAACAAACTAGTCTGAAACCAGATTAAAGCAGTCTAGAACCAGATTAAACCAGTTTTGAAACCAGAACAAACTAGTCTGAAACCAGATTAAAGCAGTCTAGAACCAGATTAAACCAGTTTAAAACCAGAACAAACTAGTCTGAAACCAGATTAAAGCAGTCTAGAACCAGATTAAAGCAGTTTAAAAACAGAACAAATTAGTCTGAAACCAGATTAAAGCAGTCTAGAACCAGATTAAACCAGTTTAAAACCAGAACAAACTAGTCTGAAACCAGATTAAAGCAGTCTAGAACCAGATTAAACCAGTTTAAAACCAGAACAAACTAGTCTGAAACCAGATTAAAGCAGTCTAGAACTAGATTAAACCAGTTTAAAACCAGAACAAACTAGTCTGAAACCAGATTAAAGCAGTCTAGAACCAGATTAAACCAGTTTAAAAGCAAAATAAACTAGTCTGAAACCAGATTAAAGCAGTCTAGAACCAGATTAAACCAGTTTAAAGGCTAAATAAACTGGTCTAAAACCAGAATGAACCAGTCTAGAACCAGATTAAATCAGTTTGAAACCAGAACAAACTAGTCGAAAATCAGATTAAAGCAGTCTAGAACCAGATTAAACCAGTTTGAAACCAGAACAAACTAGTCTGAAACCAGATTAAAGCAGTCTAGAACCAGATTAAACCAGTTTGAAACCAGAACAAACTAGTCTGAAACCAGATTAAAGCAGTCAAGAACCAGATTAAACCTGTTTGAAACCAGAACAAACTAGTCTGAAACCAGATAAAAGCAGTCTAGAACCACATTCAACCAGTTTTGAAACCAGAACAAACTAGTCTGAAACCAGATTAAAGCAGTCTAGAACCAGGTTAAACCAGTTTAAAAACAGAACAAATTAGTCTGAAACCAGATTAAAGCAGTCTAGAACCAGATTAAACCAGTTTTGAAACCAGAACAAACTAGTCTGAAACCAGATTAAAGCAGTCTAGAACCAGATTAAACCAGTTTGAAACCAGAACAAACTAGTCTGAAACCAGATTAAAGCAGTCAAGAACCAGATTAAACCTGTTTGAAACCAGAACAAACTAGTCTGAAACCAGATTAAAGCAGTCTAGAACCAGATTAAACCAGTTTAAAAACAGAACAAATTAGTCTGAAACCAGATTAAAGCAGTCTAGAACCACATTAAACCAGTTTTGAAACCAGAACAAACTAGTCTGAAACCAGATTAAAGCAGTCTAGAGCCAGATTAAACCAGTTTTAAAAACAGAAGAAATTAGTCTGAAACCAAATTAAAGCAGTCTAGAACCAGATTAAACCAGTTTTGAAACCAGAACAAACTAGTCTGAAACCAGATTAAAGCAGTCTAGAACCAGATTAAACCAGTTTGAAACCAGAACAAACTAGTCTGAAACCAGATTAAAGCAGTCAAGAACCAGATTAAACCTGTTTGAAACCAGAACAAACTAGTCTGAAACCAGATTAAAGCAGTCTAGAACCAGATTAAACCAGTTTAAAAACAGAACAAATTAGTCTGAAACCAGATTAAAGCAGTCTAGAACCACATTAAACCAGTTTTGAAACCAGAACAAACTAGTCTGAAACCAGATTAAAGCAGTCTAGAACCAGATTAAACCAGTTTTAAAAACAGAAGAAATTAGTCTGAAACCAGAATGAACCAGTCTAGAACCAGATTTTGAAACCAGTCTGAAACCAGATTAAAAGCAGTTTAGAACCAGATCAAACCAGTTTGAAACCAGAACAAATTAGTCTGAAACCAGATTAAAGCAGTCTAGAACCAGATTAAACCAGTTTGAAACCAGAACAAACTAGTCTGAAACCAGATTAAAGCAGTTTAGAACCAGATTAAACCAGTTTGAAACCAGAACAAACTAGTCTGAAACCAGATTAAAGCAGTCTAGAACCAGATTAAACCAGTTTAAAAGCTAAATAAACTGGTCTAAAACCAGAATGAACCAGTCTAGAACCAGATTAAATCAGTTTTAAACCAGGACAAACTAGTCTGAATCCAGATTAAAGCAGTCTAGAACCAGATTAAACCAGTTTGAAACCAAAACAAACTAGTCTGAAACCAGATTAAAGCAGTTTAGAACCAGATCAAACCAGTTTGAAACCAGAACAAATTAGTCTGAAACCAGATTAAAGCAGTCTAGAACCAGATTAAACCAGTTTGAAACCAGAACAAACTAGTCTGAAACCAGATTAAAGCAGTCTAAACCCAGATTAAACCAGAACAAACTAGTCTGAAACCAGATTAAAGCAGTCTAGAACCAGATTAAACCAGTTTGAAACCAGAACAAACTAGTCTGAAACCAGATTAAAGCAGTCTATAACCAGATTAAACCAGTTTGAAACCAGAACAAACTAGTCGAAAACCAGATTAAAGCAGTCTATAACCAGATTAAACCAGTTTGAAACCAGAACAAACTAGTCTGAAACCAGATTAAAGCAGTCTAGAACCAGATTAAACCGGGTCAAATCCAAAACTGAATCTTTCCAGAACCAGAACAGTCTACAGTTCAGTCGTTTCAGGTTTGGGGGGTTTAAATAAAACTTTTTCTGTTTCTGAGTCCATCAGAGAGGAAACAGGATTTTAACGAGAACCGCTAACGAGAACCGCTAACGAGAACCGCTAACGAGTCCTCTGAGTCCCCCCCCCCCCCCCAGGTGGGGACGTTAAACCGGTAAGGAGACAGATTAAAGAGGAGGAGGCGCTCGTTAGATGTCTTTAACGAACCCCACCCCCCCCGAACGTCTCCGGGACTGGGACTGGACTGGAACCAGAACCAGAACCGGGACAGGATAGCAGACCTGGGGGGTGGGGGCTCTGGCGCTGTGAGCGTGGTTTCCATGGTAACCGTGTTAGTCATTAAGAGCTGCTTTCATCTCTTCTTCTTCTCCTCTTTGAAGTCCTCTGGATCCGTTTCCACTCAAACGTTCTCGTGTCTTCAGCGTTCGTCTCCGTCCATGGACGGGGGACGGGGGACCGGGGCCGACCTCGCCCCGTCCAGCGGTGCAACATCTGCGTGATTGACAGGTCGCCACGGTTTCAGCAGGTGAGCGCGAGCGGCGGCCGCGTTTTTACTGGCTGCTGCCCGTCTGCTTTAACGAGGCCTCATCTTCAGCTCGTTAATGTGGGAGGGGTCATTAACGGGGAAAACTGTCCAGCCTCCGGACACACACACACCTCCCCCCCCCCACCATTAAAAGTCTAATTTTTATCTTTTATAGGAGTCGTTAATGTTTTTGCAGAGCCAGGTAACGACGCACACACAGGTGGAATGTGGGTTTTATCGCCGTCGTTAGTTTTTACTCAGTCGCTCCGCTGCCGTCGACCTTTAGTCGAAATGACGGCTTTGAACTCTGAGCAACTGTTTGACGCGAAGGCTCAAAAACTTTATCGACAGCGCGCTGATGGACGACGGTGATGGATGGCTCCTAGCGGGTTTACGTCCCGCAGACTTGTTGCAGAAGCAACTCCTGATAAAGTGAAACAGCAAAGTTGAGGAGTTGAGCCTCGATCACGTTTAAACGCGGTTTAAAGGTCGCCCCAAGGCCTTCTGGGTCGTGGCGTTCGGCGTACGCTGAGCGGCGACGCCCCGACCTGAAACTGGAGACGCGTTTCTCCTCTCGCTCAGATGCAGGTCGCCACCAGAGACAGGAAGTTCACATGAGACCGATCAGAGGCGACATTAGAGAGAATACGTGATATTTCCCAGAATGCTTCAGGGGCCCTCTCATCCTCTAAACTCTGAGCTCTTTGATAGATCTGCATAGATCAGATTATCAGTCGGCGCTCAGATGACCAGCGAGTGTTTGAAGCTCCTCCCCGTCCTCCAGAGGAAACTCTTGAAGGGGAATCCTGCGTTTTTCATCAGGAAACACGTCTGGTTCTGATCCTGGTTCTGATCCTGGTTCTGATCCTGGTTCAGATCCTGGTTCAGATCCTGGTTCAGATCCCTGGTTCTGATCCTGGTTCTGGTCCTGGTTCTGATCCTGGTTCAGATCCTGGTTCAGATCCTGGTTCAGACCCTGGTTCTGATCCTGGTTCTGATCCTGGTTCAGACCCTGGTTCTGATCCTGGTTCTGATCCTGGTTCAGTCTGCAGACGCCTGCGAGGAAGCGTCACCGTCCACGGCTCTGGTCGTCTGGTCCGGACCACACGGACCCACGGACCCGACCTCACGAAGAACCACCAGCACCTCCAGGAGAGGAGTCCACCACGGTTCCTCTGGATGGAGCAGAGACGCCGGACTATGACCTCCGTGATGTTTTACCTTCGTCAGGTGACGTCTTCCCTGGTCAGTCATTGGTACATGAGCTCCAGTCATGTGACCTCCTCCAGCTCCAGTCATGTGACCTCCTCCAGCTCCAGTCATGTGACCTCCTCCAGCTCCATTCATGTGACCTCTTCCAGCTCCAGTCATGTGACCTCCTCCAGCTCCAATCATGTGACCAGCTCCAGTCATGTGACCTCCTCCAGCTCCAGTCATGTGACCAGCTCCAGTCATGTGACCTCCTCCAGCTCCAATCATGTGACCAGCTCCAGTCATGTGACCTCCTCCAGCTCCAATCATGTGACCTCCTCCAGCTCCAATCATGTGACCAGCTCCAGTCATGTGACCTCCTCCAGCTCCAATCATGTGACCAGCTCCAGCTCCAATCATGTGACCAGCTCCAGTCATGTGACCTCCTCCAGCTCCAGTCATGTGACCTCCTCCAGCTCCAGTCATGTGACCTCCTCCAGCTCCAATCATGTGACCTCCTCCAGCTCCAGTCATGTGACCTCCTCCAGCTCCAGTCATGTGACCTCCTCCAGCTCCAGTCATGTGACCTCCTCCCTGGTCCGTCACTGGTTCCTGGGCTTCAGCTCCAGAACTACGTCCACCAGCAGAATCACAGCGGTTCCTGTTCGTGAACATCTCAGTCCCAAACCAAGGCCCAACATCCCGTTGGTCCACAGGTTCAGACGGTCGCAGAGACAGCAGGTCCGGAACTGAAGCCCCGTCAGAACATTCTAGAATGTTAAGAACTCTCAACCCAACTTTATTTATAAAGCACCTCAAAAACAACAAAGAGCTGGACACCGAAAAATAAAATGAAGACATGATGTCTGTCAGGTGAGGGTTCACAGGAGCCTGATCGACCTGGACCCAGATTATTCTGGACCCAGATTATTCTGGACCCAGATTATTCTGGACCCAGATTATTCTGGACCCAGATTATTCTGGACCCAGATCCATCTGGACCCAGATTATTCTGGACCCAGATTATTCTGGACCCAGATTATTCTGGACCCAGATTATTCTGGACCCAGATTATTCTGGACCCAGATTATTCTGGACCCAGATTATCTGGACCCAGATTATTCTGGACCCATCTGGACCCAGATCCATCTGGATCCTGATCGACAGGGATGAGATCCGGTTCTGTGCAGGAAAACTGCTTCCAGAAGCTTCTAGAGGGAAAACAGAACCGCATCTCCGGACTCCTCTGGCTGAAGTTCTTTCTGCGGCCCAGATGGAGGTTCTGTTGTTCTGAAAGGAGGCGGGGAGTGTGTGTTGTTGTTGTTGTGAGAGCGTCTCCCCCGGCGACGGAGCTAATCTTCTCTGATGACCACTGGGGACACCGCAGTCGTCACGACAACAGCATCAGTCGTTCGCCAAACACACGTCTCTCCTCAGTAATTAGCGTCCTGTGTTCCTCCCGCCAGGCTGCTACTGCGGCCTCTCAGCTGCCAATCACAGCAATTCCCTCCGAGCTCCAGCGGCCAATCAGAAGCAGCGCCGAGAGCCCTGCAGCTAAAAACAGACGGACAGACGGACAGAGCGAGAGAGTGACGGAGAGACAGAGGAGCCGATCAAACAGATGGGGGGGTGGGGGGTTAGTGATGCTGTGCCCCTGTGCACGCTGGTCAGGTCAGGCACGTGCACGGCTCAAGTTCCTCCCCCCTTTGACCTCCGTCAAAAATGTCATTTTAACGCCAAAAAAGTCACAATTTTAAAACAATCATTTTTGTAAATTTCACGATTTTATGACAAAAGGGTCAAAAAAATCTGATGTCAAAAAGTTGGGATTTTGTCCTGACAAGAAAATTGTAAGGATTTGATGTTAAAAAAAATGTGGCTGGTTTAATCCAGTTTCAGACTGGTTTAATCTGGTTTCAGACTAGTTTACTCTGTTTTCAGACTGGTTATTATGGTTTCAGACTGATTTAATTGAGTTTCAGACTGGTTTAATCCAGTTTCAGACTAGTTTAATCTGGTTTCAGACTGATTTAATTCAGTTTCAGACTGGTTTAATCCAGTTTCAGACTAGTTTAATCTGGTTTCAGACTGATTTAATTCAGTTTCAGACTGGTTAATATAGTTTCAGATTGATTTAATCCAGTTTAAGACTGATCTAATCCAGTTTCAGACTGGTTTACTCTGTTTTCAGACTGGTCATTATGGTTTCAGACTGGTCATTATGGTTTCAGACTGATTCAATCCAGTTTTAGACGGATTTAATCTGGTTTCAGACTGGTTATCATAGTTTCAGACTGATTTAATTGAGTTTCAGACTGGTTTAATCCAGTTTCAGACTAGTTTAATCTGGTTTCAGACTGGTTATTATAGTTTCAGACTGATCTAATCTGATTTCAGACTGATTTAATCCAGTTTCAGACTGGTTTAATCTGGTTTCAGACTGATTTAATCCAGTTTCAGACTGGTTTAATCTGGTTTCGGACTGGTTTAATCCAGTTTCAGACTGGTTTAATCTGGTTTTGGACTGGTTAGTATAGTTTCAGACTGATTTAATCCAGTTTCAGACTGGTTTAATCTGGTTTCAGACTGATTTAATCCAGTTTCGGACTAATTTAATCCAGTTTCAGACTGATTTAATCTGGTTTCAGACTGATTTAATCCAGTTTCAGACTGGTTTAATCTGGTTTTGGACTGGTTAGTATAGTTTCAGACTGATTTAATCCAGTTTCAGACTGGTTTAATCTGGTTTCAGACTGATTTAATCCAGTTTCAGACTGGTTTAATCTGGTTTCGGACTGGTTTAATCCAGTTTCAGACTGGTTTAATCTGGTTTTGGACTGGTTTAGTATAGTTTTTCAGCAGACTGATTTAAATCCAGTTTCAGACTGGTTTTAATCTGGTTTTCAGACTGATTTAATCCAGTTTCGGACTAATTTAATCCAGTTTCAGACTGATTTAATCTGGTTTCAGACTGATTTAATCCAGTTTCAGACTGGTTTAATCTGGTTTTGGACTGGTTAGTATAGTTTCAGACTGATTTAATCCAGTTTCAGACTGGTTTAATCTGGTTTCAGACTGAATTAATCCAGTTTCGGACTAATTTAATCCAGTTTCAGACTGATTTAATCTGGTTTCAGACTGATTTAATCCAGTTTCAGACTGGTTTAATCTGGTTTCAGACTGATTTAATCCAGTTTCAGACTGGTTTAATCTGGTTTCGGACTGGTTTAATCCAGTTTCAGACTGGTTTAATCTGGTTTTGGACTGGTTAGTATAGTTTCAGACTGATTTAATCCAGTTTTAAGACTGGGTTAATCTGGTTTCAGACTGGTTATCATAGTTTCAGACTGATTTAATTGAGTTTTAGACTGGTTTAATCCAGTTTCAGACTGGTTTAATCTGATTTCAGACTGATTTAATCCAGTTTCAGACTGGTTTAATCTGGTTTTGGACTGGTTTAATCCAGTTTCAGACTGGGTTAATCTGGTTTCAGACTGAATTAATCCAGTTTCGGACTAATTTAATCCAGTTTCAGACTGATTTAATCTGGTTTCAGACTGATTTAATCCAGTTTCAGACTGGTTTAATCTGGTTTCAGACTGATTTAATCCAGTTTCAGACTGGTTTAATCTGGTTTCGGACTGGTTTAATCCAGTTTCAGACTGGTTTAATCTGGTTTTGGACTGGTTAGTATAGTTTCAGACTGATTTAATCCAGTTTTAAGACTGGGTTAATCTGGTTTCAGACTGGTTATCATAGTTTCAGACTGATTTAATTGAGTTTTAGACTGGTTTAATCCAGTTTCAGACTGGTTTAATCTGATTTCAGACTGATTTAATCCAGTTTCAGACTGGTTTAATCTGGTTTCGGACTGGTTTAATCCAGTTTCAGACTGGGTTAATCTGGTTTCAGACTGGTTATTGTAGTTTCAGACTGATCCAGAGAAGAATTAGCTTCTTACGAGAAGTTGCAGAGTGGTTCCAGTCTGGTGGAGTCAGGAGGACCTGGTCCTGTTGGGACCATCAGGTGGAGATCTTCAGCTCTCACTGGAGCGGTTCACAGCAGGGATGAGAACCAGCACCTCCAGATCTGAGACCGTGGTCCTCAGTCTGAACAGGGTAGAAGGTCTTCTCCAGGTTAGTGCGGTTCTGCCTCCAGTGGAGGAGGTCCAGTATCTCTGGGTCTGGTTCACCAGTGATGGAGGAAGGAGCAGCAGATCTCCAGATGGATCGGTGCAGCGTCTGCTGTGGTGGTGACTCTGTACCGGTCCGTTGTGGTGGAGAGCTGAGTTCAGGAAGGATCTCTAGAAGGTCTGTGATCTCCACTTTATTTTATTGTATCGTATTTTAATTTACTGTATTGAATTTATTTTATCTAATTCTATGATATTTTATTTGTCTGCAGCTGCTGCCCCCTGCTGGCAGTGTTCCATCATTGAATCTGGTTCAGTAACGGGTTTTCAGGATTTTTTGCTGTAAACTCATTTCGTTCAGAAACACCTCGTCGTTGCAGAGATGCTCTTGTTATAAACTGGTTGTTGTTGAACAGGAATCTTAATCAGGAGACATGAACGAGCAACTAAACGAGCATTTACACCGTAAACAAACATTGAAACAATTAATAGTTAAAGTGGTTCATGTAAACACTCGGCAGCTCGTTAACACTCTGATGCTAACGAGCCCCCCGTCGCTGGGTAATTAAATCATTAGCGTTATATTTGGTGTCTCGCTGTGAGCTAATTACAAACAACTCTGCCGCGCCGTCCTGGCCTTGACGCTGATGCAGCGTGTTGGTTTAACTCAGCGAAGCTTTTCTATATAAGAGAGAAAAAAAAAGAAAAATTAATAATATCGTGGTCGATTAAAAGTCCCTCTTTATTCCTTCCAGACGATTTAAAAAGCTCAACTTCAGCCAGCAGGTGTGAAGAACGCCATGAAAACAGGAAGATTCTGGTTTAATCCAGTTTCAGACTGCTTTAATCTGGTTTCAGACTACTTTAATCTGGTTTCAGACTGGTTTAATCTGGTTTCAGATTGATTTAATCCAGTTTCAGACTACTTTAATCTGGTCTCAGACTGGTTTATTCTGGTTTTAGACTGGTTATTATAGTTTCGGACTGGTTTAATCCAGTTTCAGACTGGTTTAATCCAGTTTTAGACTGATTTATTCTGGTTTCACACTGGTTATTATAGTTTCAGACTGATTTAATCTGGTTTCAGACTGATTTAATCTGGTTTCAGACTGATTTAATCCAGTTTCAGACTGGTTTAATCTAGTTTCAGACTGATTTAATCCAGTTTCAGATGGAGTTAATCTGGTTTCAGACTGGTTATTGTAGTTTCAGACTGATTTAATCTGGTTTCAGACTGATTTAATTCAGTTTCAGACTGGTTTAATCTAGTTTCAGACTGATTTAATCCAGTTTCAGATGGAGTTAATCTGGTTTCAGACTGGTTATTGTAGTTTCAGACTAATTTAATCTAGTTTCAGACTGATTTAATCCAGTTTCAGATGGAGTTAATCTGGTTTCAGACTGGTTATTATAGTTTTGGACTAGTTTAATCCAGTTTCAGACTGATTTAATCCAGTTTCAGACTTGTTATTATAGTTTCAGACTGATTTAATCTGGTTTCAGATTGATATAATCCAGTTTCAGACTGATTTAATCCAGTTTCAGACTGATTTTATCCAGTTTCAGACTGGTTAATATGGTTTCAGACTTATTTAATCCAGTTTCAGACTAGTCATTATAGTTTCAGACTGGTTTAATCTGGTTTCAGACTGATTTAATCAGGTTTCAGACTAATTCATTCTGGTTTCAGACTAATTCATTCTGGTTTCAGACAGGTTCTGGGATCTGGGTGTAGACTGGTTGATCCCTGTTTTTGTCTTTTCCTGTAGTATTGAACAGGGTTATTTCATTTCCAGATTGGTTTATTAGGTGGTTAACCAAATAGTTAACAATGATTTGGGGTTGAAACTTCTGTTTTTGCTGTTAAAGGTAGATCTTGAAGGTCTTTCTTATCATGGGGGTACTTAGGATTTCCCACATTATTTCTTTACCTTTTTGTCTTCATTTGACCTTGTGTTGACCAACCAGCGAGGGCCGATCCAGATGTTTTGGGTCCAGTAGTTTAAGTGACAGCCAGGACGTCCGTCAGCTGACAGTTCAGGTAATTACACCTGAATTAATCGTCATCAGACTGTTATTTCATGCTGAGATTCAGAGGAACACAGCCAGGCGGTTTCATGTATAAGTGTGTCAGTCAGTGGAGCAGCTTTAAGAGTCTGATCTGAACACACTGCTGTTAATTAGCTCTGTCAATCATCACGAGTCTTCCTCAGGTCAGCCGCTGATTGGTCAGTTTCCAGCTGTCAGTCAAACTGCCTCAGCTTTCATTTTGTCCTTTAGGACGTCTTTAAAGAGGCTTCCAGTTCTGCTCATTCTAATATCTCACAGACTCAGTCTCCTCCTCTCTAATTAGGGATAATTACCTGCTCGTTCATTTACACTCCTGAGGATCCGGCAGCTGAAGCACCAAGACGTCTGAACGTGAAACTGAAACTAAACTGATTTATGTAGCTCTAAATTAACAAAGAGAAGAAGACGAACAGGATCATTCTAGACCGGATCAGACCGGATTAAACTAGCGCAGATCAGTCCAGACTAGATTAAACTAGTCTAGACTAGTTAAAACTGGATAAAACTAGATCAGACTGGATTAAACTAGCTCAGATCAGTTCACACTGGATTAAACTAGTCTAGACTAGTTAAAACTGGATAAAACTAGACCAGACTGGATTAAACTAGCTCAGATCAGTTCAGACTGGATTAAACTAGCTCAGATCAGTTCAGACTGGATTAAACTAGCTCAGATCAGTTAAGACTAGATTAAACTAGCTCAGATCAGTTCACACTGGATTAAACTAGTCCATACTAGTAAAAACGGGATTAAACTAGATCAGACTGGATTAAACTAGCGCAGATCAGTTCACACTGGATTAAACTAGTCTAGACTAGTTAAAACTGGATAAAACTAGATCAGACTGGATTAAACTAGCTCAGATCAGTTCACACTGGATTAAACTAGTCTAGACTAGTTAAAACTGGATAAAACTAGACCAGACTGGATTAAACTAGCTCAGATCAGTTCAGACTAGAATAAACTAGCTCAGATGTATTCAGACTGAATTAAACTAGCTCAGATCAGTTTAGACTAGAATAAACTAGCTCAGATGTATTCAGACTGGATTAAACTAGCTCAGATCAGTTTAGACTAGAATAAACTAGCTCAGATGTATTCAGACTGGATTAAACTAGCTCAGATCAGTTCAGACTGGATTAAACTAGTCCATACTAGTCAAAAAACGGGATTAAACTAGATCAGACTGGATTAAACTAGCTCAGATCAGTTCAGACCAGATTAAACTAGTCCAGACTAGTTAAAACTGGATTAAACTAGATCAGACTGGATTAAACTAGCTCAGTCCAGACTAATTAAAACTGGTCCAGACTAGTTAAAACTAGATCAGATCAGTTCAGACTGGATTAAACTATTTCAGACTAGTTAAAACTGCATTAAACTAGATCAGACTGGATTAAACTAGCTCAGATCAGTTCAGACTGGACTGAACTAGTCTAGATTTGTTAAAACTGGATCAAACTAGATCAGACTGGATTAAACTAGCTCAGATAAATTCAGACTGGATTAAACTAGCTCAAATCAGTTCACACTGGATTAAACTAGTCCAGACTAGTTTAAACTGGATTAAACTAGATCAGACTGGATTAAACTAGCTCAGATAAATTCATACCGGATTGAACTAGTCCAGAATAGTTAAAACTGGATTAAACTAGCTCAGACTGGATTAAACTAGCTCAGATCAGTTCAGACTGCATTAAACTAGTCCAGACTAGTTAAAACTGGATTAAACTAGATCAGACTGGATTAAACTAGCTCAGATCAGTTCAGACTAGATTAAACTAGCTCAGATCAGTTCAGACCGGATTGAACTAGTCCAGAATAGTTAAAACTGGATTAAACTAGATCAGACTGGATTAAACTAGCTCAGATCAGGTCAGACTGGATTAGTCCAGACTAGTTAAAACTGGATTAAACTAGATCAGACTGGATTAAACTAGCTCAGATCAGTTCAGATCGGATTGAACTAGTCCAGACTAGTCAAACTAGTTAAAACTGGATTAAACTAGTTCAGACGGGACTCTGCTGCTATCCCATCAGGATCCAACCATGAACTGGACTCATAGACTGTATCAGAAGAACTGAACAAACTCTCTGTGATGTCACTCCTGAAGGGGGATTTTGAAGCCTCTTTTTCATATTAGTGCACATCGAGCTGACTAGAACACACCCAACTTCTGTCAATCACAGTTAGCTATTTTAGCTTGGCTGGATAAGCTTATGCTAATATTACTTTAAGATCAAATCTGTCCAAGCATCTTTATTTCAGGTGCCGCTACTGAAACATCTGAAAGGAGGACTAGCAGAGCTCTGCTCTGGCTCACCACTCACCAGTACACACCTATGAGTGCTAGCCAACACGTTAACACATGACCACCAACGGAGAACACGAGGTTACTGACAGGGAAATTACTAACCTGCTAATATATTCTAACCGTCTGAGACGTGGCTATCACCAATAGATGCTCACTGAAATTGCCAACACAACTGAAACTGTACTTAGCATCTATGATGCTAATTAGCATCATAGATGAGGATGATTTAATCTGATTTCAGACTGATTCAATCCAGTTTTAGACTGATTTAATATGGTTTCAGACTGGTTATTATAGTTTGAGATTGATTTAATCTGGTTTCAGACTGATTTAATCCAGTTTCAGCCTGATTTAATCTGGTTTCAAACAGGTTTTTTTTTTTGGGTGTAGGCTTGTTTAATCCAGTTTCAGACTGGTTAGTATAGTTTCAGACTAATTTTATCGCATTTCAGACTGGTTTCATCCAGTTTCAGACTGATTTAATCTGGGTGTAGACTGGTTTAAACCAGTTTCAGACTGGTTATTATAGTTTCAGACTAATTTAATCGCATTTTAGACTGGTTTAATTCAGTTCCAGACTGGTTTAATCTGTTGTCAGACTGGTTATTGTGGTTTCAGAGTGATTTTAACCAGTTTTAGACTGATTTAATCTGGTTTCAGACTGGTGATTATAGTTTCAAACTGATTAAATCCAGTTTCAGACTGGTTTAATCGGGTTTCAGACAGGTTTAATCTGGTATTAGACTGGTTATTATAGTTTCCCACTGATTTAATCACATTTCAGACTGATTTAATCTGGGTGTAGACTGGTTTAATTCAGTTCCAGACTGGTTTAATCTGTTGTCAGACTGGTTATTGTGGTTTCAGAGTGATTTTAACCAGTTTTAGACTAATTTAATCTGGTTTTAGACTGGTATAATCTGGTTTCAGACTGATTGAATCCAGTTTTAGACTGAATTAATCTGGTTTCAGACTGGTTATTATAGTTTCAGACTGATTTAATCTGGGTGTAGACTGGTTTAAACCAGTTTCAGACTTGTTATTATGGTTTCAGACTTATTTAATCGCATTTCAGACTGGTTTAATCCAGTTTTAGACTGGTTTAATCGGGTTTCAGACTGGTGATTATAGTTTCAAACTGATTAAATCCAGTTTCAGACTGGTTTAATCAGGTTTCAGACTGATTTAATCTGGTTTCAGACTGATTTAAATCCAGTTTCAGACTGGTTTAATTGGGTTTCAGACTGATTAAATCCAGTTTCAGACTGGTTTAATCTGGTTTATCACTGGTTTAATCTGGTTTCAGACTGATTAAATCCAGTTTCAGACTGGTTTAATCTGGTTTCAGACAGGTTTAATCTGGTTTCAGACTGGTTATTATAGTTTCAGACTGATTTAATCTGGTTTGCATGAGTATGAGGTCATTGAGACTACCGGATGTAGCCCCTTGATCCTGATATAATTTTCCCTGGTTTGGAGCAGAACATGGGTGACCACGGTCCTGGGACAGAGCCAGAACTGGACCAGAGCGGTCCCTGTCCCATGTCTCCGTCTCCATGTCTCTGGTCCAATCAGAGCTCAGGTTGTCAGCCGCCTGGCTCTCCTGCTCCGCGCAGCCACGTTTAGTTCAGTCCTGCATGAATCTGCCGCCAGGCAGCGTTAGTTATTAAAACAGTTTAAAAACAGCCTGCTCTCGCTCCGCCGGCCTCAAAAACACACTTTCACCGGGTTGAAATATTAAGCAGGGGTCGTGCTGCAACGCGTCCTCCTTAAGTGGCCTCGGCGAGTTTCACGCAGACCTCAGTCCATTAGGCAGCTGCCAGAGAGGAAGTCCGAAAAATCCAAATATTAAGCAGGAAATGAGTCAAATAATCGTCTGAATATCTGAACGGGTGTGAGCTGGCGAGGAAACCGAGCGGCGCACCTGAGGCATAAAGCAGCTGAGGTCGGGATGTTAAACAGGCTGCAGGGCAGCGCATACATTACTGCACATACATTACATACTGCACACGTTACCGCACACGTTACTGCACACGTTACTGCACACGTTACTGCACGTTACTGCACACGTTACTGCATGTTACTGCACATGTTACTGCACGTTACTGCACACGTTACTGCACACGTTACTGCACACGTTACTGCACACGTTACTGCACATGTTACTGCACGTTACTGCACGTTACTGCACGTTATGCACACGTTACTTACTGCACGTTACTGCACACGTTACTGCACACGTTACTGCACACGTTACTGCACACGTTACTGCACACGTTACTGCACACGTTACTGCACACGTT
Source organism: Hirundichthys speculiger (assembly GCA_018398805.1). Lineage (NCBI taxonomy): Eukaryota > Metazoa > Chordata > Actinopteri > Beloniformes > Exocoetidae > Hirundichthys > Hirundichthys speculiger. The sequence goes on from JAGFBZ010000144.1 coordinate 1,418,579, forward strand.
ACTGCACACGTTACTGCACACGTTACTGCACACGTTACTGCACATGTTACTGCACGTTACTGCACGTTACTGCACACGTTACTGCACACGTTACTGCACACGTTACTGCACATGTTACTGCACGTTACTGCACACGTTACTGCACACGTTACTGCACACGTTACCGCACATATTACTGCACACATACCCTGACTGCTGTCTGCATGGCTGAAATAAACGACACTTCACAAGAAAAAGAGCTGCTACTGGCCTTTTATATGACGCTACATTAAACTATTCCCTCTTGACACGTACTGAAAATCAAATACAACCTCATATGAACAACAACACGTAACTTTCTTTTCACCTCGTCGTCATTTATGAAACAAAAATGGCAGCAGCATGTGGTCAATCCTAAATCACTTCCAGATGATCCAGGTGCTGATCTTTAATGAACTGACCACCAGCAGGTGCGCTGACCTCTAAAAAAGGAAATGTTTCAGCAGTTTGACGGTCTGAAATCATCCGAGTGTGTGTTAACACAATGCCAAGAGGGAAAGACGTCAGCTGTGGAATTAGAGAAGCATTTAAAAGGGTAATAAAAGCCAGTTAAGGACCATTTGGAGGTCAGGTTATTTGAGTTTCAGACAAGTTTCAGCAGAAACACCTCATGTCTACTGTCCAGCACGGCGGTGGAGGAGTCATGATACGGGATTGTTTTATGACAATGCAAAGAAGAATGGACCAAAAAAACAGGAAATGAATCCTTTAAGGTCCGGCTGTTAGAGATCCTAAATCTACGGGCTACTTACATGACGCATTCGTTTTTTATTTGGTTAAGTTTTGTTGTTTTTACACACACAAACCCCCCCCCCCCCCCCCCCGAGGACTAAAAGAAGAGATTGTAACTTTTGCCCGTGACAGTAAATGTGTGCGTTCACGCTGAGAGCAGGGGTTTATGGGTCGAACAGTGTTCCGCCTGCAGCTAAACAGAGATGAGAGGTTTCCTGTTTCAACCCGCTCTGACACGCATGAATAAACCATCACACACACAAACTCGGCGTGTTTATGCGACTGCACATACGTGCGCCGCTGTGAGGCGCGCGTGTGTGTGTGTGTGTGTTATGTTAATTGCGCCGCCTCATCGGTTATTTAAATGTGAACAAATGGACTCGGATTCATTAAGACACAGAGAGAAAAATCCTCGTTAAACATTGATGCTAACGGTGAATTTTTCAGCGTCGGGGAGCCCTCAGAGCTCGTTAGATGTGCATGTGAGAGCGCACGGGCGCCTGCACGCGCCAGCAACGCATGCATGAATTATCCAGGCGTGACATGAAATATTAACGCAGACTTCAACTCTGATCTGCATCACCGGTTCATCTGCTGGAACACAGAAGTCAGACAAAGACACGGAAGACATGGCATGTCACATGACAAACATGTGACCAGTGACATGTGATCTTCTGACATGTGACCTTGTTAACATCTGGCCTGACTCATGTAATCCTTCTGCACTTAAAATAAAACTGTCCTGTGTTAGATGTGAAGCTGTCTGACTTATTACCCTGAACTGATCCTGATAAATTAATCCTGACAAGAAGATCCTGATAACTTAAATCTGATAAACTAATTCCAATACAATGATCCTGATAAACTGATCCTGATAAATTAATCCTGACAAAAAGATCCTGATAAACTAAATCTGATAAACTAATTCCAATACAATGATCCTGATAAACTGATCCTGATAAATTAATCCTGACAAAAAGATCCTGATAAACTAAATCTGATAAACTAATTCCAATACAATGATCCTGATAAACTGATCCTGATAAATTAATCCTGATAAACTGATCCTGATAAACTAAATCTGATAAACTAAGTCCAATACAATGATCCTGATAAACTGATCCTGATAAACTAATTCCAATACAATGATCCTGATAAACTGATCCTGATAAATTAATCCTGACCAAAAGATCCTGATAAACTAAATCTGATAAACTAATTCCAATACAATGATCCTGATAAACTGATCCTGATAAATTAATCCTGACAAAAAGATCCTGATACACTAAATCTGATAAACTAAATCCAATACAATGATCCTGATAAACTGATCCTGATAAATTAATCCTGATAAACTGATCCTGATAAACTAAATCTGATAAACTAATTCCAATACAATGATCCTGATAAACTGATCCTGATAAATTAATCCCGACAAAAAGATCCTGATAAACTAAATCTGATAAACTAATTCCAATACAATGATCCTGATAAACTGATCCTGATAAATTAATCCTGACTAAAAGATCCTGATAAACTAAATCTGATAAACTAAATCCAATACAATGATCCTGATAAACTGATCCTGATAAATTATTCCTGACAAAAAGATCCTGATAAACTAAATCTGATAAACTAATTCCAATACAATGATCCTGATATGCTAATCCAGTAAAAATCCAGATAATGTAATACTGAAAAACTGATATTGATAAAACGGTTAACAGATGTGTTAACTAGCCGTTAAACGTTAGCAGGTGTATTAACTAGCTGTAAAACGTCATCCGGTGTGTTAACGAGCTGTTAAACTGTTAGCATGTGTTTTAACTAGTTGTAAAACGTTAGCAGGTGTGTTAAGTATCTGTAAAACGTCACCAGGTGTGTTAACTAGCTGTTAAATGTTAGCAGGTGTTTTAACTAGCTGTTAAACATTAGCAAGTGTGTTAACTTGCTGTTAATCATTAGCAGGTGTTTTAACTAGTTGTAAAATGTCAGCATGTATTTTAACTAGCTGTTAAACGTTAGCATGTGTTTTAACTAGTTGTAAAACATTAGCATGTGTGTTGACTAGATGTAAACCGTTAGCATGTGTTTCAACTAGTTGTAAAACATCAGCATGTGTTTTAACTAGATGTAAACCGTTAGCATGTGTTTTAACTACTTGTAAACCGTTAGCATGTATTTTAACTAGTTGTAAAACATTAGCATGTGTGTTGACTAGATGTAAACCGTTAGCATGTGTTTCAACTAGTTGTAAAACATCAGCATGTGTTTTAACTAGATGTAAACCGTTAGCATGTGTTTCAACTAGTTGTAAAACATCAGCATGTGTTTTAACTAGATGTAAACCGTTAGCATGTGTTTCAACTAGTTGTAAAACATCAGCATGTGTTTTAACTAGATGTAAACCGTTAGCATGTGTTTCAACTAGTTGTAAAATCAGCAGTGTTTTTAACTAGATGTAAACCGTTAGCATGTGTTTCAACTAGTTGTAAAACATCAGCATGTGTTTTAACTAGATGTAAACCGTTAGCATGTGTTTCAACTAGTTGTAAAACATCAGCATGTGTTTTAACTAGATGTAAACCGTTAGCATGTGTTTTAATTAGTTGTAAAATGTCAGCATGTGTTTTAACTAGTTGTAAACCGTTAGCATGTGTTTTAATTAGTTGTAAAATGTCAGCATGTGTTTTAACTAGATATGAACCGTTAGCATGTGTTTTAATTAGTTGTAAAATGTCAGCATGTGTTTTAACTACTTGTAAACCGTTAGCATGTATTTTAACTAGTTGTAAAACATCAGCCGGTGTGGTAACTAGCTGTTAACCATCAGCAGGTGCGTTAACCAGACAGCGCTGCTGTGTTGGTTCTGAATGACGGGTTAGCAGCTGTTCACTCCTCTTACTGGACCGTTCTGGTCAACCTTCAGTCCCGGTTGTTGCTGGAATAACCAGCTTCAGTTCAGACAGTTTAACAGTTTAACAGTCATTATAAGAAATATAACTGAAAAAAGTAACAGATCATCTCTTTAAACCTGGATGTGAACACAAACACACTTTCTGTTTCTGTGGAAAGTTTTCTGCAGATTTCACAGTTTTCTGACTGCGTGCCACCCTGACCGCCATCATACCGCCGCTCCGGCCAAACACAGTCCATCACATCACACTAATAGACTGCCAAGTGGTCAGCGCCCCCCCCCCTTAACCCCCCACCTTAACCCCCCCACACCCACCCACAGTCACAAAAACACACAGCAGGGTGGTGACCTTCTATTACTGAGCTTTTCTGCCTCACTGCAGCCTGGTAATGATGGTCAGCTGCTGGTGTGCGAGCGCCGGTCCGGAGACTAGTAATGTGTCGGCTGAGTAACCCGCTGACTGACGGCGAGGGAGGCGGGGAGTCGAGGGGGGGGGAGGGGGGGGGGGGGGCGGGTGACAGACAGCGTGACAGCCGGGGAGGAAGAGAAATGGAAGAAAAAGTGGGAGTGTGTTGACCCGTCCAGAGTTCAACGTCAGGAAACCCCGACACACACACGGACCCAATCACAGCGGCTTTTAATTAGCGCCGCTGTTTTAGTTGAGTGATCAGCTTGTAAAACCAACAGCGTTTGCCGCCTCGCGCAGAAACACAGAAGCTAATTTAATTCAACACTCAAACTCAGAGCTGGAAATGAACCCGGATCAATTTGATTTTGTGCTTACGGGATCAAACGGGCCTGTTTCCCTGTAAACAAACACGTGTTCATTAAAGTTCGTATCGACCCGAGTCCCGTCACCTCTGGGATCAGGACTTCCATGCAGTCTGAATTTAGGGTCCGAACTTAGGGAAAGACATCAGCGGCGGTCTTAGAGGAGGTTGGAGGAGGTTATAAAGCCGTTTCCAAACTATTGGGAGTTCAAATTATTCACGAGTGGAAAACAGTTTTCTCATCTGTGAACGTCCCAGAAGATTTACCCCCAAGTTCAGACCAAACAAACTAGACGTCTGGACAAACGAGACCAAAGTGGAGTCATTTATATTGATGTCCAGAAGCATGTTTGGAAGAAAAAAACCAAACGCAGAAACACTGCCAACCCACTGTGAAGCACGGCGGTGGAGTTGTCATGATGAGGCCACAGGACCTGGCAGTTTTTCAGCGAGCCACGAAATCTACACGACAAATCAGAATGGCTGAAAGATGTTAGATTTATCGCCACAAATTGAATTGAATAGAATTGAATTGAATTGAATTTATTTCAAACAAACATGTACATAAAAAAACATAAAAAAACAATAACAAAACAAACAGTACCATCTTCATATACACATAAGCTCAAAAAAGGAGTAGGAAGAAGTGCACACTTTTTCTTAGTTCCTACCCCTTTATAATTATGAATTTACACCATCGCCATTAGTATATCTACATAATATCTATATAAATAACGTCCACATAAAGACTACGTAACATGCCTATTATAGAAAATACAATATATTATATAAATCTATATAAATATACACTCTATAAACTACATAAATATCCCCTTAAATATATATATATATATATATGCTACATGCATAAAAATATACAACATATATTACATAACGACAACTATCCCTCCCAACATACAATATATACCACATAAATATTCATATAAATATCTAAACATATCTTAAATATAATATACCATTTTCCCCTATTTTAATTATTTATCACACTCCTCCATTTCTTTTTCCATATACCAAATCAGAGTGTTTTAAACAAATCTGGACTAATTAAAACTGGTTTAGAGCAAAAACAGGAATTCAGACTGAATCAGAGTAGTTCAAGATGGTTTAGACTAGTTAGTTTAGATCATACTGGACTGGATTCAGACCAACTTCATTACATAAAATGACCACGTTTTATCAAAAAATTGTGAATTTCATATCATTCTAACTTCAAAAATCCAAAATTTTTCGCTGTAAAATTGTAACTTTTGCAATCGTGCAACTTTTCGTCGTAAAAATTTAATTTTTGTCATAAAATTGAAAAGTTTACAAACTAGTGACTTTCATAAGATTGCAACATTTTGTCTAATAATCATTTTATAATAAAAAAATTGCAAATTCCAAATAGATTGTTTATTTTTTGTAAAAATCACTGAGCTGTTAAACCTTAGCATGTGTTTTAACTAGTTGTAAAACGTCAGCAGGTGTGTTAACTAGCTGTTAAACGTTAGCATGTGTTTTAACTAGTTGTAAACCGTTAGCATGTGTTTTAACTAGTTGTAAAACATCAGCAGGTGTGCTAACTAGCTGTTAAACGTTAGCATGTGTTTTATCTAGTTGTTAAACGTCAGCAGGTGTGTTAACTAGATGTTAAACGTTGGCAGGTGTTTTAACTAGTTGTAAACCGTTAGCATGTGTTTTAACTAGTTGTAAAACATCAGCAGGTGTGCTAACTAGCTGTTAAACCTTAGCATGTGTTTTATCTAGTTGTTAAATGTCAGCAGGTGTGTTTTAACTAGTTGTAAACCGTTAGCATATGTTTTAACTAGTTGTAAACCTTTAGCATGTGTTTTAACTAGTTGTAAAACGTCAGCAGGTGTGTTAACTAGCTGTAAACCGTTAGCATGTGTTTTAACTAGTTGTAAAACGTCAGCAGGTGTGTTTTAACTAGTTGTAAACCGTTAGCACAAGATTTTGTTGCAGAGTCTCAGCTTTGCGACATCAGGGTCACCTGAAGTCCACCTGTGCTCGTGTCTGTCTGGAAGTGTTCCTGAACCCAGGCAGTCACATCTGTTTTTGACCCAGAGATGCCTGAAGGACCCAAGTTCCCCGGAATACAGAGATTTCTTCACATCCTCTGAATCTTTACCTCTGAGAGACTCTGCCTACCTGTGATGATCCTCCTATGATGTCACTGACCTGTCGATGATCAACATAATTATCTGCAGATGTTTCTCCAGATGTCTCAACTTTTGAGAGACGTGTTGTTGCCGTCAAAGTCAAAATGTGCTCATTTCTGTCATGAAATGTGTTAATTAGAGGGTAAAATGTCTCACTTTCAGCCTCTGATATGTTTTCTCTTTTGTAAATAGAATATGGGCTTATGACACGTGGAAATCAATTTTTATGGATCTGGGACTGGGGTCAAACGGATTTGAACGTCTGAGTCATTTGAACCTCCGCTCACCCTTCAACCCTGTCAGGAGTTTCCCATCATGCCTCTCTGCGGGCCGTCGGCAGCTGGCAGGTGAAGCGACGGCCGCGGCCCACCCGACCTCGACCTTCAGCGGCTCCTCCGAGGACTTTTCCGTCGTTGGAGGTGGGGGGGGGGGGCACACAGACGGAGATGGACGGGGAGCGAGCCACAAATCCATTCAGAGACGTTAATAAAATCAAAGAGCCCGATATGATCAAGCATGAAGTACATTACAAAGGTAATGTGAATTTAAGCCCAGATCCTTTCATTATCAAAAACAGTGAGCCGTCGCTCGGCGGCTCAGAGACGCCGGCGAATTTATGAGGCCAACTTCCTCAATCTAATAGAAGGATTCAGGTGTTACTAATGGACGAAAGAGGGAGGTAATAGAGGAGAGAAGGAGCTAATGTGGAGTGATGGAGGCAGAGGAGGGACGCGGCAGCGAACAGAGGAACAGATGAAGACGGATGAGAAGAGAAAGAGGAAGAAAAGTTAGAAACAAAAGAGACCGTCTCATCCGTGATGAACCTGGAACGTTCGTTTCCTCCGGAGCTCTGATCCGACCGCGGACGTGCCGGGATCGTCCCAAACTGGGAATTCAGGTGGAGAACGAGCAGCGTCTCACCAGTTTGAGGGCGTGGAAACGCCAGAGCTCACCTGTCAGTGGTTTCCTGTCCCACCTGGAGGAAAGCACTCGAGTTTCCCTGATGTCAGTGAATGCCTCGCAGCTAATCAGGAACATGTTTGATGTCGTCACACTGATGCAGGTTTACCTTCCTTCAGAGGACGTCACACCAGCTCACCTTTGACCTTTGAAAAAAGTCGTCTCCTACGCATGTCAGAGGAACACCTGATACCAGTCAGACACCAGTCAGGTACCAGTCAGGTAACAGTCAGACACCAGGTACCAGTCAGATACCAGTCAGACACCAGGTACCAGTCAGACACCAGGTACCAGTCAGACACCAGGTACCAGTCAGGTACCAGTCAGACACCAGGTACCAGTCAGGTACCAGTCAGTACCACCAGTCAGTCAGTACCAGTCAGTACAGTACCAGTACCAGTCAGATACCAGTCAAGACACCAGCCCAGTACCAGTCCACAGTACCAGTCACAGTCAGTACCAGTCAGACACCAGTCAGACACCAGTACCAGTCACACCAGGTCCACACCAGTCACCAGGTACCAGTCCAGACACCAGGTACCAGTCAGTCAGACACCAGGTACCCAGTCAGACACCCAGTCCAGACACCAGGTACCAGTCAGACACCAGGTACCAGTCAGGTACCAGTCAGACACCAGATACCAGTCAGACACCAGGTACACAGACAGTCAGGTACCCAGTCACCAGACACACCAGGTACCAGTCAGACACCAGGTACCAGTCAGACACCAGGTACCAGTCAGACACCAGGTACCAGTCAGGTACCAGGTACCAGTCAGGTACCAGTCAGACACCAGGTACCAGTCAGACACCAGTCAGGTACCAGTCAGACACCAGGTACCAGTCAGATACCAGTCAGACACCAGTCAGGTACCAGTCAGACACCAGGTACCAGTCAGACACCAGTTACCAGTCAGACACCAGTCAGGTACCAGTCCAGTCACACCAGTCAGACCAGGTCAGTCACACCACCAGTCCAGTACCAGTCAGACACCAGGTACCAGTCAGGTACCAGTCAGACCAGGTACCAGACACCAGATACCACCAGTCAGACACCAGGTACCAGTCAGAACCACCAGTCAGTACCAGTCAGACCACCAGTCAGACACCAGGTACCAGTCAGACACCAGGTACCAGTCAGATACCAGTCAGACACCAGTCAGGTACCAGTCAGACACCAGGTACCAGTCAGACACCAGTCAGACACCAGGTACCAGTCAGACACCAGGTACCAGTCAGTACCAGATACCAGTCAGACACCAGATACCAGTCAGACACCAGATCAGACACCAGTCAGACACCAGGTACCAGTCAGACACCAGGTACCAGTCAGGTATCAGTCAGACACTTGATACCAGTCAGACACCAGGTACCAGTCAGACACCAGTCAGACACCAGGTACCAGTCAGACACCAGGTACCAGTCAGGTACCAGATACCAGTCAGACACCAGATACCAGTCAGACACCAGGTACCAGTCAGACACCAGTCAGACACCAGGTACCAGTCAGACACCAGGTACCAGTCAGGTATCAGTCAGACACTTGATACCAGTCAGACACCAGGTACCAGTCAGACCAGTCAGACACCACCAGGTACCAGTCAGACACCAGTACCAGTCAGGTACCAGATACCAGTCAGACACCAGATACCAGTCAGACACCAGATACCAGTCAGACACCAGGTACCAGTTAGACACCAGGTACCAGTCAGACACCAGTCAGACACCAGGTACCAGTCAGACACCAGTCAGACACCAGGTACCAGTCAGACACCAGGTACCAGTCAGGTACCAGTCAGACACCAGTCAGACACCAGGTACCAGTCAGACACCAGGTACCAGTCAGGTATCAGTCAGACACTTGATACCAGTCAGACACCAGGTACCAGTCAGACACCAGGTACCAGTCAGATACCAGTCAGACACCAGGTACCAGTCAGATACCAGTCAGACACCAGGTACCAGTCAGACACCAGGTACCAGTCAGATACCAGTCAGACACCAGGTACCAGTCAGATACCAGTCAGACACCAGGTACCAGTCAGGTACCAGTCAGACCAGTCAGACACCAGGTACCAGTCAGATACCAGTCAGATACCAGTCAGGTACCAGATACCAGTCAGACACCAGTCAGGTACCAGTCAGGTACCAGGTACCAGTCAGACACCAGATACCAGTCAGACACCAGGTACCAGTCAGGTACCAGTCAGACACCAGGTACCAGTCAGATACCAGTCAGACACCAGTCAGGTACCAGATACCAGTCAGACACCAGGTATCAGTCAGGTACCAGTCAGACACCAGGTACCAGTCAGATACCAGTCAGACACCAGTCAGGTACCAGATACCAGTCAGACACCAGGTACCAGTCAGATACCAGTCAGATACCAGTCAGGTACCAGATACCAGTCAGACACCAGTCAGGTACCAGTCAGATACCAGGTACCAGTCAGACACCAGTCAGGTACCAGCCATATACTAGGACGATGGTCTTGGTCCTGGTTCTTGTCTTGGCCCTGGTCCTGGTTCTGGTCCTGCTCCTGGTCCTGGTTCTTGTCTTGGTCCTGGTTCTTGTCCTGGTTCTCGTCCTGGTCCTGGTCCTGATCCTGGTTCTGGTCCTGGTTCTTGTCCCGGTCCTGGTTCTTGTCCTGGTTCTCGTCCTGGTCCTGGTCCTGATCCTGGTTCTGGTCCTGCTCCTGGTCCTGGTTCTGCTCCTGCTCCTGGTTCTGGTCCTGGTCCTGGTCCTGGTTCTTGTCCTGGTCCTGGTTCTTGTCCCGGTCCTGGTTCTTGTCCTGGTTCTCGTCCTGGTCCTGGTCCTGATCCTGGTTCTGGTCCTGCTCCTGGTCCTGGTTCTGCTCCTGCTCCTGGTTCTCGTCCTGGCCCTGGTCCTGGTTCTTGTCCCGGTCCTGGTCCTGGTTCTGGTCCTGCTCCTGGTTCTTGTCCTGGTTCTTGTCCTGGTCCTGGTCCTGGTTCTGGTCCTGGTCCTGGTCCTGGTTCTTGTCTTGGCCCTGGTCCTGCTCCTGGTCCTGGTCCCGGTCCTGGCCCTGGTCCTGGTTCTTGTCCCGGTCCTGGTCCTGGTTCTGGTCCTGCTCCTGGTTCTTGTCCTGGTTCTTGTCCTGGTTCTGGTCCTGGTCCTGGTTCTGGTCCTGCTCCTGGTTCTGGTCCTGGTTCTGGTCCTGGTCCTGGTTCTGGTCCTGCTCCTGGTTCTGGTCCTGGTTCTGGTCCTGGTCCTGGTCCTGGTCCTGCTCCTGGTTCTTGTCTTGGTCCCGGTCCTGGTCCTGGTTCTGGTCCTGCCCCCGGGTCTCGGGTCACAGCGCTCCTCCAGATGTTCAGCAGCTCCACATGTGTGCCACCGTGTCTCATCTTAATGGACTCGTGTCATGAAAATTGATTATTCGTACAGAAAAGAAGGTTAATCGAGACTTTAAATAAGAACTATAACCCCCCCCCCCCCCCCCCCCCCCCCCCCCCCCCCTCCAGAACCGTCTTCCTCCGGCGGGGTGGGAGGTGTCACCTCAGGTGCTTTATGGCGCCGCCGGCCTTAACGACGTCTAACAAAATGTCAGCGGCCGACCAATGATGCGGCGGCAGCGGAGAGAAGAGAGGGTCAGTGGAGTGGGAAGTCTTTAAGAGTCATTTTAGAAGAGAAGATGGATGGAGGAGGGGGGGGGGGGAGGGGGGAGGGGGGGGAGTTTAAATCAGCAGAGGTGTTAAAGAGCGGTAATTTCCTGCTGACGCTGCAGATTGTTCCAGACTAACGGACGTGGAGACGGTCGCCGTGTGTGTCTGTGGGAGAACGCCGTGTTTCTACAGATCAGACTGTTCCGCTCTGGCTCCGCCCCCCAACAGACCGTGAGCCAATCAGCAGACGGTTCGGTCTCTGACCTCACAGACCTCATCAGGACCCAGACCTGCTGGGGCCTTCACTGACCGTGGGACATCAGAGAATCAGTGACAGGAAAAACTACAATTCTCCAAACAGAAATAAAACATAAATGATTCTGGTTTAAGGCTGGTTCACACCGGTTCACCCTGGTTTCAGACTGGTTTCAGACCAGTTTCAGACTGGTTTCAGACTGGTTCACACTAGTTTCAGACTGGTTTCAGACTAGTTTTGATTTTTAACTACTACTGCTTCTAAGGCTTTTGGACTTGGGTTTTGAACTGGTTTTGGTTTCAGATGTTTTGGGATTACTTTCAGACTGGTTCACACTGGTTCACACTGGTTCACACCGGTTCACACCGGTTTCAGACTGGTTTCAGGCTAGTTTTGATTTTTAACTGTATCTTCTACAAAAACGTGGGTTTTGAACTGGTTTTGGTTTCAGATGTTTTGGGATTACTTTCAGACTGGTTCACACTGGTTCACACCGGTTTCAGACTGGTTTCAGGCTAGTTTTGATTTTTAACTACTACTGCTTTTACTGCTTTTGGACTTGGGTTTTGAACTGGTTTTGGTTTCAGTGTTTTGGGATTACTTTCAGACTGTCAGACTGGTTTACACTGGTTCACACTGGTTCACACTGGTTTCAGACTGGTTCACACTGGTTCACACTGGTTCACATCGGTTTCAGACTGGTTTCAGGCTAGTTTTGATTTTTAACTGTATCTTCTACAAAAACGTGGGTTTTGAACTGGTTTTGGTTTCAGATGTTTTGGGATTACTTTCAGACTGGTTTCAGACTGGTTCACACCGGTTTACACTGGTTTCAGGCTAGTTTTGATTTTTAACTACTACTGCTTCTACTGCTTTTGGACTTGGGTTTTGAACTGGTTTTGGTTTCAGATGTTTTGGGATTACTTTCAGACTGGTTCACACTGGTTTACACCGGTTTCAGACTGGTTTCAGGCTAGTTTTGATTTTTAACTACTACTGCTTTTACTGCTTTTGGACTTGGGTTTTGAACTGGTTTTGGTTTCAGTGTTTTGGGATTACTTTCAGACTGTCAGACTGGTTTACACTGGTTCACACTGGTTCACACTGGTTTCAGACTGGTTCACACTGGTTCACACCGGTTCACATCGGTTTCAGACTGGTTTCAGGCTAGTTTTGAATTTTAACTGTATCTTCTACAAAAACTTGGGTTTTGAACTGGTTTTGGTTTCAGATGTTTTGGGATTACTTTCAGACTGGTTTCAGACTGGTTCACACCGGTTTACACTGGTTTCAGGCTAGGTTTAATTTTTAACTACTACTGCTTCTACTGCTTTTTGACTTGGGTTTTGAATTGGTTTTGGTTTCAGATGTTTTGGGATTACTTTCAAAAGGTTTCAAACTGGTTCACACTGGTTCACACCGGTTTCAGACCAGTTTCAGACTGGTTTCAGGCTAGTTTTGATTTTTAACTACTACTGCTTCTACTGCTTTTGGACTTGGGTTTTGAATTGGTTTTGGTTTCAGATGTTTTGGGATTACTTTCAAAAGGTTTCAAACTGGTTCACACTGGTTCACACCGGTTTCAGACCAGTTTCAGACTGGTTTCAGGCTAGTTTTAATTTTTAACTACTACTGCTTCTAATGCTTTTGGACTTGGGTTTTGAACTGGTTTTGGTTTCAGTGTTTTGGGATTACTTTCAGACTGTCAGACTGGTTTACACTGGTTCACACTGGTTCACACTGGTTTCAGACTGGTTCACACTGGTTCACACCGGTTCACATCGGTTTCAGACTGGTTTCAGGCTAGTTTTGAATTTTAACTGTATCTTCTACAAAAACTTGGGTTTTGAACTGGTTTTGGTTTCAGATGTTTTGGGATCACTTTCAGACTGGTTTCAGACTGGTTCACACCGGTTTACACTGGTTTCAGGCTAGGTTTAATTTTTAACTACTACTGCTTCTACTGCTTTTGGACTTGGGTTTTGAATTGGTTTTGGTTTCAGATGTTTTGGGATTACTTTCAAAAGGTTTCAAACTAGTTCACACTGGTTCACACCGGTTCACACCGGTTCACACCAGTTTCAGACCAGTTTCAGACTGGTTTCAGACTGGTTCACACCGGTTCACACTGGTTTCAGCCTAGTTTTGATTTTTAACTACTACTGCTTCTTCTGCTTTTGGACTTGGGTTTTAAACTGGTTTTGGTTTCAGATGTTTTGGGATTACTTTCAAAAGGTTTCAAACTAGTTCACACTGGTTCACACTGGTTCACACCGGTTCACACCGGTTTCAGACCAGTTTCAGACTGGTTTCAGGCTAGGTTTAATTTTTAACTACTACTGCTTTTACTGCTTTTGGACTTGGGTTTTGAACTGGTTTTGGTTTCAGTGTTTTGGGATTACTTTCAGACTGTCAGACTGGTTTACACCGGTTCACACTGGTTCACACCGGTTCCAGACTGGTTTCAGGCTAGTTTTGAATTTTAACTGTATCTTCTACAAAAACTTGGGTTTTGAACTGGTTTTGGTTTCAGATGTTTTGGGATTACTTTCAGACTGGTTTCAGACTGGTTTTTTGAAGACCCTTAGACCCCTGAAACCTGTTCTCAGACTGGTTTCAGAGCAGGTCTGTTCTGCTTTGGTCTAGTTTCAGACTTTTTGAGACTCATTTTTGAACTGGATTAACTGGTTTAGGGTTCCAGACTGGTTCCAGATTTGTTTTGGACTGGTGTCAGACTGTTTTCAGAACTGGTGTGGTATCCTTTCAGATTGTTTAAGTAATTGTTGTACTGGGTTCAGACTCCTGGTTGGTTCTGAATTAATTTGGGACATCGCTGAAACTGGTTTTTAGTCTTCATTTAAACTGGGTTTGGCACCTGTTCTGGACCTTTTTTGGCTGGTCTCATTGGTTTGTGAGTCTAGTTTTTATTGTGGTATTTGGTCTTTGTAGTTAAACTTGTTTTTGGTCTCTCTGTGGATCTTGGGTTGGGCTGGTTTCTCACTGGTTTTAAACCAGTTCCAGATTTGATTTGATAAATCAGTTTCAGACTGTTTTTAAAACTAGTGTTTGGATTAATTTTTGATCAGATTGGAACTGGCTTGTGAACACGGTTTAGACTGGATCTAGGACTGGTTCCGGGGTGGTTTCAAGCTGGTTCAGACCAATTTTTAACTGGTTTTAGAGACTGGCTCTCAACTGGATCCAGACTGGTTCAAACTAGTTTTTTGGAATGGTTTTAACGGTCATCTCAAACTGTCTTTGAACTGGCCTTTAATCTGATTTTGGACCCGTTTGACTTTCTGAGACAACGTTTTGAACTGGATTTGAATTAGCTTCAAAGTGGTTGATGGACATAATTTTGAACCGGATTCAGACTGGTTCCAGTTTTTTTTTTTTAAACTGGTTTTAAGCTGGCTTGAAAATGGTTTTAGATTGTTGTTAAACTTATTTTTGGATTGAAAGGAAGGTTCTGGTGGCAAAGTTGGAGCAACAAACCTCAAATGTTTGTGTGTTTATCTCTAAACAACACCTCCAAACTCATTTCATTAACTGCAGACAGCTGAAGCTAATTAGCTTTAGCTGTAGTCATTAGTTGTGGGTTAACTTACGTTTTCATAACAATGTTCATCTTTGTATTAAGTTCTTCAAGTCTTCATCAGCATCACGGAGCTTTCGGCTCTGATTGTGCATTGATCAGTTGGTTATTAAATGCTGAAACTTTCTCTCTTTAAATGCTAACACCCCCCCCCCCCCCCCCCCCCCCACGCACCTCCCCTGGTGAACAATTATTGTCGAGGCGGTGACTAAATCAATCAATAATTCCCTGGTCGCTGCTGCAGCATGAAGCCAATCAGCAGGAAACAGGAGTCGTATTTATGAAGCAGCAGAAACTGCTCAGTCAGCAAAACTGCTGGTATGTTGGGGGGGGGGGGGGGCTGATGGACGTCAATACCATCAGAGGTTTTACACAGAAAACAAAAGCGCAATTAATTACTGCTGCAGATTCAATCTGAAGGATGAGATTACAGTTGCTGGTTTTCTCTGCAGAAACGTGACGTCCATGTTGGAGTTCAGAGTTCTGTCCAGAAACCAGTTAAACATGTTGAGACACTCTGGGGCCACCAGAGGCCCCCAGACCACTGACCACTAGAGGCTGCAGTTCCTCTACCGACCACTAGAGGCTGCAGTTCCTCTACCGACCACTAGAGACTGCAGTTCCTCTACCGACCACTAGAGGCTGCGGTTCCTCTACCGACCACTAGAGACTGCGGTTCCTCTACCGACCACTAGAGGCTGCGGTTCCTCTACCGACCACTAGAGACTGCAGTTCCTCTACCGACCCTAGAGGCTGCAGTTCCTCTACCGACCACTAGAGACTGCAGTTTCCTCTACCGACCACTAGAGGCTGCGGTTCCTCTACCGACACTAGAGGCTGCGTTCCTCTACCGACCACTAGAGGCTGCAGTTCCTCTACCGACCTCTACCTGCAGTTCCTTACCGACCACTAGAGGCTGCGGTTCCTCTACCACCACTAGAGACTGCAGTCCTCTACCGACCTCTACGACCACTTTCCTCTACCGACCACTAGAGCTGCAGTTCCTCTACCGACCACTAGAGACTGCAGTTCCTCTACCGACCACTAGACCTACAGTTCCTCTACCGACCACTAGAGGCTGCAGTTCCTCTACCGACCACTAGAGGCTGCAGTTCCTCTACTGACCACTAGGGCTGCAGTTCCTCTGACCACTAGAGGCTGCGTTCCTCTGACTAGTTCCTCTACCGACCACTAGAGGCTGCAGTTCCTCTACTGACCACTAGAGCTGCAGTTCCTCTACCGACCACTAGAGGCTGCAGTTCCTCTACCGACCACTAGAGACTGCAGTTCCTCTACCGACCACTAGACTGCAGTTCCTCAACTGACCACTAGAGGCTGCAGTTCCTCTACTGACCACTAGAGGCTGCGGTTCCTCTACTGACCACTAGAGGCTGCGGTTCCTCTCCTCTACCGACCACTAGAGGCTGCAGTTCCTCTACCGACCACTAGAGGCTGCAGTTTCCTGACTAGACCACTAGAGGCTGCAGTTCCTCTACTGACCACTAGAGGCTGCAGTTCCTCTACTGACCACTAGAGGCTGCAGTTCCTCACTGACCACTAGAGGCTGCGGTTCCTCTACTGACCACTAGAGGCTGCAGTTCCTCTACCGACCACTAGAGGCTGCAGTTCCTCTACTGACCACTAGAGGCTGCAGTTCCTCTACTGACCACTAGAGGCTGCAGTTCCTCTACTGACCACTAGAGGCTGCAGTTCCTCTACTGACCACTAGAGGCTGCAGTTCCGCTACTGACCACTAGAGGCTGCAGTTCCTCTACTGACCACTAGAGGCTGCAGTTCCTCTACTGACCACTAGAGGCTGCAGTTCCGCTACTGACCACTAGAGGCTGCAGTTCCTCTACTGACCACTAGAGGCTGCAGTTTCGCTACTGACCACTAGAGGCTGCGGTTCCTCTACTGACCACTAGAGGCTGCAGTTCCTCTACTGACCACTAGAGGCTGCGGTTCCTCTACTGACCACTAGAGGCTGCGGTTCCTCTACTGACCACTAGAGGCTGCAGTTCCTCTACTGACCACTAGAGGCTGCAGTTCCTCTACTGACCACTAGAGGCTGCAGTTCCTCTACTGACCACTAGAGGCTGCAGTTCCTCTACCGACCACTAGAGGCTGCTGTTCCTCTACTGACCACTAGAGGCTGCAGTTTCCTCTACTGACCACTAGAGGCTGCAGTTTCCTCTACTGACCACTAGAGGCTGAGTTCTCTCTACTACCACTAGAGGCTGCAGTTCCTCTACTGACCACTAGAGGCTGCGGTTCCTCTACTGACCACTAGAGGCTGCAGTTCCTCTACTGACCACTAGAGGCTGCAGTTCCTCTACTGACCACTAGAGGCTGCAGTTCCGCTACTGACCACTAGAGGCCGCAGTTCCTCTACTGACCACTAGAGGCCGCAGTTCCTCTACCGACCACTAGAGGCTGCAGTTCCTCTACTGACCACTAGAGGCTGCAGTTCCTCTACTGACCACTAGAGGCTGCAGTTCCTCTACTGACCACTAGAGGCTGCAGTTCCTCTACTGACCACTAGAGGCTGCAGTTCCTCTACTGACCACTAGAGGCTGCAGTTCCTCTACTGACCACTAGAGGCTGCAGTTCCTCTACTGACCACTAGAGGCTGCAGTTCCTCTACTGACCACTAGAGGCTGCAGTTCCCTCTACTGACCACTAGAGGCCGCAGTTCCTCTACTGACCACTAGAGGCCGCAGTTCCTCTACCGACCACTAGAGGCTGCAGTTCCTCTACTGACCACTAGAGGCTGCAGTTCCTCTACTGACCACTAGAGGCTGCAGTTCCTCTACTGACCACTAGAGGCCGCAGTTCCTCTACCGACCACTAGAGGCTGCAGTTCCTCTACCGACCACTAGAGGCTGCAGTTCCTCTACTGACCACTAGAGGCTGCAGTTCCTCTACCACCACACTAGAGGCTGCAGTTCCTCTACTGACCACTAGAGGCTGCAGTTTCCTCTACTGACCACTAGAGGCTGCAGTTCCTCTACTGACCACTAGAGGCTGCAGTTCCTCTACCGACCACTAGAGGCTGCAGTTCCTCTACTGACCACTAGAGGCCGCAGTTCCTCTACTGACCACTAGAGGCTGCAGTTCCTCTACCGACCACTAGAGGCTGCAGTTCCTCTACTGACCACTAGAGGCTGCAGTTCCTCTACTGACCACTAGAGGCTGCAGTTCCTCTACTGACCACTAGAGGCTGCAGTTCTTTTTCATGGAATTTTTCAAAACTCCGACCCACCCCATTAAAAGAAACCAACAAAAATCAACTTATCTTTCACAGGGGCCCCCAAGAATCTGGACTGACCGTTGTAGTTGATGAGCTCTTGACTGGTTCCAGTTTGTGTTTGTCCAGTCAGATTAGAGAAGTTAAGATCACTGAATCAGAGCTAACGGACCAGTTTGGTTGCAGTGGAGTGTTTTATGGTCCACGCTGGTTCTGTCCAGTCCGTCTCTGACTCTCCAGGCCGTGAAAGTCCGTGTGGAAGCAGCAGCAGTAGCGTAGCGGTGGCGGTGGAGCGGCGTGATAAGAGGCTGCTGTTAATTAGCAGCTGGAAGCTTTCTGTTCCACACAAAAGACACTAATAAGCTCTTTGTTCCTGCAGATTGTTCTCTCCATTAAAGCTGAAGACAAGTTCTGCTGTTTAACCTACTTACCGGGAGGAGGGGGGGGGGGGGGGGGGGGGGGGGGGGGGTTCTGATGAGTGGATTTAAAGAAAGAGCTGCACCAGAATCCTGCAGAACTGAACCCTCCGGGCTCCCGTAGTCACCACACTGGCAGACTCAGATCGCTTTGTCTTTTAAACGACAAGATGACAGAAAAAAAAAACAACAAATATCAGCGAAGAGACCGTTAGAGGAAACAGGCTGCTGATTCTGGAGTTTTACTGCCCCGAAGGAAGCGCTCGGCTTCACTTTGATGAAGAATGTGAGGAGACATCTGAGACGTCCTGATGTCAAAAAAACAAAGTTTCCTCCTGGGCTTCATGGCAACGAAGGAGGCTGGTAGCTGGAAGCCCAGAACCCTCAGTTACCATCTAACTGCTTCAGTTTGTCTCATGTCCTTCAGCTGGTCTCATGTCCTTCTGCTGGTCTTATGTCCTTCAGTTCGTCTCATGTCCTGCTGGTCTCATGTCCTTCAGCTGGTCTCATGTCCTTCTGCTGGTCTCATGTCCTTCAGTTCGTCTCATGTCCTCCTGGTCTCATGTCCTTCAGCTGGTCTTATGTCCTTCTGCTGGTCTCATGTCCTTCAGCTCGTCTCATGTCCTTCAGCTCATCTCATGTCCTTCAGCTTGACTCATGTCCTTCAGTTTGTCTCATGTCCTTCAGCTTGTCTCATCTCTTTTAGCTCATCTCATGTCCTTCAGCTCGTCTCATGTCTTTCAGCTCATCTCATGTCCTTCAGCTGGTCTCATGTCCTTCAGCTGGTCTCATGTCCTTCAGCTGGTCTCATGTCCTTCAGTTCGTCTCATGTCCTTCAGCTGGTCTCATGTCTTTCAGCTCATCTCATGTCCTTCAGTTCGTCTCATGTCCTTCAGCTGGTCTCATGTCCTTCAGCTGGTCTCATGTCCTTCAGTTCGTCTCATGTCCTTCAGCTGGTCTCATGTCCTTCAGCTGGTCTCATGTCCTTCAGCTTGTCTCATGTCCTTCAGTTCGTCTCATGTCCTTCAGCTGGTCTCATGTCTTTCAGCTCATCTCATGTCCTTCAGTTTGTCTCATGTCCTTCAGCTTGTCTCATGTCCTTCAGCTCGTCTCATCTCTTTTAGTTCGTCTCATGTCCTTCTGCTGGTCTCATGTCCTTCAGCTGGTCTCATGTCCTTCAGTTCATCTCATGTCCTTCAGCTTGTCTCATGTCCTTCAGCTTGTCTCATGTCCTTCAGCTGGTCTCATGTCCTTCAGCTGGTCTCATGTCCTTCAGCTCATCTCATGTCTTTCAGCTCATCTCATGTCCTTCAGCTGGTCTCATGTCCTTCAGCTGGTCTCATGTCCTTCAGCTCATCTCATGTCCTTCAGCTGGTCTCATGTCCTTCAGCTGGTCTCATGTCCTTCAGCTCATCTCATGTCTTTCAGCTCATCTCATGTCCTTCAGCTCATTTCATGTCCTTCAGCTGGTCTCATGTCCTTCAGCTGGTCTCATGTCTTTCAGCTCATCTTATGTCCTTCAGTTCGTCTCATGTCCTTCAGCTGGTCTCATGTCCTTCAGCTGGTCTCATGTCCTTCAGTTCGTCTCATGTCCTTCAGCTGGTCTCATGTCCTTCAGCTGGTCTCATGTCCTTCAGCTGGTCTCATGTCCTTCAGTTCGTCTCATGTCCTTCAGCTGGTCTCATGTCTTTCAGCTCATCTCATGTCCTTCAGTTTGTCTCATGTCCTTCAACTTGTCTCATGTCCTTCAGCTTGTCTCATGTCCTTCAGCTTGTCTCATGTCCTTCAGCTCGTCTCATGTCCTTCAGCTTGTCTCATGTCCTTCAGCTCATCTCATGTCCTTCAGTTTGTCTCATGTCCTTCAACTTGTCTCATGTCCTTCAGCTTGTCTCATGTCCTTCAGCTTGTCTCATGTCCTTCAGCTCGTCTCATGTCCTTCAGCTTGTCTCATGTTGCCACCTGAGCAGAATCTGAACTGAGGCCAGAACCAAAATGGAGACCACTGACTCTGCAATAAACCCCCGCTGGGAACCTAAAGAGCCGACCCAGGGGCCCCTGGGACGCTAACTAATGTTAGCTTTCATCCTTCTGATCACACATCCTCGTTTCTTTCAGAATTTCAGCGATTTTTCTTACAAATTTGTAAGTTTCAAAAAATGAGAACTTTGGATTTTCTTTCTCCACGACCAAAGTCCAGATTTAGTTAAGTTTTTTTTATGTCTGAATTTTTAAAGTTTGTTTTTCTGTTTTCTTTCCTGCAAATTTGTGAATTTATGTGAATTTCTCAACACCAAACTTATCATTTAACATTATTTCTATTTCAAATTTGAAAATTAATAGTCAAAATGTGTCATTTTTTTCCTGATAAATTTGAAAAGAAATTGGTGTCACAAAAACTGAATTTTACATTTAAAAAAAAAAATTTTTTTATAAATTATGAATTTCTGAAATGTTTTTCTTGCAAAAACTGAATTTATAGTCTGAATTTATGACTTTTTTCCTTAAAACTAAAAAAAAATAGTCCATGAAGACTGAATTCATGATTTTTTAAATTCAAATTTGAAAGTTTATAAGAAGAAGAATTTCTGAATATTTTTCCCTGAAAACTTTGTGACTTTATTACAGATTTATTGCTTCTGATTTTTGAATTTTTTTGAATTTTGAACTTTTGAATTTATTAGGTTTTAAAATCAGAATCTATTTATTTATTTATTTATTTTACTAAATTGTGAGTTTCTAAAATGATAAGTTTAGATTTTTATTTATTTTTCTTTACAAATGAATAAAATAAAAACAATTTTAAAAACATTTAGATTTTATTCTTGAAAATGTCCCCAGTCGGGTCCAGAACCAGCTGCTGGTTCTGATGGAGTCCAGCGGACCTGCTGAGTCTCCACATCGCTGGAAGCACAGATTCCTCCTCTCCTCTTTTCACCTCATCCACTCTGGATTTCACTCCTCCTCCTCCTGGACTTCTTCTTTTATTCCACTCATTTTTACATTTACATCCCCTCTGCCTCCCCCCCTCCCCCCTCCCTCCCCCCTCCCCCCTCCCTCCTCCTCCTCCCCCTCTCCAGGGAGCGACGGCAGATTGCTTTTCTCACCCTGCTGCTCTAAATGTCATTTTACTGAGAGCAGGAAGAGGGAGGAGACGAGGAGACAAGGGAAGGAGACGAGGAGGTCTGCTTTTAAACGTCTGAAATTAAACTGGTTCTTCAAAAGTTCCTCGATCTCCATGACGACATGAAATCTGTCGTCACTGTGAAGTCAGAAAAATGCTGATAAAAGAGACAAGAACTGGCCTGAACCCGTCCAGAACCCGACCAGGTACCAGCTCTGAACCAGTCTAAAACCCTACCAGGTACCGGCTCTAAACCAGTCCAAATCCTACCAGGTACCGGCTCTAAACCAGTCCAAACCCTACCAGGTACCGGCTCTGAACCAGTCCAAACCCTACCAGGTACCGGCTCTAAACCAGTCCAAACCCTACCAGTACCGGCTCTGAACCAGTCAAACCCCCAGGTACCCTACCAGGTCCAAAACCCTACCAGTACCAAACCCTACCAGGTACCGGCTCTGAACCAGTCCAAACCCTACCAGGTACCAGTTCTAAACCAGCATAAACCCTACCAGGTACCGGCTCTGAACCAGTCTAAAACCTACCAGGTACCAGTTCTAAACCAGCATAAACCCTACCAGGTACCGGCTCTGAACCAGTCCAAACCCTACCAGGTACCGGCTCTGAACCAGTCCAAACCCTACCAGGTACCGGCTCTAAACCAGTCCAAACCCTACCAGGTACCGGCTCTGAACCAGTCTAAAACCCTACCAGGTACCGTCCAAACCCTACCAGGTACTCTAAACCAAAACCCTACCATTACCCTCTGAACCAGTCCAAACCCTACCAGGTACCGGCTCTAAACCAGTCCAAACCCTACCAGGTACCGGCTCTGAACCAGTCCAAACCCTACCAGGTACCGGCTCTAAACCAGTCCAAACCCTACCAGGTACCGGCTCTGAACCAGTCCAAACCCTACCAGGTACCACCAGCTCTAAACCAGCATAAACCCTACCAGGTACCAGCTCTAAACCAGTCTAAAACCTACCAGGTACCAGTTCTAAACCAGCATAAACCCTACCAGGTACCGGCTCTGAACCAGTCCAAACCCTACCAGGTACCAGCTCTAAACCAGTCCAAACCCTACCAGGTACCGGCTCTAAACCAGTCCAAACCCTACCAGGTACCGGCTCTGAACCAGTCCAAACCCTACCAGGTACCGGCTCTAAACCAGTCCAAACCCTACCAGGTACCGGCTCTGAACCAGTCCAAACCCTACCAGGTACCGGCTCTAACCAGTCCAAACCACAGGTACCGAAACCAGTCTAAACCTACCAGGTACCAGTCCAAAATACCAGGTACCTCTGAAGGCTCTGAACCAGTCCAAACCCTACCAGGTACCGGCTCTAAACCAGTCCAAACCCTACCAGGTACCGGCTCTAAACCAGTCCAAACCCTACCAGGTACCGGCTCTGAAACCAGTCCAAACCCTACCAGGTACCGGCTCTAAACCAGTCCAAACCCTACCAGGTACCGGCTCTAAAACCAGTCCAAACCCCTACCAGGTACCAGGCTCTAAACCAGTCCAAACCCTACCAGGTACCAGGCTCTAAAACCAGTCCAAACCCTACCAGGTACCGGCTCTAAACCAGTCTAAACCTACCAGGTACCAGTTCTAAACCAGTCTAAACCCTACCAGGTACCGGCTCTGAACCAGTCCAAACCCTACCAGGTACCGGCTCTAAACCAGTCCAAACCCTACCAGGTACCGGCTCTGAACCAGTCCAAACCCTACCAGGTACCGGCTCTGAACCAGTCCAAACCCTACCAGGTACCGGCTCTAAACCAGTCCAAACCCTACCAGGTACCGGCTCTGAACCAGTCCAAACCCTACCAGGTACCGGCTCTAAACCAGTCCAAACCCTACCAGGTACCGGCTCTAAACCAGTCCAAACCCTACCAGGTACCAGCTCTAAACCAGTCCAAACCCTGCCAGGTACCGACTCTAAACCAGTCTAAAACCTACCAGGTACCAGTTCTAAACCAGCATAAACCCTACCAGGTACCGGCTCTGAACCAGTCCAAACTCTACCAGGTACCAGCTCTAAACCAGTCTAAAACCTACCAGGTACCAGTTCTAAACCAGTCCAAACTCTACCAGGTACTGGCTCTAAACCAGTCTAAAACCTACCAGGTACCAGTTCTAAACCAGTCCAAACCCTACCAGGTACCGGCTCTGACCCGTCCCAAACCCTACCAGGTACCGGCTCTAAACCAGTCCAAACCCTGCCAGGTACCGGTTCTAAACCAGTCTATAACCCTACCAGGTACCGACTCTAAACCAGTCCAAAACCATTTCAGGTACTGGCTCTAAACCAGTCCAAATCCTACCAGGTACCGGCTCTAAACCAGTCCAAACCCTGCCAGGTACCAGCTCTGAACCAGTCTAAAACCTACCAGGTACCAGTTCTAAACCAGTCTAAAACCTACCAGGTACCAGTTCTAAACCAGTCCCAATCCCTACCATGTACCGGCTCTAAACCAGTCCAAAACCATTTCAGGTACTGGCTCTAAACCAGTCCAAATCCTACCAGGTACCGGCTCTAAACCAGTCCAAACCCTGCCAGGTACCAGCTCTGAACCAGTCTAAAACCTACCAGGTACCAGTTCTAAACCAGTCCCAATCCCTACCATGTACCGGCTCTAAACCAGTCCAAAACCATTTCAGGTACTGGCTCTAAACCAGTCTAATTCCTACCAGGTACCAGCTCTGAACCAGTCCAAACCCTACCAGGTACCAGTTCTAAACCAGTCCAAACTCTACCAGGTACTGGCTCTGAACCAGTCCAAACCTTACCAGGTACCGGCTCTAAACAAGTCCAAAACCTACCAGGTACCGGCTCTGAACCAGTGTACCAGCTCCAGGTCCATGTCTGAAACCAGTCCACATCCAGTAAATAACTCGTCTCCAATCAACCCACTACTCAAAACCAGCCCATAAAACCAGTCTAAACTGATCTAAAACCAGTCTGAATCAGTTTTAAACATCAATAAAACAAAACCAATGGTCTAAACCAGCCTAAACCCAGTCCAAAACCAGAGCCAAACAGTCCACAAGCCATTCAAAACCAGTCCTGCTGGTTTTTAGACTGTATCAGACTTTTTTTCTTGACTGATCTTGGACTGTTTAGACTGGTTTTGAACTGGTTTTGGGTCAGTGTTTGGATGGTTTCGGGTGGTTTTGGACTGGTTTTGGACTGGTATTGGGTCAGTAGTTTGGATGGTTTTGGCTGGTTTAGGGGTGGTTTTGAACTGGTTTGGGTCAGTGTTTGGATGGTTTCAGGTGGTTTTGGACTGGTTTTGGACTGGTATTGGGTCAGTGTTTGGATGGTTTCGGGTGGTTTTGGACTGGTTTTGGACTGGTATTGGGTCAGTGTTTGGATGGTTTTTGAACTGGTTTTGAACTGGTTTTGGGTCAGTGTTTGGATGGTTTCGGGTGGTTTTGGACTGGTTTTGGACTGGTATTGGGTCAGAGTTTGGATGGTTTTGGCTGGTTTAGGACTGGTTTTGAACTGGTTTCGGGTCAGTGTTTGGATGGTTTCGGGTGGTTTTGGACTGGTTTTGGACTGGTATTGGGTCAGTGTTTGGATGGTTTCGGGTGGTTCTGAACTGGTATTGGGTCAGAGTTTGGATGGTTTTGGCTGGTTTAGGACTGGTTTTGAACTGGTTTCGGGTCAGAGTTTGGATGGTTTTGGCTGGTTTAGGACTGGTTTTGAACTGGTTTCGGGTCAGTGTTTGGATGGTTTCGGCTGGTTTAGGACTGGTTTTTAACTGGTTTTGGGTCAGAGTTTGGATGGTTTTGGACTGGTTTTGGACCAGATAATGAACGGTTTCTGGACTGGTGTCAGAACGGTTTTTGAACTGGTGTTGGTTGACCTCCTAACTGGATGGATCCCTTCCAGCGGTGGTGGTTCGACCATGAACCGTTAAATATAAATTATTATTATCATGATTGTGAAAATTCAACTAAAATTATTAAAAATCGAATAGATGAACCCCAAATAAAAAAGTAAAGTGATTAAATCTTGACTGAAGACTAATGTGAGGCCATCAGACACAAACATTCAGTTTGTGAAACGGGTCTGGTTCTGGTCCCGTTCAGACCCACTTCTACCGGTACAGAGCGTACCAAACCAATCAGGGGGCGGGGCCAGGGGGCGGGGCTCATGGGATGACTCACACAGGAAGACAGCAGGACGGCTGCATCACAGCTTCGTCTCTCTGACCGTCCCCTGAACTCAGAGTCCAGTCGGGAGGAACCGGCCCGGTTCTGGTCTGGAGCAGGAACAGGATGAGGGACATCAGGTACTGTTTAGGTGAAACCGGGTCACGTGACAGGACGAGGAACCCGGAGACAGCAGCAGGTCTTCAGTGATCAGCAGGGTTCCTCCAGGTCTCTGTGGCGGCCAGCAGGGGGAGCTCTGGACCTGCTGGTCCTCCGGCTGCCGTCCACACTTCAGAGAGACAAAACCCCCTCTCCTCCTCTCCTTCCTCCCCTCCTTCCTCCCCTCCTTCCTCCCCTCCTTCCTCCCTCACACCCCCCCTCCTCCTCCTCCTCCTCCTCCTCCTCGGAGACTGAAACATTCATCCAGCAGTCGCGTCTTTGTTTTCAGTTTTCAGGGGTTTGTAACAGGAACATTCCTCCAGTCTGCTGACACCTCTGATCTTCATCATCACCATCATCATCATCATCATCACCGTCATCACCGTCGTTACTGGAGGCGGGAACCAGGAGGAGAAACGGGACTTTAACTGATTCTCAGATCTCAGTCTTTGTTCTGAAAAACTTTAAGCTCATAAAACTAACAAGATAAAACCGATCTGAGATGTTCTGCTTCATTTTCTACCGAATAAAAAAAAAAATGTAATTAAATCTGTTCAAAGCGAGATTAAAATAAAATAATAAACCTAAAACGAACTGAGGATTAAAAGTGAAATCAAATTAAATAAAAATTAAATTTCATTTAATAAACCTTGAGTTATTAAACATGAAGTTTAATTGACATGTTACTAAAAATAAAACAACCAAAAAAAAAGGAATTAAATATTACTAAATGGTCTGAATATACTGGTTACATTTAAATATTAAATGTGATTTACATCTAATTAATAAATATCACAATTAAAGAAAAAATCTAAATACAGCAAAAAATGAAATAAAGAAATTATAAAAGTATAAAAAATGTTCACATGAATTTAATAAAAATGAATAATGGACCAGACAGCAGATGCTAGAAGGTTCCTGGTCTGGACCTCAGCAGGTCTTTCTGGGTGGAGTCTCCAGGTTCTCCTGGTGCTGGTGTGGGTTTCCTCCAGGTTCTAGAAGGTTCCTGGTCTGGACCTCTGCAGGTCTTTCTGGGTGGAGTCTCCAGGTTCTACTGGTGCTGGTGTGGGTTTCCTCCAGGTTCTAGAAGGTTCCTGGTCTGAACCTCAGCAGATCTTTCTGGGTGGAGTTTCCAGGTTCTCCTGGTGCTGGTGTGGGTTTCCTCCAGGTTCTAGAAGGTTCCTGGTCTGGACCTCAGCAGGTCTTTCTGGGTGGAGTCTCCAGGTTCTCCTGGTGCTGGTGTGGGTTTCCTCCAGGTCCTAGAAGGTTCCTGGTCTGGACCTCAGCAGGTCTTTCTGGGTGGAGTCTCCAGGTTCTCCTGGTGCTGGTGTGGGTTTCCTCCAGGTTCTAGAAGGTTCCTGGTCTGGACCTCAGCAGGTCTTTCTGGGTGGAGTCTCCAGGTTCTCCTGGTGCTGGTGTGGGTTTCCTCAAGGTCCTAGAAGGTTCCTGGTCTGGACCTCAGCAGGTCTTTCTGGGTGGAGTCTCCAGGTTCTACTGGTGCTGGTGTGGGTTTCCTCCAGGTTCTAGAAGGTTCCTGGTCTGGACCTCAGCAGGTCTTTCTGGGTGGAGTCTCCAGGTTCTACTGGTGCTGGTGTGGGTTTCCTTCAGGTTCTAGAAGGTTCCTGGTCTGGACCTCAGCAGGTCTTTCTGGGTGGAGTCTCCAGGTTCTCCTGGTGCTGGTGTGGGTTTCCTCCAGGTTCTAGAAGGTTCCTGGTCTGGAGCTCTGCAGGTCTTTCTGGGTGGAGCCTCCAGGTTCTCCTGGTACTGGTGTGGGTTTCCTCCAGGTTCTAGAAGGTTCCTGGTCTGGACCTCTGCAGGTCTTTCTGGGTGGAGTCTCCAGGTTCTACTGGTGCTGGTGTGGGTTTCCTCCAGGTTCTAGAAGGTTCCTGGTCTGGACCTCAGCAGGTCTTTCTGGGTGGAGTCTCCAGGTTCTCCTGGTGCTGGTGTGGGTTCCTCCAGGTTCTAGAAGGTTCCTGGTCTGGACCTCAGCAGATCTTTCTGGGTGGAGTCTCCAGGTTCTCCTGGTGCTGGTGTGGGTTCCTCCAGGTTCTAGAAGGTTCCTGGTCTGGACCTCAGCAGGTTTTTCTGGGTGGAGTCTCCAGGTTCTACTGGTGCTGGTGTGGGTTCCTCCAGGTTCTAGAAGGTTCCTGGTCTGGACCTCAGCAGGTCTTTCTGGGTGGAGTCTCAAGGTTCTCCTGGTGCTGGTGTGGGTTTCCTCCAGGTTGTAGAAGGTTCCTGGTCTGGAGCTCTGCAGGTCTTTCTGGGTGGAGCCTCCAGGTTCTCCTGGTACTGGTGTGGGTTTCCTCCAGGTTCTAGAAGGTTCCTGGTCTGGACCTCTGCAGGTCTTTCTGGGTGGAGTCTCCAGGTTCTACTGGTGCTGGTGTGGGTTTCCTCCAGGTTCTAGAAGGTTCCTGGTCTGGACCTCAGCAGGTCTTTCTGGGTGGAGTCTCCAGGTTCTCCTGGTGCTGGTGTGGGTTCCTCCAGGTTCTAGAAGGTTCCTGGTCTGGACCTCAGCAGATCTTTCTGGGTGGAGTCTCCAGGTTCTCCTGGTGCTGGTGTGGGTTCCTCCAGGTTCTAGAAGGTTCCTGGTCTGGACCTCAGCAGGTCTTTCTGGGTGGAGTCTCCAGGTTCTCCTGGTGCTGGTGTGGGTTTCCTCCAGGTTCTAGAAGGTTCCTGGTCTGGACCTCTGCAGGTCTTTCTGGGTGGAGTCTCCAGGTTCTACTGGTGCTGGTGTGGGTTTCCTCCAGGTTCTAGAAGGTTCCTGGTCTGAACCTCAGCAGATCTTTCTGGGTGGAGTTTCCAGGTTCTCCTGGTGCTGGTGTGGGTTTCCTCCAGGTTCTAGAAGGTTCCTGGTCTGGACCTCAGCAGGTCTTTCTGGGTGGAGTCTCCAGGTTCTCCTGGTGCTGGTGTGGGTTTCCTCCAGGTCCTAGAAGGTTCCTGGTCTGGACCTCAGCAGGTCTTTCTGGGTGGAGTCTCCAGGTTCTCCTGGTGCTGGTGTGGGTTTCCTCCAGGTTCTAGAAGGTTCCTGGTCTGGACCTCAGCAGGTCTTTCTGGGTGGAGTCTCCAGGTTCTCCTGGTGCTGGTGTGGGTTTCCTCAAGGTCCTAGAAGGTTCCTGGTCTGGACCTCAGCAGGTCTTTCTGGGTGGGTGGAGTCTCCAGGTTCTACTGGTGCTGGTGTGGGTTTCCTCCAGGTTCTAGAAGGTTCCTGGTCTGGACCTCAGCAGGTCTTTCTGGGTGGAGTCTCCAGGTTCTACTGGTGCTGGTGTGGGTTTCCTTCAGGTTCTAGAAGGTTCCTGGTCTGGACCTCAGCAGGTCTTTCTGGGTGGAGTCTCCAGGTTCTCCTGGTGCTGGTGTGGGTTTCCTCCAGGTTCTAGAAGGTTCCTGGTCTGGATCTCTGCAGGTCTTTCTGGGTGGAGCCTCCAGGTTCTCCTGGTACTGGTGTGGGTTTCCTCCAGGTTCTAGAAGGTTCCTGGTCTGGACCTCTGCAGGTCTTTCTGGGTGGAGTCTCCAGGTTCTACTGGTGCTGGTGTGGGTTTCCTCCAGGTTCTAGAAGGTTCCTGGTCTGGACCTCAGCAGGTCTTTCTGGGTGGAGTCTCCAGGTTCTCCTGGTGCTGGTGTGGGTTTCCTCCAGGTTCTAGAAGGTTCCTGGTCTGGACCTCAGCAGATCTTTCTGGGTGGAGTCTCCAGGTTCTCCTGGTGCTGGTGTGGGTTCCTCCAGGTTCTAGAAGGTTCCTGGTCTGGACCTCAGCAGGTTTTTTCTGGGTGGAGTCTCCAGGTTCTACTGGTGCTGGTGTGGGTTCCTCCAGGTTCTAGAAGGTTCCTGGTCTGGACCTCAGCAGGTCTTTCTGGGTGGAGTCTCAAGGTTCTCCTGGTGCTGGTGTGGGTTTCCTCCAGGTTCTAGAAGGTTCCTGGTCTGGAGCTCTGCAGGTCTTTCTGGGTGGAGCCTCCAGGTTCTCCTGGTACTGGTGTGGGTTTCCTCCAGGTTCTAGAAGGTTCCTGGTCTGGACCTCTGCAGGTCTTTCTGGGTGGAGTCTCCAGGTTCTACTGGTGCTGGTGTGGGTTTCCTCCAGGTTCTAGAAGGTTCCTGGTCTGGACCTCAGCAGGTCTTTCTGGGTGGAGTCTCCAGGTTCTCCTGGTGCTGGTGTGGGTTCCTCCAGGTTCTAGAAGGTTCCTGGTCTGGACCTCAGCAGATCTTTCTGGGTGGAGTCTCCAGGTTCTCCTGGTGCTGGTGTGGGTTCCTCCAGGTTCTAGAAGGTTCCTGGTCTGGACCTCAGCAGGTCTTTCTGGGTGGAGTCTCCAGGTTCTCCTGGTGCTGGTGTGGGTTCCTCCAGGTTCTAGAAGGTTCCTGGTCTGGACCTCAGCAGGTCTTTCTGGGTGGAGTCTCCAGGTTCTCCTGGTGCTGGTGTGGGTTTCCTCCAGGTTCTAGGAGGTTCCTGGTCTGGAACCTCAGCAGGTCTTTCTGGGTGGAGTCTCCAGGTTCTCCTGGTGCTGGTGTGGGTTTCCTCCAGGTTCTAGAAGGTTCCTGGTCTGGACCTCAGCAGGTCTTTCTGGGTGGAGTCTCCAGGTTCTCCTGGTGCTGGTGTGGGTTTCCTCCAGGTTCTAGAAGGTTCCTGGTCTGGACCTCAGCAGGTCTTTCTGGGTGGAGTCTCCAGGTTCTCCTGGTGCTGGTGTGGGTTTCCTCCAGGTTCTAGAAGGTTCCTGGTCTGGACCTCAGCAGGTCTTTCTGGGTGGAGTCTCCAGGTTCTCCTGGTGCTGGTGTGGGTTTCCTCCAGGTTCTAGAAGGTTCCTGGTCTGGACCTCAGCAGGTCTTTCTGGGTGGAGTCTCCAGGTTCTCCTGGTGCTGGTGTGGGTTTTCCTCCAGGTTCTAGAAGGTTCCTGGTCTGGACCTCAGCAGGTCTTTCTGGGTGGAGTCTCCAGGTTCTCCTGGTGCTGGTGTGGGTTTCCTCCAGGTTCTAGAAGGTTCCTGGTCTGGACCTCAGCAGGTCTTTCTGGGTGGAGTCTCCAGGTTCTCCTGGTGCTGGTGTGGGTTTCCTCCAGGTTCTAGAAGGTTCCTGGTCTGGACCTCAGCAGGTCTTTCTGGGTGGGGTGGAGTCTCCAGGTTCTCCTGGTGCTGGTGTGGGGTTCCTCCAGGTTCTAGAAGGTTCCTGGTCTGGACCTCAGCAGGTCTTTCTGGGTGGAGTCTCCAGGTTCTCCTGGTGCTGGTGTGGGTTTCCTCCAGGTTCTAGAAGGTTCCTGGTCTGGACCTCAGCAGGTCTTTCTGGGTGGAGTCTCCAGGTTCTCCTGGTGCTGGTGTGGGTTCCTCCAGGTTCTAGAAGGTTCCTGGTCTGGACCTCAGCAGGTCTTTCTGGGTGGAGTCTCCAGGTTCTCCTGGTGCTGGTGTGGGTTTCCTCCAGGTTCTAGAAGGTTCCTGGTCTGGACCTCAGCAGGTCTTTCTGGGTGGAGTCTCCAGGTTCTCCTGGTGCTGGTGTGGGTTTCCTCCAGGTTCTAGAAGGTTCCTGGTCTGGACCTCAGCAGGTCTTTCTGGGTGGAGTCTCCAGGTTCTACTGGTGCTGGTGTGGGTTTCCTCCAGGTTCTAGAAGGTTCCTGGTCTGGACCTCAGCAGGTCTTTCTGGGTGGAGTCTCCAGGTTCTCCTGGTGCTGGTGTGGGGTTTCCTCCAGGTTCTAGAAGGTTCCTGGTCTGGACCTCAGCAGGTCTTTTCTGGGTGGAGTCTCCAGGTTCTCCTGGTGCTGGTGTGGGTTTCCTCCAGGTTCTAGAAGGTTCCTGGTCTGGACCTCAGCAGGTCTTTCTGGGTGGAGTCTCCAGGTTCTCCTGGTGCTGGTGTGGGTTTCCTCCAGGTTCTAGAAGGTTCCTGGTCTGGACCTCAGCAGGTCTTTCTGGGTGGAGTCTCCAGGTTCTCCTGGTGCTGGTGTGGGTTTCCTCCAGGTTCTAGAAGGTTCCTGGTCTGGACCTCAGCAGGTCTTTCTGGGTGGAGTCTCCAGGTTCTCCTGGTGCTGGTGTGGGTTCCTCCAGGTTCTAGAAGGTTCCTGGTCTGGACCTCAGCAGGTCTTTCTGGGTGGAGTCTCCAGGTTCTACCTGGTGCTGGTGTGGGTTTCCTCCAGGTTCTAGAAGGTTCCTGGTCTGGACCTCAGCAGGTCTTTCTGGGTGGAGTCTCCAGGTTCTCCTGGTGCTGGTGTGGGTTTCCTCCAGGTTCTAGAAGGTTCCTGGTCTGGACCTCTGCAGGTCTTTCTGGGTGGAGTCTCCAGGTTCTCCTGGTGCTGGTGTGGGTTTCCTCCAGGTTCTAGAAGGTTCCTGGTCTGGACCTCAGCAGGTCTTTCTGGGTGGAGTCTCCAGGTTCTCCTGGTGCTGGTGTGGGTTTCCTCCAGGTTCTAGAAGGTTCCTGGTCTGGACCTCAGCAGGTCTTTCTGGGTGGAGTCTCCAGGTTCTCCTGGTGCTGGTGTGGGTTTCCTCCAGGTTCTAGAAGGTTCCTGGTCTGGACCTCAGCAGGTCTTTCTGGGTGGAGTCTCCAGGTTCTCCTGGTGCTGGTGTGGGGTTCCTCCAGGTTCT
The DNA here is from genome assembly GCA_018398805.1 of Hirundichthys speculiger. Classification (NCBI taxonomy): domain Eukaryota; kingdom Metazoa; phylum Chordata; class Actinopteri; order Beloniformes; family Exocoetidae; genus Hirundichthys; species Hirundichthys speculiger. The sequence continues at coordinate 1,451,298 of JAGFBZ010000144.1, forward strand.
AGAAGGTTCCTGGTCTGGACCTCAGCAGGTCTTTCTGGGTGGAGTCTCCAGGTTCTCCTGGTGCTGGTGTGGGTTTCCTCCAGGTTCTAGAAGGTTCCTGGTCTGGACCTCAGCAGGTCTTTCTGGGTGGAGTCTCCAGGTTCTCCTGGTGCTGGTGTGGGTTTCCTCCAGGTTCTAGAAGGTTCCTGGTCTGGACCTCAGCAGGTCTTTCTGGGTGGAGTCTCCAGGTTCTCCTGGTGCTGGTGTGGGTTTCCTCCAGGTTCTAGAAGGTTCCTGGTCTGGACCTCAGCAGGTCTTTCTGGGTGGAGTCTCCAGGTTCTCCTGGTGCTGGTGTGGGTTTCCTCCAGGTTCTAGAAGGTTCCTGGTCTGGACCTCAGCAGGTCTTTCTGGGTGGAGTCTCCAGGTTCTCCTGGTGCTGGTGTGGGTTTCCTCCAGGTTCTAGAAGGTTCCTGGTCTGGACCTCAGCAGGTCTTTCTGGGTGGAGTCTCCAGGTTCTCCTGGTGCTGGTGTGGGTTTCCTCCAGGTTCTAGAAGGTTCCTGGTCTGGACCTCAGCAGGTCTTTCTGGGTGGAGTCTCCAGGTTCTCCTGGTGCTGGTGTGGGTTTCCTCCAGGTTCTAGAAGGTTCCTGGTCTGGACCTCAGCAGGTCTTTCTGGGTGGAGTCTCCAGGTTCTCCTGGTGCTGGTGTGGGTTTCCTCCAGGTTCTAGAAGGTTCCTGGTCTGGACCTCAGCAGGTCTTTCTGGGTGGAGTCTCCAGGTTCTCCTGGTGCTGGTGTGGGGTTTCCTCCAGGTTCTAGAAGGTTCCTGGTCTGGACCTCAGCAGGTCTTTCTGGGTGGAGTCTCCAGGTTCTCCTGGTGCTGGTGTGGGTTTCCTCCAGGTTCTAGAAGGTTCCTGGTCTGGACCTCAGCAGGTCTTTCTGGGTGGAGTCTCCAGGTTCTCCTGGTGCTGGTGTGGGGTTCCTCCAGGTTCTAGAAGGTTCCTGGTCTGGACCTCAGCAGGTCTTTCTGGGTGGAGTCTCCAGGTTCTCCTGGTGCTGGTGTGGGTTTCCTCCAGGTTCTAGAAGGTTCCTGGTCTGGACCTCAGCAGGTCTTTCTGGGTGGAGTCTCCAGGTTCTCCTGGTGCTGGTGTGGGTTCCTCCAGGTTCTAGAAGGTTCCTGGTCTGGACCTCAGCAGGTCTTTCTGGGTGGAGTCTCCAGGTTCTCCTGGTGCTGGTGTGGGTTTCCTCCAGGTTCTAGAAGGTTCCTGGTCTGGACCTCAGCAGGTCTTTCTGGGTGGAGTCTCCAGGTTCTCCTGGTGCTGGTGTGGGTTTCCTCCAGGTTCTAGAAGGTTCCTGGTCTGGACCTCAGCAGGTCTTTCTGGGTGGAGTCTCCAGGTTCTCCTGGTGCTGGTGTGGGGTTCCTCCAGGTTCTAGAAGGTTCCTGGTCTGGACCTCAGCAGGTCTTTCTGGGTGGAGTCTCCAGGTTCTCCTGGTGCTGGTGTGGGGTTCCTCCAGGTTCTAGAAGGTTCCTGGTCTGGACCTCAGCAGGTCTTTCTGGGTGGAGTCTCCATCACATCTATATGTAATAAAAACACAATATTAATTAGATCAGAATTTAATTTGAATAAAATGAAAAATACTAAATAAATAATATTTGAAAGCTTCTTGTAAAATAAAATTAAAGTTAAACATTACAAACATCAGAGATGAGGACAATAAAAAAAACTCGTTTTTTCTCCCAGAAATGTAGTTTTAGTTAAATCACATAAACAGAAATAAAAACAAAATAACCTTTAAATAAAAAAAACTGGTGACTAGAAACTTGCTAATCCATCCAGCCCAGCCATCCCAGCCATCCAGCAGCCAGCAGCCATCCAGCAGCCAGCAAGCGAGCAGCCAGCAGCAGCCAGCCAGCCAGCCAGCCAGCCATCCAGCCAGCCAGCCAGCATAGGCAGGAGCAGCAGCCAGCCAGCCAGCCAGCCAGCCAGCCAGCCAGCCAGCCAGCCAGCCAGCAGCCAGCAGCAGCCAGCCAGCAGCAGCCCGCGAGCAGCCAGCCAGCCAGCCAGCCAGCCAGCCAGCAGCCAGCCAGCCAGCCAGCAGCAGGCAGCAGCAGGCCAGCCAGCCAGCCAGCCAGCCAGCCATCCAGCCAGCCAGCCAGCCAGCCAGCCATCCAGCCAGCCATCCATCATCATCATCATCAGCCATCCATCCATCCATCCATCCATCATCCAGCCATCCATCCATCCATCCATCCATCCATCCATCCATCCATCCATCCATCCATTCATTCATCATTCATCATTCATCCATCCATCCATCCATCTATCCATCTATCATCCATCCATCCATCCATCCATCCATCCATCCATCCATCCATCCATCCATCATCCATCCATCCATCATCATCCATCCATCTTCCATCATCAACAGGTTCAGCTGGAGTTTCTTCCAGCTGTGTTTTTTCCACTCAGAGATGAACAACCACCGTTTAACGTCACATGCGTGTTCTTGGCGTGTTTTTGGCGTGTTGATGAGCAGACAGAGAACATGGAGCTTCAGTGTTTCTGCTCTGAGCAACGTTCTTCACTCCTGATGAATCCTCTTCATCTGATACAAATGAAGCCAAAAAGATGATCACATAATGCCAACAGGGAAAGACATCAGCAACTGGAAAAGGTTATAAAACCATGTCTATTGTAAATTGGCATAAAAGTATTTTATTTTGAATTTTGAATAACTGCAATTATTTGTCTTCTAATCACGTTATATTTTCTCAGAAAATCCTGACTTGTTGACTCAATATTCCAAACTTTGGTTGAAAAATATCGCAACAAAAAAGTGCAACAACTTTGTCCTGAAATCAAAGATTTTAGCTTTAAAAGTACAAATTTCAAAATATCGCAACTTTGTTGCAAAAAGCTACTTTTTGTCGTCAGATTTCTTGAAATCACGCAACTTTTTCTGCAGCCCCTTTACAACATTGAGACTTTTGGAGAATTTCACTTTTTCATCATATAAAAACATTTTTGTTCAAAACTAACTTTTTCAGGTAATTTTGCAACTTAAAAAATAATTGAATATCAAATTTTTTTTAAAACTTAAATTAGGAACAATATAAAATAAACACAATGCTGCAAAACTCTGACAGCTGCTCCGCTGAAACAACACCTGCCAGGTGGAAGGTCAAAGTGGGAGGAGCTTCAGCTCCACCTGGAGTCCAGCTGTGGTGGAACGCCACCTGGTGGTTGTTTCTGGTGGTTTTCATCATTTCAGCTGAACTGTGTTTGTTCTCAGACCTGCAGGAGCCGAAGCTCCACAGCAGCCGCCGGGAAAACCGGTCCAGTCCGGTTTGTGTCCACACTCAGACGCCAACATGCAAATGAGGTGTGAAGAGGGGGGGGGGGGGGGGGGGGTGGGGTGGGGGGCGGGGGGGCGTCCTCTCATCAATCTGCCACTCTGGAGACGTGTCAGTCCAAACAGACATCAGCCAATCACAGCGCAGCACCCAGGGAGGAGGGGCGGAGGTGAGGTCTCACCAATTTACCTGTTGGAGGTGTGTGACACACACACACACACACACACACACACACACACACACACACACTGTGTTCAATCCAAGATTAGACAAACGTCCTGAAATGTCAATGGTTTAGTGGCTCTATAGAAGAAGAGACGACTCCAGAGACGGACCGGAACCATCCTGAGACCGGTCCAGTCTAAAACCGGTCCCAAACCATCCTGGTACCATTCAGAACCACTCTGGTAAAACAAGCTTGAAACCAGTCTCAAGTCAGTCCAGACCTAAATAAACCCAAGAGAAGTCTGAAACTGGACCAGAACCAGGTCAAAGAGATCCAAAACCAACATGAAACCGGTCCAGAACCAGGTCAAAGAGATCCAAAACCAACATGAAACCGGTCCAGAACCAGGTCAAAGAGATCCAAAACCAACCTGAAACTGGTCCAAAACCAGGTCAAAGAGATCCAAAACCAACCTGAAACCGGTCCAAAACCAGGTCAAAGAGATCCAAAACCATCCTGAAACCAGTCCAAGTCTAAAACCAGTCCCAAACCATTCTGGTACCATTCAGAACCACTCTAAAGTTCAGGTAAAACGGGCTTGAAACCAGTCTCAAGTCAGACCAGACCTAAATGAACCCAAGACAAGTCTGAAACTGGACCAGAACCAGGTCAAAGAGATCCAAAACCAACCTGAAACAAGTCCAGAACCAGGTCAAAGAGATCCAAAACCAACCTGAAACCGGACCAGAACCAGGTCAAAGAGATCCAAAACTACCCGAAACCAGTTCAAAACTAGGTCAAAGAGATCCAAAACCAACCTGAAACTGGTCCAGAACCAGGTCAAAGAGATCCAAAACCAACCTGAAACCGGTCCAGAACCAGGTCAAAGAGATCCAAAACCAACCTGAAACCGGACCAGAACCAGGTCAAAGAGATCCAAAACCAACCTGAAACCAGTCCAGGTTTGAAACCAGTCTAAACTGTTCCACAGCCAGTTTAAGAAGTCCAAAACCAGTGCTGATACCGGTTTAAAAAGTCTGAAACCAGTTAAACAACTCATTCAAAAACCAGTCTGAACCCAGTTCAGGACAAGTCTGCCATCATACCAACCCATGTTCAGAACCAGTCCAAAAGAGGTCTGGAACCAGTCTAAACCAGCTGAGAGTCCAGTCCAGTCCAGAAGTCTGAAACTGGTCTGAAAGGAGGAGAAAGAAAAGTTAAAGAAAACAGAGAGGAGGTGGGGGGGGGGAGGGGGGAGGAGGAGGGGGGGGGGGGGGGGGGCGCCCTGACCTTTGTGACCCGCCTGTCTCCGGGTGTTCTGCTTCACCAATTACCATGGTAACCAGGCGTCACCGTCATCGGGGCAACAGGAAGCGGCGGCAGCGAGCTCATTTAAGCTGCAATTATGAAGCGGAAGACACAGACGCTGGTTCGGACCTCTGGAACCGACTCATTAAAGTTCTGCGGTCCTCTCCGGACTCATTAGCTTTGTTTAGCTTCATTCTTTCTGCTCAGTTTGCGTCTGACTGCAGGAGGCTGCATCTCTTCACCCCCACAGTTCTGGAGAACAGAACCGAACCGTCCCAGCAGCTTCTGGACCCGGAGGTTCAGACAGAACAGGACTTCCTGGAGCTGAAGGGGACGTCGGGATCTGGCTCCGCCCACCGTCAGTCCATCTAATAATGGCCTCCATCCTCATGGCGCCGTCTGCTTGTACGTGTCGTTATTATTAATGATGGGGCTCGGCGTAAGATCTGTCGGGTCTAACAAGTGGGCGGAGCCTCCCTCCACCTGCCTGCCTTCACGCGTGTCAGATAGAACATGCTAACGGGCCGTGAACTGTGGTCGTCGGTGCTAATGAGCACAGGTGAGTCCACCTGCTGATCCTGTTAACACCTGCCACACACCTGCTCAACATCAGTCCCAGAAACACCTGCTGCAGAGACTCAGGGGGCGGAGCTCTCACTCATGGATACCATCTTGGCGGTTCTAATTACGCAATTCTAATTATCTCAAACTACACATTTAAAAAACGTTGTATTTATAATGAATTATATGTTTCTGATTTTTTTTCTTTTTAAAGTGAAAATGTGGAAAAAAGGTGGAAAGTCATGACGTTCCCCCGTGAACTACCAGAGAGCGCTCACGTACCACTGGTGGTACACGTACCACAGTTTGCGCACCACTGTTCTAAATAATCAAAAACCAGTCCAGAACCAGTCCAAAACCAGTCCGTTCCAGTGGTTTCTGATCAGTTTCAAATCGGTTTCTTTAATCAGTCCAGAACCAAAAAACTAAAAAAACTAAAAAAACAGTCTGAACCCAGTTTGAACCAGTCTGGACCCAGTTTGAATCCAGTCTGAACCAGTCTGAACCCAGTTTGAATCCAGTCTGAACCCAGTTTGAATCCAGTCTGAACCAGTCTGAACCAGTCTGAACCAGTTTGAACCCAGTCCGAACCCAGTCTGAACCAGTCTGAAACAGTCTGAACCCAGTCTGAAACAGTTTCAACCCAGCCTGAACCAGTCTGAACCAGTTTGAACCCAGTCCGAACCAGTCTGGACCAGTTTGAACCCAGTCTGAACCAGTCTGAACCAGTTTGAACCCAGTCCGAACCAGTCTGAACCAGTTTGAACCCAGTCTGAACCAGTCTGAACCAGTTTGAACCCAGTCTGAACCAGTCTGAAACAGTTTGAACCCAGCCTGAACCCAGTTTGAATCCAGTCCGAACCCAGTCTGAACCCAGTTTGAACCCAGTTTGAATCCAGTCCGAACCCAGTCTGAACCCAGTTTGAACCCAGTTTGAATCCAGTCCGAACCCAGTTTGAACCCAGTCCGAACCAGTCTGAACCAGTTTGAACCCAGTCTGAACCAGTCTGAACCAGTTTGAACCCAGTCTGAACCAGTCTGAAACAGTTTGAACCCAGTTTGAATCCAGTCCGAACCCAGTCTGAACCCAGTCTGAACCCAGTCTGAACCCAGTGTGATTTCAGACATTGATCACAGGACTGACATCCTCTTCATCCTCTTCATCCTCCTCATCCTCAACCTCCTCAACCTCCTCATCCTCCTCTTCATCCTCCTCAACCTCAGCCTCCTCAACCTCCTCATCCGCTCATCCTCTTAACCGCCATCCTCCTCAGCCATCCGCCTCATCCTCTTCAACCTCCCAGCCTCCTCTCCTCGCAGCCTCCTCAGCCTCCTCAAGCCTCCTCAGCCTCCGCAGCCTCTCAGCCTCCTCAGCCTCCTCAACCTCCTCATCCTCAGCAGCCGCACCTCCTCAGCCTCTTCAGCCGCCCTCCGCAGCCGCCGCCTCATCCCTCAGCCGCGGCAGCCGCAGCAACCTCCTCAGCATCCTCCGCAAGCCGCCGCGCCTCAGCCGCCGCATCCTCCTCAACCGCCAGCCGCCCGCAGCCGGCATCCGCAGCAGCAGCCTCCGCCTCTCCGCAGCCGAGGCAGCCTCAGCGGCCGCATCCGCCAGCCTCCAGCAGCCAGCCGCCTCCTCAGCCGCGGCGCCGCTCATCCTCAGCCGCCTCATCCGCAGCCGCGGCAGCCGCCTCAGCCGCTTCATCCTCTTCAGCCGCCCGCAGCCGCCGCAGCAACAGCCGCAGCAGCCTCAGCCGCGGCCTCAGCTCATCCGCCGCAGCCGCGGCAGCCGCGGCAGCCGCGGCAGCCGCGGCAAGCAGCCGGCAGCCTCAGAGCGCAGCCGCCGCCGCCTTCAGCCTCCGCAGCCGCCGCAGCCGCCTCAGCCGCAGCAACCGCCGCAGCCGCGGCCATCCGCCGCAGCCGCCATCCGCCGCAGCCGCCGCAGCCGCGGCAGCCTCCGCAGGCGCCGCGGCATCCGGCAGCCGCCATGCCTCCGCAGCAGCCGCCGCAGCCGCCATAGAAGCCGCCTCAGCCGCGAAGGACCGCAAGCCTCCGCATCCTCAGCATCCGCCGCAGCGCCGAAGCCGCATCCGCCAGCCGCGGAACTCCTCAACCGCCGAAGCCGCAGGCAACCGCGGCAGCAGAAGCCTCCTCAGCAAGCCGCCTCAGCCTCAGCAGAAGCAGCCTCGATCCGCCGCAGCCGCGAAGCCGCCAAGATCGCAGAAGAGCCTCTCAGAGAAGAAGAAGAAGAAGAAGAAGAAGAAAGAAGCAGAGGAAGACAGAAGGCCTCAAGACGAAGAAGCCTCAGAAGAAGATCCTAGAAGACCGAAGAAGCTCATCTCCTCATCCTCCTCATCCTCCTCATCCTCCTCATCCTCTCATCCTCCTCATCCTCCTCATCCTCCTCATCCTCCTCATCCTCCTCATCCTCCTCATCCTCCTCATCCTCCTCATCCTCCTCATCCTCCTCATCATCCTCTTCATCCTCTTCATCCTCCTCATCCTCCTCATCCTCCTGAACCAGACTGACCTGGTGTCATGAGCTGCTGTCAAACACTTCAGATCAGTAACGTCGCTGCTTCCTGCTGAATTATTAACAAACACTCAGCTCTGAAAAAGATGCCATAATAATTTATCCTGAATGAAATATTGATCTGCTTGTAATATTTATTCTGGCTTTTAAGAGGTTGAGTCTGCTCACACCCGTCTGGAACACACACACACACACACGCACACACACACACACATGTTAGAGCACATGTTAAATTTTAAAAAAGGACAAAATAAAAATTTTCTTCCAGAAAGCTGTTCATCATTTAACACAAACTGACAACAAAAAGCGCTAAAAGGCTCAAACGCACATCTGAGCTGAAAAAAGGCAGTCTGGGTTTGTTGAGGCCCCGTTCTAGAAGCATCCACTCGGACGGAGATGTTTGGGTCACGGCCCGGTCACATGACCCAGTTTCAGCCCAGACAATCACCCTCCACCACCGTATGTATGAGGTGTTCCAACAACAACAAACGCCTTACACTGTTCCAACACTGTTCCAACACTGTTCCAACACTGTTCCAACACTGTTCCAGATGACCTTCCTGCAATGTTCCAGCAAAGATCTAGAAACGTTACTTCAGTGTCCTGAAATGTTTCATCAACAGTCCAGTATCTTTCCAGCAACCTGCCGCAATGTTCTGACAAAGTTTCACCAAAGTTGCAACAATGTTCCTGCTGCATTTCTATAATTTTTCTGCAAACTTCTGGCAATGTCCTTGTGGTCTTTAACAAAGATTTTAACAACTTTTCTCCAACGTTCCAGTGACATTTCAAAAAAATATCTCAGCATATATTTAGCAAATTTTCAGCAATGTTCCTGTAAAGTTTCAGCAATGTTCCTGTAAAGTTTTAGAAATGTTCCTGTAAGGTTTTAACAATTTTCATACAGTTTCAGCAGTATTCCTGAAATGTTTCAGCAATGTTCATACAAAGTTTCAGAAACGTTCCTGGAAAGTTTCAGCAATGTTCCTGTAAAGTTTCAGAAATATTCCTTTAAAGTTTCAGCAATGTTACTGTAAAGTTTCAGCAATGTTCCTTTAAAGTTTCAGCAATGTTCCTTTAAAGTTTCAGCAATGTTACTGTAAAGTTTCAGCAATGTTCCCGTAAAGTTTCAGAAATGTTCCTTTAAAGTTTCAGCAATGTTCCTTTAAAGTTTCAGCAATGTTACTGTAAAGTTTCAGGAATGTTTCTGTAAAGTTTCAGCAATATTCCTGTAAAGTTTCAGCAATGTTCCTGTAAAGTTTCAGCAACATTTCTGTAAAGTTTCAGCAAAATTCCTGTAAAGTTTCAGCAATGTTCCTGTAAAGTTTCAGCAATGTTCCTGTAAAGTTTCAGCAATGTTCCTGTAAAGTTTCAGCAAAATTCCTGTAAAGTTTCAGGAATGTTCCTGCAAAGTTTCAGCAATGTTCCTGTAAAGTTTCAGCAATGTTCCTGTAAAGTTTCAGCAATGTTCCTGTAAAGTTTCAGCAAAATTCCTGTAAAGTTTCAGGAATGTTCCTGCAAAGTTTCAGCAATGTTCCTGTAAAGTTTTAGCAATGTTACTGTAAAGGTTCAGAAATGTTCCTGCAAAGATTCATCAATGTTCTTATAAAGTTTCAGAAATGTTCCTGCAAAGTTTCAGCAATGTTCCTGTAAAAGTTTCAGAAATGTTCCTGTAAAGTTTCAGCAATGTTCCTGTAAAGTTTCAGCAATGTTCCTTTAAAGTTTCAGCAATGTTCCTTTAAAGTTTCACCAATGTTACTGTAAAGTTTCAGGAATGTTTCTGTAAAGTTTCAGCAATATTCCTGTAAAGTTTCAGCAATGTTCCTGTAAAGTTTCAGCAACATTTCTGTAAAGTTTCAGCAAAATTCCTGTAAAGTTTCAGCAATGTTCCTGTAAAGTTTCAGCAAAATTCCTGTAAAGTTTCAGGAATGTTCCTGCAAAGTTTCAGCAATGTTCCTGTAAAGTTTCAGCAATGTTCCTGTAAAGTTTCAGCAATGTTCCTGTAAAGTTTCAGCAAAATTCCTGTAAATCTCCAGAATGTTCCTGCAAAGTTTCAGCAATGTTCCTGTAAAGTTTTAGCAATGTTACTGTAAAGGTTCAGAAATGTTCCTGCAAAGATTCATCAATGTTCTTATAAAGTTTCAGAAATGTTCCTGCAAAGTTTCAGCAATGTTCCTGTAAAAGTTTCAGAAATGTTCCTGTAAAGTTTCAGCAATGTTCCTGTAAAGTTTCAGCAATGTTCCTTTAAAGTTTCAGCAATGTTCCTTTAAAGTTTCACCAATGTTACTGTAAAGTTTCAGGAATGTTTCTGTAAAGTTTCAGCAATATTCCTGTAAAGTTTCAGCAATGTTCCTGTAAAGTTTCAGCAACATTTCTGTAAAGTTTCAGCAAAATTCCTGTAAAGTTTCAGCAATGTTCCTGTAAAGTTTCAGCAATGTTCCTGTAAAGTTTCAGCAAAATTCCTGTAAAGTTTCAGGAATGTTCCTGCAAAGTTTCAGCAATGTTCCTGTAAAGTTTTAGCAAAATTCCTGTAAAGTTTCAGCAAAATTCCTGTAAAGTTTCAGAAATGTTCCTGTAAAGTTTCAGCAATGTTACTGTAAAGTTTCAGCAATATTCCTGTAAAGTTTCAGCAATGTTACTGTAAAGTTTCAGCAATGTTCCTGTAAAGTTTCAGGGATGTTCCTGCAAAGGTTCAGCAACATTCCTGTAAAGTTTCAGCAATGTTCCTTTAAAGTTTCAGCATTGTTCCTTTAAAGTTTCAGCATTGTTCCTTTAAAGTTTCAGCAATGTTCCTGTAAAGTTTCAGCAATATTCCTGTAAAGTTTCAGCAATGTTCCTTTAAAGTTTCAGCATTGTTCCTTTAAAGTTTCAGCAATGTTACTGTAAAGTTTCAGCAATATTCCTGTAAAGTTTCAGCAATGTTCCTGTAAAGTTTCAGCATTGTTCCTTTAAAGTTTCAGCCTTGTTCCTTTAAAGTTTCAGCAATGTTCCTTTAAAGTTTCAGCAATGTTCCTGTAAAGTTTCAGCAACATTCCTGTAAAGTTTCAGAAATGTTCCTGTAAAGTTTCAGCAACATTCCTGTAAAGTCTCAGAAATGTTCCTGAAACACTTTAGACAAAGCTCCAACACGGCTCCTGCCATGCTCCAGTAAACCTTCAGCAGGGTTCGGGTTTGGGTTCGGGCTGGTTCTGTCCGTGTCCTTCAGCAGGGTTCGGGTATGGGTTAGGGTTAGGGTTTGGGTTCGGGCTGGTTCTGTCCGTGTCCTTCAGCTTCGCCGTACGTCAGACTGGGTTGCAGGGCGAGCCCTGCTGCATATTTGATGGGTTAAATGGATGACAGAGAGGAAATTGAACTTCAGTTGGTTCATATTTTTTTCATCTCAGACATCAGCTCCGGTCGTGACTTCGTGTCTCCGCTGAAATAATCATGATCTCTGACATTTGTGCACATTAACGGTTACACCAGCGCTTCTCTAAACAGATTACACATGAAGGAGCTTTGTGAATATTTCAGCGCCGCTTTAGACGTTAAAATGTGTCCTTTTCTGCTGAAAGCTTCTTCTAAGCTCACTGACACGTTTTCGTCAGTCTCTCTGAGGCAGATAAAAGTGGAAACGTCCTGCTGATGAGACGCTCTGGTCTTTGGATGACTTAGATTTCCAGTCTCAGGAAACAGGAAAACGTCGACTACATTTAAAAGAAAGACATTTACTTTGACTTTGGTTTAATTTCTAAAATGTGTGGACCCAGAAAAGTTCATCAGTTTCATCAGATCAGATTTATGAGCTGTGGAGTGTTTTTTATTTTAATTGAGAAAACTCAGCGATGACCCCAGCAGAGGTCAGTGTCTCTACGTACCAGTCCCAGTCTAACTGGGACCAGACAGTAACTGGGTTGGTTGCGACCCAGTCTGGAGTCCAGAAAACACAAGACACCAGCGCTCAGTTCAGGTTGAAAAAGACTCCATGTTTTCAGAATCATCCTGCAGTGGGAGGTTTGACTGGTTCCCAGTTCAGGTTAAACCTTCAAGGGTTTGAAACAAGAGAAAAAAAAGATGAGTCTACCTGGAGTCCACCTGTGAGTCCACCTGGAGTCCACCTGTGAGTCCACCTGTAAGTCCACCTGTAAGTCCATCTGTGAGTCTACCTGGAGTCCACCTGTGAGTCCACCTGTGAGTCCACCTGGAGTCCACCTGTGAGTCCACCGGGAGTCCACCTGTGAGTCCACCTGTAAGTCCACCTGTAAGTCCATCTGTGAGTCTACCTGGAGTCCACCTGTGAGTCCACCGGGAGTCCACCTGTAAGTCCATCTGTGAGTCTACCTGGAGTCCACCTGTGAGTCCACCTGGAGTCCACCTGTAAGTCCATCTGTGAGTCTACCTGGAGTCCACCTGTAAGTCCACCTGTATGTCCACCTGTAAGTCTACATGTGAGTCTACCTGGAGTCTACCTGGAGTCCACCTGTGAGTCCACCTGTAAGTCCACCTGGAGTCTATCTGGAGTCCACCTGTGAGTCCACCTGTAAGTCCACCTGTATGTCCACCTGTAAGTCTACATGTGAGTCCATCTGGAGTCCACCTGTAAGTCCACCTGTGAGTCCACCTGAAAGTCCTCCTGGAGTCCACCTGTAAGTCCACCTGGAGTCCACCTGTAGTCTACCTGGAGTCCACCTGTGAGTCCACCTGGAGTCTACCTGGAATCCAGCTGTGAGTCCACCTGGAGTCTACCTGTAGTCTACCTGGAGTCCACTTGTGAGTCCACCTGGAGTCCACCTGTGAGTCCACCTGTAAGTCCACCTGGAGTCCACCTGTGAGTCCACCTGGAGTCCACCTGTGAGTCCACCTGTGAGTCTACATGTGTGTCCATCTGGAGTCCACCTGTAAGTCCACCTGTGAGTCCACCTGAAAGTCCTCCTGGAGTCCACCTGTAAGTCCACCTGGAGTCCACCTGTAGTCTACCTGGAGTCCACCTGTGAGTCCACCTGGAGTCTACCTGTAGTCCACCTGGAGTCCACTTGTGAGTCCACCTGGAGTCCACCTGTGAGTCCACCTGTAAGTCCACCTGGAGTCCACCTGTGAGTCCACCTGGAGTCCACCTGTGAGTCCACCTGTAAGTCCACCTGTGAGTCCACCTGTGAGTCCACCTGTGAGTCCACCTGGAGTCTACCTGGAATCCACCTGTGAGTCCACCTGGAGTCTACCTGTAGTCTACCTGTGAGTCCACCTGTGAGTCCACCTGAAGTCCACCTGGAGTCTACCTGGAGTCCAGCTGTGAGTCCACCTGTAAATCCACCTGGAGTCCACCTGTGAGTCTACCTGAAGTCCACCTGGAGTCTACCTGGAGTCCACCTGTGAGTCCACCTGTAAGTCCACCTGTGAGTCCACCTGTGAGTCCACCTGGAGTCCACCTGTGAGTCCACCTGTAAGTCCACCTGGAGTCCACCTGTGAGTCCACCTGGAGTCCACCTGTGAGTCCACCTGTAAGTCCACCTGTGAGTCCACCTGTGAGTCCACCTGGAGTCCACCTGTAGTCTACCTGTGAGTCCACCTGTGAGTCCACCTGAAGTCCACCTGGAGTCTACCTGGAGTCCACCTGTGAGTCCACCTGTAAGTCCACCTGGAGTCCACTTGTGAGTCCACCTGGAGTCCACCTGTGAGTCCATCTTTAAGTCCACCTGTGAGTCCACATGGACTCCACCTGTAAGTCCACCTGTGAGTCCACCTGTAAGTCCACCTGTGAGTCCACATGGACTCCACCTGTGAGTCCACCTGGAGTCCAACCTGTATGACCTGTGAGTCCAACTGTAACATCAATATGGACTGAAATAACTGAGATAAAAATCTGAAACTTGGTCAAAGTCCATCCATGCAAATGTGTGACAGCTGGACGGTTGCTATGATACCAGTGCTGTCACTCACATTCAGGTGTTCAGGTGTCCTGTTTCAGCCCTTTTTGTTTCCAGTATTTCCAGTATTCCAGTATATATATACAGCTCGTCTCCATCTCGTTCTCAGTACCATGACAACGCTGATGCTGCACGTTTAAGAAGCTCCGCTCACACCTGAACATCTCTGACCTGCTGACCGTCACCCCGACGACGTCTCCGAGCAACACGTGAGACTGAAACATCAACAAATAGACAAATGAAACAGGAGAATCCAGGAAGAGTCAAGTGGGCGATAAACGACAACGAAAAGAAGAGGGAGACGTTTAAAACGGGTCAAAGATGGAACATTCTCTCCGTTTAATATCCGCCATGTTTTTATTGTGAATAAAATGTACTTAGGAGACACGTGTCATCTGATGCAGGTGGGCGGGGCCAGGAGGCGGGGCCTCTCGTTCTCTCCTCCTGTTAAACGTGATCAATTAACCAACCAGCTTATCTTTGTTATTTATTCAGTTAACATTTATCTGGACGGTAAACCGCCAATTATGTCATCAGCCTGGCATTTCGGCGGTCACGTGGCGCTCGGCGCTCCGGCCGTAAGCGGGTCGGGAGGATTCCAGGACGGTAATTACCGAGGCGAGAGTCTGAGCTTCCCACGGGGGGGGGAGGCTGAGCTAACCAGCCGCTGAAAAGGTTCCCGAATCACTTAATAGGCTCAAAGTTATTTTTCTCACAAAATGTCACGCCGAGAGGAAGACAAAGGTGAGGTGAGAAGAAAACTTAACCTCAACTCACGGATGGAGAAGTGTGAACGTGCTGCAGTAGGTGAAGTACAGGCTGGAAGAAGGAGCATCAGCCGAACAACGGGCCAGAACCACAGATGTACAACGAAAAAAGACAAAGAAAAGACGTCCAACGGCAAAAAAATAGACATGAAGTCATGCAGGCAAGAAGAAGTTCCTCCTGACTGCTCCCACAGGAATCTGTAGACCTCCAGAAGACCTCCAGAAGGCCTCAAGAAAACCTCCAGAAGACCCCTAGAAGACCCTCAGAAGACCTCCAGAAGACCTCTAGAAGACCTCCTGAAGACCTCCAGAAGACCTCCAGAAAACCCTCAGAAGACCCCCAGAAGACCTCCAGAAGACCCTCAGAAGACCTCCAGAAGACCCTTAGAAGACCCCCATAAGACCCCCATAAGACCCTGAGAAAACCCCCAGAAGACCTCCAGAAGACCCTTAGAAGACCTCCAGAAGACTCTTAGAAGAACTCCAGAAGACCCTCAGAAGACCTCCAGAAGACCCCCAGAAGACCCCATAAGACCCTCAGAAGACCCCCAGAAGACCTCCAGAAGACCCTCAGAAGACCCCCAGAAGACCACCATAAGACCCTCAGAAGACCCCCATAAGACCTCCAGAAGACCCTTAGAAGACCTCCAGAAGACCCCCATAAGTCCCTCAGAAGAGCCTCAGAAGACCCCCAAAAGACCTCCAGAAGACCTCCAGAAGACCCTTAGAAGACCTCCAGAAGACCCTTAGAAGAACTCCAGAAGACCCTCAGAAGACCTCCAGAAGACCCCCAGAAGACCCCATAAGACCCTCAGAAGACCCCCAGAAGACCTCCAGAAGACCTCCAAAAGACCCTCAGAAGACCCCCAGAAGACCACCATAAGACCCTCAGAAGACCCCCATAAGACCTCCAGAAGACCCTTAGAAGACCTCCAGAAGACCCCCATAAGTCCCTCAGAAGAGCCTCAGAAGACCCCCAAAAGACCTCCAGAAGACCCTTAGAAGACCTCCAGAAGACCCCCATAAGTCCCTCAGAAGACCCTCAGAAGACCCCCATAAGACCTCCAGAAGACCCTTAGAAGACCTCCAGAAGACCCTCAGAAGACCCTCAGAAGACCCCCAAAAAAACCTCCAGAAGACCTCCAGAAGACCTTGAGAAGACCCTTAGAAGACCTCCAGAAGACCCTTAGAAGACCCCCTTAAGACCCTTAGAAGAGCCTCAGAAGACCCCCAAAAGACCTCCAGAAGACCTCCAGAAGACCCTTAGAAGACCTCCAGAAGACCCTCAGAAGACCCCCAAAAAACCTCCAGAAGACCTCCAGAAGACCTTGAACAGACCCTTAGAAGACCTCCAGAAGACCTCCAGAAGACCCCCATAAGACCCCCATAAGACCCTCAGAAGACCCTCAGAAGACCTCCAGAAGGTCCTCAGAAGACCTTCAGAAGACTCCCAAAAGACCTCCAGAAGACCCACAGAAGACCTCCAGAAGACCCCCAGAAGAGCTGGCGTGCTGGCAGTTGGCTGGTCTGGAGAACTCAAGTGTGCGTTAAGATGACTCCAAAAGGGAAAGACATCAGCAGCAGTCTAAGAGAAGCATGAAGGAGTTGGAAACCATTTTCAGACTGTTTGGGGTCCATCGGTTGTTCCAGGACGTCCCAGCAGATCAACTCCAACGTCAGACCAGAGAGATGCACACAGAGAAGCACCCTGGAGCCTGAAAACGAGCTCTTTCACCAGCCGTCACCAGTAGGAGACGTCCCCCCAACCAGAGCGCCGCTGGTTCGATTCCAGAACCGTCACAATCCCTGAGGAGACCTCTGAGCAGGACAACCGCTCAGCTCTTGGTGGTCTATGACGACAACTGACGTCACCCTGACCCTGGAACAAGAACTGCTGCAGGTGAACGAGTCGGTCCAGTCAGGTGACCTGGAGACCAAACACAACCATGACAGCACAGTCAGAGGACTGGTGTAACTGGTGTAACTGGTGTAACTGGTGTTACCACCACCAAACGTTTCAGCACAAGCCCCTCCCACCCACTGTCAGGCACGGTGGTGGAGGGCTGATGCTCTGGTCCTTGGTTCAAGGTCACCTGGAGACTGACGGGAACTGGGTCGAGTGACGGGACAATGATCCAAACATACAGGAGGTCCACGTCAGAGCGGAACCATGAATGTAGGTTCTGGACCGTTCCAGTCAACATGCAGACCAGAACCTGAACCTGAACCTGAACCTGGTACCAGAACCTGAACCTGAACCTGAACCTGGACCAGATCCTGAAGCTGAACCTGGACCTGAACTTGGTACCAGAACCAGAACCAGAACCAGAACCAGAACCTGAACCTGAACCTGGTATCAGAACCTGAACCTGGTACCAGAACCAGAACCTGAAACTGAACCTGAACCTGAACCTGAACCTGAACCTGAACCTGAACCTGGTACCAGAACCTGAACCTGAACCTGGACCAGATCCTGAACCTGAATCTGGTACCAGAACCTGAACCTTGACCTGGACATGAACCTGAACCTGAACCTGAACCTGAACCTGAACCTGAACCTGAACCTGAAGCTGAACCTGGACCTGAACTTGGTACCAGAACCAGAACCAGAACCAGAACCAGAACCAGAACCTGAACCTGAACCTGGTATCAGAACCTGAACCTGGTACCAGAACCAGAACCTGAAACTGAACCTGAACCTGAACCTGAACCTGGTACCAGAACCTGAACCTGAACCTGGACCAGATCCTGAATCTGGTACCAGAACCTGAACCTTGACCTGGACATGAACCTGAACCTGAATCTGAACCTGAACCTGAACCTGGTACCAGAACCTGAGCCTAAACCTGAACTTGAACCTGGTACCAGAACCTAAACGTGGTACCAGAACCTAAAACTGGACCTGAAGCTAAACCTAAACCTGGTACCAGAACCTGAACCTAAACCTGAACCAGGTATCAGAACCAGAACCTGGTACCAGAATCAGAACCTGAACCTGAACCTGGTACCAGAACCTGAACCTGGTACCAAAACCAGAACCTGAACCTGAACCTGAACCTGGACCTGGACCTGAACCTGAACCTGGACCTAAACCTGGAACCAGAACCAGAACCAGAACCAGAACCTGAACCTGAACCTGGTACCAGAACCTGAACCTGAACCTGAACCTGAACCTGAACCTGAACCTGAACCTGAACCTGAATCTGAACCTGAATCTGGTACCAGAACCTGAACCTGAACTTGGTACCAGAACCAGAACCAGAACCTGAAGCTGAACCTGAACCTGGTATCAGAACCTGAACCTGGTACCAGCACCAGAACCAGAACCTGAAACTGAACCTGAACCTGGTACCAGAACCTGAACCTGAAACTGAACCTGAACCTGAAACTGAACCTGAACCTGAACCTGGTACCAAAACCTGAACCTGAACCTGGACCAGAACCTGAATCTGGTATCAGAAACGTGAACCTAAACCTGAACTTGAACCTGGTACCAGAACCTAAACGTGGTACCAGAACCTAAAACTGGACCTGAACCTGATCCTAAACCTGGTGCCAGAACCTGAACCTAAACCTGAACCAGGTACCAGAACCAGAACCTGGTACCAGAACCAGAACCTGAACCTTGACCTGGACATGAACCTGAAACTGAATCTGAACCAGAACCTGAACCTGGTACCAGAACCTGAACCTGAACCTGAACCTGGACCTGGACCTGAACCTGAACCTGAACCTGGACCTAAACCTGGAACCAGAACCAGAACCTGAACCTAAACCTGGTACCAGAACCAGAACCAGAACCTGAAACAGAACCTGAACCTAAACCTGGTACCAGAACCTGAACCTGGTAGCAGAACCGAGCTGTCAGCCATAAACGCTTTTAACTACCAACAAAAGTAGTCAGCGGTGGAGAAGAAGAAAGAGCTCACCTCCTCCTCTTCCTCACCTTCTGACACATGATTACACTGCTACTGATGGTGTTTCCATGGTGATAATTAACACTAATCACTAGAGGATTGTCATCGCCATGGCAACGGTGGGAGCAGGGAGCTGGTGGGATGGAGGGGGAGGCCCGTTTAAAGACACCGGTCACCAGGGAGGAGGGGGAGGTGTTTAATATTCAGAGAATTAAAGCTGCAGGAGGAAATGAGGATGAAGAGGAGGAGGAGGAGGAGGAGGAGGAGGAGGAGCTTATTCAGACACTGTTTAGAATTACAGACGCACGTTTGCAGAAACACTTCCAGATCAGTGATGGCAGTTTCAGAGGCTGCAGTTCCTCTACCGACCACTAGAGGCTGCAGTTCCTATACCGACCACTAGAGGCTGCAGTTCCTCTACCGACCGCTAGAGGCTGCAGTTCCTCTACCGACCACTAGAGACTGCAGTTCCTCTACTGACCACTAGAGGCTGCGGTTCTTCTACCGACCACTAGAGGCTGCAGTTCCTCTACCGACCACTAGAGGCTGCAGTTCCTATACCGACCACTAGAGGCTGCAGTTTCCTCTACCTACCACCGCTAGAGGCTGCAGTTCCTCTAACCGACCACTAGAGGCTGCGGTTCTTCTACCGACCACTAGAGGCTGCGGTTCTTCTACTGACCACTAGAGGCTGCAGTTCCTCTACTACCACTAGACCACTAGAGGCTGCAGTTCCTCTAACCGACCACTAGAGGCTGCATTTCCCTCTACCGACCACTAGAGGCTCCAGTTTCCTCTACGACCACTAGACCACTAGAGGCTTTCCTCTACCGACCACTAAGGCTCCAGTTCCTCTACTGACCACTAGAGGCTGCAGTTCCTCTACCGACCACTAGAGGCTGCAGTTCCTCTACCGACCACTAGAGGCTTTCCTCTACCGACCACTAGAGGCTGCAGTTTCCTCTACCGACCACTAGAGGCTGCAGTTCCTCTACCGACCACTAGAGCCTGCAGTTCCTCTACCGACCACTAGCAGTTCCTCTACCGACCACTAGAGGCTCCAGTTCCTCTACCGACCACTAGAGCCTGCAGTTCCTCTAACCGACCACTAGCAGTTCCTCTACCGACCACTAGAGGCTCCAGTTCCTCTAACCGACCACTAGAGGCTGCAGTTCCTCTACCGACCACTAGAGGCTGCAGTTCCTCTACTGACCACTAGAGGCTGCAGTTCCTCTACTACCGACCACTAGAGGCTGCAGTTCCTCTACCGACCACTAGAGCTGCGTTCCTCTACTACTACCGACCACTAGAGGCTGCGGTTCTTCTACTGACCACTAGAGGCTGCAGTTCCTCTACCGACCACTAGAGGCTGCAGTTCCTCTACCGACCACTAGAGGCTGCATTTCCTCTACCGACCACTAGAGGCTCCAGTTCCTCTACCGACCACTAGAGGCTGCAGTTCCTCTAACCGACCACTAGAGGCTTCCGCCTTCCTCTACTACCGACCACTAGAGGCTCCAGTTCCTCTACTGACCACTAGAGGCTGCAGTTCCTCTACCGACCACTAGAGGCTCCAGTTCCTCTACCGACCACTAGAGGCTGCATTTCCTCTACCGACCACTAGAGGCTGCAGTTCCTCTACCGACCACTAGAGGCTGCAGTTCCTCTACCGACCACTAGAGCCTGCAGTTCCTCTACCGACCACTAGCAGTTCCTCTACCGACCACTAGAGGCTCCAGTTCCTCTACCGACCACTAGAGCCTGCAGTTCCTCTACCGACCACTAGCAGTTCCTCTACCGACCACTAGAGGCTCCAGTTTCCCTCCCGACCACTATAGGCTGCAGTTCTCTACCTCCTCTACCGACCACTAGAGGCTGCAGTTCCTCTACTGACCACTAGAGCTGCAGTTCCTCTACCGACCACTAGAGGCTGCAGTTCCTCTACCGACCACTAGAGGCTGCAGTTCCTCTACCGACCACTAGAGGCTCCAGTTCCTCTACCGACCACTAGAGGCTGCAGTTCCTCTACCTACTACGACGACCACTAGAGGCTGCAGTTCCTCTAACCGACCACTAGAGACCTGCAGTTCCTCTACCGACCACTAGAGGCTGCAGTTCCTCTACCGACCACTAGAGGCTGCCAGTTCCTCTACCGACCACTAGAGCCTGCAGTTCCTCTACCGACCACTAGCAGTTCCTCTACTACCGACCACTAGAGGCTCCAGTTCCTCTACCGACCGACCACTAGAGGCTGCAGTTTCCTCTACCGACCACTAGAGGCTGCAGTTCCTCTACTGACCACTAGAGGCTGCAGTTCCTCTACCGACCACTAGAGGCTGCAGTTCCACTACCGACCACTAGCAGTTCCTCTACCGACCACTAGAGGCTCCAGTTCCTCTACCGACCACTAGAGGCTGCAGTTCCTCTACCGACCACTAGCAGTTCCTCTACCGACCACTAGAGGCTCCAGTTCCTCTACTGACCACTAGAGACTGCATTTCCTCTACCAACCACTAGAGGCTGCAGTTCCTCAACCGACCACTAGAGGCTGCAGTTCCTCTACCGACCACTAGAGCCTGCAGTTCCTCTACCGACCACTAGCAGTTCCTCTACCGACCACTAGAGGCTCCAGTTCCTCTACCGACCACTAGAGCCTGCAGTTCCTCTACCGACCACTAGCAGTTCCTCTACCGACCACTAGAGGCTGCAGTTCCTCTACCGACCACTAGAGGCTGCAGTTCCTCTACTGACCACTAGAGGCTGCGGTTCCTCTACCGACCACTAGAGGCTGCAGTTCCTCTACCGACCACTAGCAGTTCCTCTACCGACCACTAGAGGCTCCAGTTCCTCTACCGACCACTAGAGGCTGCAGTTCCTCCACTGACCACTAGAGGCTGCAGTTCTTCTACCGACCACTAGAGGCTACATTTCCTCTACCGACCACTAGAGGCTGCATTTCCTCTACCGACCACTAGAGGCTGCAGTTTCCTCTACCGACCACTAGAGGCTCCATTTCCTCTACCGACCACTAGAGGCTCCAGTTCCTCCACTGACCACTAGAGGCTCCAGTTCTTCTACCGACCACTAGAGGCTACATTTCCTCTACCGACCACTAGAGACTGCATTTCCTCTACCGACCACTAGAGGCTGCAGTTCCTCTACCGACCACTAGAGACTCCAGTTCCTCTACCGACCACTATAGGCTGCAGTTCCTCCACTGACCACTAGAGGCTGCAGTTCTTCTACCGACCACTAGAGGCTCCAGTTCCTCTACTGACCACTAGAGGCTGCAGTTCCTCTACCGACCACTAGACTACCGACCACTAGAGGCTGCAGTTCCTCTACCGACCACTAGAGGCTGCAGTTCCTCTACCGACCACTAGAGGCTGCAGTTTCCTCTACCGACCACTAGAGGCTGCATTTCCTCTACCGACCACTAGACCTAGTTCCTCTACCGACCACTAGAGCAGTTCCTCTACCGACCACTAGAGGCTCCAGTTCCTCTACCGACCACTAGAGCCTGCAGTTCCTCTACCGACCACTAGCAGTTCCTCTACCGACCACTAGAGGCTCCAGTTCCTCTACCGACCACTAGAGGCTGCAGTTCCTCTACCGACCACTAGACGCTGCAGTTCCTCTACTGACCACTAGAGGCTGCGGTTCCTCTACCGACCACTAGAGGCTGCAGTTCCTCTACCGACCACTAGCAGTTCCTCTACCGACCACTAGAGGCTCCAGTTCTTCTACCGACCACTAGAGGCTACATTTCCTCTACCGACCACTAGAGACTGCATTTCCTCTACCGACCACTAGAGGCTGTTTCCTCTAACCGACCCACTAGAGACTGCATTTCCTACCGACCACTAGAGGCTCCAGTTCCTCTACCGACCACTAGAGGCTGCAGTTCCTCCACTGACCACTAGAGGCTCCAGTTCTTCTACCGACCACTAGAGGCTACATTTCCTCTACCGACCACTAGAGACTGCATTTCTCTACAGACCACTTCCCAGTTCTCTACCGACCACTAGAGGCTGCAGTTCCTCCACTGACCACTAGAGGCTCCAGTTCTTCTACCGACCACTAACCTCTGACCACTAGGCTGCAGTTCCTCCACTGACCACTAGAGGCTGCAGTTCTTCTACCGACCACTAGAGGCTCCAGTTCCTCTACCGACCACTATAGGCTGCAGTTCCTCCACTGACCACTAGAGGCTGCAGTTCTTCTACCAACCACTAGAGGCTCCAGTTCCTCTACCGACCACTAGAGACTGCATTTCCTCTACCAACCACTAGAGGCTGCAGTTCCTCTACCGACCACTAGAGGCTGCAGTTCCTCTACCGACCACTAGAGGCTGCAGTTCCTCTATCGACCACTAGAGGCTGCAGTTCCTCTACCGACCACTAGAGGCTGCAGTTCCTCTACCGACCACTTTACCTTGTAAAATATCAACTTTTGCAAAAAGATTTTGTCCTAAATGTAATTTTCGTTGTAAAGTCGTGTCTTTCGCGACTTTGTTGTAAAAAGCAGACTTTTGTTAAGAAAATCTCAAATGTCACAAAGTCTCTATTTTATTCCATCAAATCAAATTTTATTTTTTAATTTATAAAACGGACTTTTTGACAAAAAAAGTTGTAACTTTTTGTAGTAAAATTGTAGCTTCTGCAGAACTGTGTTCGTTCTGACTGCTTCCTGTCAAACAGCTGCTCAACCACGGTTCTGATCAAAGGTCACATGACAAGTTGGAGGTCAAAGGGGGCGGAGCTTGAGCATCTCCTGCCGTCAACCTGTGTAGGTATCTAAATGACATCATATTGGCAGGACGTCCAATAACAAGTGATATGTGAAAATAGGAACAACTATGTTTCTGTGGAAACAGGAAAACATCACAACTCAACAACAACAACAACACGTCTGTTTCTGTTAAAAAGTGACGATGAGGTTTTTCCTCAACATCAGTCCCGCAGAGGGAATGAGATGATAATTGAGTGGGCCGTAAGTGTCTCTCACACACAAATAAAACGAGGTCACGACCTCAGCGGCTCACATCACAGATATCTGTGACACACTTCACAAACACGTGTGATGTTTTCATCGCAGCGAGGCTGAAGCTGATTACCGACTCAGTCCGGAACAGAACCCTGATCCCAGTCGCAGCGCTGCAACTGGGGGGCTGCAGCGCTCCTGCAGCGCTCCTGCAGCGCTCCTGCAACAATCCTCCAATGTTCCAGTAATTTTGCAATATTCTCTCAATCTTTAAATGTTTGCTAATTAAAGATGTTAACGGCCTTGACGTCACCAAACAGCTCTGATCCAGTTTTATGACTCTTTCTAAGACCACTGCTGATGTCTTTCCCTTCTGGCCTTGCAGGAGCAAAGAATGATTGATGGTGCTGATCTAGGGTGAACGTTTCTATCTAAATAAAGCCGTACAACAACCAAACATGGACCAAACTGACATTTTCTTCGGGGCTTTGGGTCACAACTGACAACACCGGCCGTATGACATCTGGGCCACATCTGGCCCTTCCAACACATGCTAGAACCCAAGACTGGACCCGTTCATCAGAATGTCATCCACGTGTGACTCAATGGTCCTGTACGGGTTAGGATTAGGGGTTAGGGTTAGGGGTTAGGGTTAGGGGTTAGGGTTAGGGGTTAGGGGGGTTAGGGTTAGTTAGGGTTAGGGGTTAGGGTTAGGGTTAGGGTTAGGGGTTAGGGTTTTAGGGTTTTAGGGGTTAGGGGGTTAGGGGTTAGGGGTTAGGGTAGGGGTTAGGGGTTAGGGGTTAGGGGTTAGGGTTAGGGGTTAGGGGTTAGGGGTTAGGGTTAGGGGTTAGGGGTTAGGGGTTAGGGGTTAGGGTTTAGGGTTAGGGGTTAGGTTTTAGGGTTAGGGTTAGGGTTTAGGGGTTTCGGGGTTCTTTTTCGGGTTAGGGGTTTTTAGGGGTTAGGGGTTTTAGGGGTTCGGGTTTTTAGGGTTAGGGTTAGGGTTCGGGTTCGGGTTTTTTTTTTTCGGGTTAGTTTTATTTTCTTTTTAGGGTTTATTTTTTAGTTTTTCGGTTTTTTCTTTTTTTTTGGGTTTTTTTTTTTCTTTTTAGGGTTATTTAGGGGTTAGGGTTTTTTTTCGGGTTAGGGTTTTTTAGGGTTTCTTTTTTTTTTCTTAGGGTTTTTTCTTTTTTCGGGTTAGGTTTTTTTAGGGGTTAGGGTTAGGGTTTCGGGGTTTTTTCTTTTTTAGGGTTAGGGGTTAGGGTTTGGGTTCGGGTTAGGTTTTTAGGTTAGGTTCGGTTAGGGTAGGGGTTTTAGGGTTAGGGGTTGGTTAGGGGTTAGGGTTAGGGGTTTTAGGGTTAGGGGTTAGGGGTTAGGGTTAGGGGTTAGGGTTAGGGTTAGGGGTTAGGGGTTAGGGTTTTAGGGGGTTAGGGTTAGGGTTAGGGTTAGGGGTTAGGGGTTAGGGGTTAGGGGTAGGGGGTAGGATTAGGGTTAGCTAGCCTGCGTTGTAATGAAACCATGTGATTCAAAACGAGTTCAACTCCAGACAGTTATGAGGTGGTTTGATGAACCTTCCCCGTGTTGCTGATGTCTTTCCCTCTTGCGTTAACCCGCACTTGAATAAATCCAGACCAGCAAACTGCCAAAACACCTGCTTTTATAGACGTCTGGACGCCTGCAGGTGATCAGCAGCACCTGGCTGCTGCGCTGAAACCCTTCAGGTGCAGGAGGAGGGAACGGAACTCTGCCCACATTTAAAATCAAAAATCAGAATTAAAATGACACCACGCGACCGCATGTTTGTCTGACACTGGTCACCATCTAACTGTCTGAGCTCTGCTGGTTTTACTGGAGTCAGAGCCAACAAAACTGTAACCATGACAGCGTCTGAGTGTGTGAGTGTGTGTGTGTGTGTGTGTGTGTGTGTCAGCGGCAGAGAGCTGCTGAAGGAAATAACTGCAGAGAAAGAGTCGTCCATCTCTGAATACTGATGATATTCAACTGTCTGCTCCAGGTCCCCTGATACACACACACACACCCACACATGCACACACCCACACACACACACACACACCACCCACACACACACACACACACACACTTAAACACTGGAAGATGATTGGTATTCCTGACAGCAGGAGAAAGATGGAGGAGAAGAAAACTGACATTCATCCATTTACATCCGCCTGTCCGTCTGACGGAGGACAGACGGACAGACGGACAGACGGACAGATGGACAGACGGACAGATGGACAGGTGTGTGACTGATGTTTTTGCATCCAGTCTGGATCTGCAGAAGAAGGAGGGCTGACAACTGGACTAATCCTCCATGATGTCAACATCCAGCTGGAATCCAACAAAGAAAATCTGCAGTTCCTCTACTGACCACTAGAGGCTGCGGTTCCTCTACTGACCACTAGAGGCTACAGTTCCTCTACTGACCACTAGAGGCTGCGGTTCCTCTACTGACCACTAGAGGCTACAGTTCCTCTACTGACCACTAGAGGCTGCGGTTCCTCTACTGACCACTAGAGGCTGCGGTTCCTCTACTGACCACTAGAGGCTGCGGTTCCTCTACTGACCACTAGAGGCTGCAGTTCCTCTAACGACCACTAGAGGCTGCAGTTCCTCTACCGACCACTAGAGGCTACAGTTCCTCTACTGACCACTAGAGGCTGCAGTTCCTCTACCGACCACTAGAGGCTACAGTTCCTCTACTGACCACTAGAGGCTACAGTTCCTCTACTGACCACTAGAGGCTGCAGTTCCTCTACCGACCACTAGAGGCTACAGTTCCTCTACTGACCACTAGAGGCTACAGTTCCTCTACTGACCACTAGAGGCTGCGGTTCCTCTACTGACCACTAGAGGCTGCGGTTCCTCTACTGACCACTAGAGGCTGCGGTTCCTCTACTGTTCTACTGACCACTAGAGCTGCGGTTCCTCTACTGACCACTAGAGGCTACGGTTCCTCTACTGACCACTAGAGGCTGCAGTTCCTCTACCGACCACTAGAGGCTGCAGTTCCTCTAATGACCACTAGAGGCTGCAGTTCCTTACTACCGACCACTAGAGGCTGCAGTTCCTCTACCGACCACTAGAGGCCGGTTCCTCTACTGACCACTAGAGGCTACAGTTCCTCTACTGACCACTAGAGGCTGCGGTTCCTCTACTGACCACTAGAGGCTACAGTTCCTCTACTGACTGACCACTAGGCTGCAGTTCCTCTAACGACCACTAGAGGCTGCAGTTCCTCTACCGACCACTAGAGGCTACAGTTCCTCTACTGACCACTAGAGGCTACAGTTCCTCTACTGACCACTAGAGGCTGCAGTTCCTCTACTGACCACTAGAGGCTGCGGTTCCTCTACTGACCACTAGAGGCTGCGGTTCCTCTACTGACCACTAGAGGCTGCAGTTCCTCTACTGACCACTAGGGTTTGGCTCCAGCACTGAGCCGGTCTCCATTGACCTCCATGTGAAAATATCAAACTTTTCATGAGAAATAAACATACTTACAGTTTGGTACAAAAACCGTTTTGATCACTAAAGATCAAAACTTACATTCATGACAAATGTTTGGGGGGAGTTATGTATGATTAGGGGTGTTGTCTTGATTGGCAGCTAGCATAGCCAGTCATCACTTCATCAGAAAATTTAAAACAGGAGTGATGTGGATGTCCATCAGCAGCTCCACAACTTCTCCAGGACCCATCCAACAGGAAATCTGCTAGGGCCTGCTGTTAGTTATCACTAAAGATGTGCTATCTTTAACTTCCTCTCAGTTGCCAAGACCTCTTCCTGTTTGTTTCCTGGTTGTCCTGACCTCTTCCTGTTTGTTTCCTGGTTGTCCTGACCTCTGCCTATTTGTTTCCTGGTTGTCCAGACCTCTTCCTGTTTGTTTCTTGGTTGTCCTGACCTCTGCTTATTTGTTTCCTGGTTGCCCAGACCTCTGCCTATTTGTTTCCTGGTTGTCCTCACCTCTTCCTGTTTGTTTCTTTGTTGTCCTGACCTCTACTTGTTTGTTTCCTGGTTGTCCAGACCTCTGCCTGTTTGTTTCCTGGTTGTCCTCACCTCTTCCTGTTTGTTTCTTTGTTGTCCTGACCTCTTCCTGTTTGTTTCCTGGTTGCCTAGACCTCATATTGTTTGTTTCCTGGTTGTCCAGACCTCTTCCTGTTTGTTTCCTGATTGCCCAGACCTCTTCCTGTTTGTTTCTTTGTTGTCCTGACCTCTGCCTATTTGTTTCCTGGTTGCCTAGACCTCATCTTGTTTGTTTCCTGGTTGTCCAGACCTCTTCCTGTTTGTTTCCTGGTTGCCCAGACCTAATCTTGTTTGTTTCCTGGTTGTCCAGACCTCTTCCTGTTTGTTTCCTGGTTGCCCAGACCTCTGCCTGTTTGTTTCCTGGTTGTCCAGACCTCTTCCTGTTTGTTTCTTGGTTGTCCTGACCTCTTCCTGTTTGTTTCCTGGTTGTACTGACCTCCTCCTGTTTGTTTCCTGGTTGTCCTCACCTCTTCCTGTTTGTTTCTTTGTTGTCCTGACCTCTTCCTGTTTGTTTCCTGGTTGCCTAGACCTCATATTGTTTGTTTCCTGGTTGTCCAGACCTCTTCCTGTTTGTTTCCTGATTGCCCAGACCTCTTCCTGTTTGTTTGTTCTTTGTTGTCCTGACCTCTGCCTATTTGTTTCCTCCCTGGTTGCCTAGACCTCATCTTGTTTGTTTCCTGGTTGTCCAGACCTCTTCCTGTTTGTTTCCCTGGTTGCCCAGACCTAATCTTGTTTTGTTTCCTGGTTGTCCAGACCTCTTCCTGTTTGTTTCCTGGTTGCCCAGACCTCTGCCTGTTTTGTTTCCTGGTTGTCCAGACCTCTTCCTGTTTGTTTCTTTCTTGGTTGTCCTGACCTCTTCCTGTTTGTTTCCTGGTTGTACTGACCTCCTCCTGTTTGTTTCCTGGTTGTCTAGACCTCTTCCTGTTTGTTTCCTGGTTGTCCTGACCTCTAAGTGTTTGTTTCTTGGTTGCCTAGACCTCTTTCTGTTTGTTTCCTGGTTGTCCAGACCTCTTCCTGTTTGTTTCCTGGTTGTCCAGACCTCTTCCTGTTTGTTTCCTGGTTGTCCAGACCTCTTCCTGTTTGTTTCCTGGTTGTCCAGACCTCTTCCTGTTTGTTTCCTCCTGGTTGTCCAGACCTCTGCCCTGTTTGTTTCCTGTTCCTGGTTGTTGTCCAGACCTCTGCCTGTTTGTTTCCCCTCCTGGTTGTGTCCTGGCCTCTTCCTGTTTGTTTCTTCTTGTCCCCTGTTGTTTGGTTTCCTGGTTGACCTCTTCCTGTTTGTTTGTTTCCTTTCCTTTGGTTTGCCCAGATCTCTGCTTGTTTTGTTTCCTGTTTGTCCTCTGCCAGTTTGTTTCCTGGTTGTCCTGGCCTCTTCCTGTTTGTTTCTTTGTTGTCCTGACCTCTGCCAATTTGTTTCCTGGTTGCCTAGACCTCTGCCTATTTGTTTCCTGATTGTCCTGGCCTCTTCCTGTTTGTTTCTTGGTTGTCCTGGCCTCTTCCTGTTTGTTTCTTTGTTGTCCTGACCTCTGCCAGTTTGTTTCCTGGTTGCCTAGACCTCTGCCTTTTTGTTTCCTGGTTGTCCTGGCCTCTTCCTGTTTGTTTCTTGGTTGTCCTGACCTCTGCCAATTTGTTTCCTGGTTGCCTAGACCTCTGCCTATTTGTTTCCTGGTTGTCCAGACCTCTTCCTGTTTGTTTCTTTGTTGTCCTGACCTCTGCCTATTTGTTTCCTGGTTGCCTAGACCTCATCTTGTTTGTTTCCTGGTTGTCCAGACCTCTTCCTGTTTGTTTCCTGGTTGCCCAGACCTCTGCCTGTTTGTTTCCTGGTTGTCCTGGCCTCTTCCTGTTTGTTTCTTTGTTGTCCTGACCTCTGCCTATTTGTTTCCTGGTTGCCTAGACCTCATCTTGTTTGTTTCCTGGTTGTCCAGACCTCTTCCTGTTTGTTTCCTGGTTGCCTAGACCTCTGCCTATTTGTTTCCTGGTTGTCCTGGCCTCTTCCTGTTTGTTTCTTGGTTGTCCTGGCCTCTTCCTGTTTGTTTCTTGGTTGTCCTGACCTCTGCCAATTTGTTTCCTGGTTGTCCAGACCTCTTCCTGTTTGTTTCCTGGTTGTCCAGACCTCTGCCTGTTTGTTTCCTGGTTGTCCAGACCTCTTCCTGTTTGTTTCCTGGTTGCCTAGACCTCTGCCTATTTGTTTCCTGGTTGTCCTGGCCTCTTCCTGTTTGTTTCTTGGTTGTCCTGGCCTCTTCCTGTTTGTTTCTTGGTTGTCCTGACCTCTGCCAATTTGTTTCCTGGTTGTCCAGACCTCTTACTGTTTGTTTCCTGGTTGTCCAGACCTCTTCCTGTTTGTTTCCTGGTTGCCTAGACCTCTGCCTATTTGTTTCCTGGTTGTCCTGGCCTCTTCCTGTTTGTTTCTTGGTTGTCCTGGCCTCTTCCTGTTTGTTTCTTGGTTGTCCTGACCTCTGCCAATTTGTTTCCCCCTGGTTGTCCAACCTCTTCCTGTTTGTTTCCTGGTTGTCCAGACCTCTGCCTGTTTTGTTTCCTGGTTGTCTCTTCCTTTTTGTTTCCTGACCTCTGCCTATTTGTTTCCTGCTTGTCCTGGCCTCTTCCTGTTTGTTTCTTGGTTGTCCTGGCCTCTTCCTGTTTGTTTCTTGGTTGTCCTGACCTCTGCCAATTTGTTTCCTGGTTGTCCAGACCTCTTCCTGTTTGTTTCCTGGTTGTACTGACCTCCTCCTGTTTGTTTCCTGGTTGTCCAGACCTCTGGATGCTCCTCCATTTGAAGCTCCCATGTAAACCTGAGGTCAGATGTAGGACCTGTGAGACTGCTGTGTGCTGGACTGGTGGACGTCTTCTCCTGAGTGAAGATGGCTGTGCAGGAAGTTTAACAGTAACCCACAGATCCCAGTGATAACAGTCCTGCAGGCTGCAGGCCTTATTATCAGAGTTCAACCTCCCGGTTTCATTAAGCAGCAGAGACCTCACACACTCACAGTCCCAGCAGAGGCCGTTCAATAACAGAAACATACTAATTAATACTGAAACTGACACACACTTTCTCTCTCTCTCTGTTTATCTGTCCACTATCTCGGCACTTGCTCGCCCTCGGCCTGGATAATTGCCTCGATGGCTGACATCATTACGCTGCAGTGTGTGTGTGAGATTATCAGTGTGTTAGCGTGTGTGATGATGAAGTGCCATCTCTTAATTAGCCTCCTTTTCTCTCCGTCACCTCCTGCAGGGCTCTTTGATTAAACCAGTTTACATGTTACACTCTGATCATCCCACACACTCAAGTGTGAGCCTGTGATGAGATTATTAAGAAGAGGCAGCCGATTAAACTGCAGCAGCAGCAGCAGCAGAAAAGAACAACGGCCCGTAAAAGTGAACGGATACACCTGAGACCGGAACTGAGACCAGATCTGAGACCAGATATGAGACCGGAACTGAGACCAGATCTGAGAACAGATATGAGACCGGAACTGAGACCAGATCTGAGAACAGATATGAGACCGGAACTGAGACCAGATCTGAGAACAGATATGAAACCGGATCTGAGACCAGATCTGAGACTGGATCTGAGACCAGATATGAGACTGGATCTGAGACCAGATCTGAGACTGGATCTGAGACCAGATATGAGACTGGATCTGAGACCAGATATGAGACTGGATCTGAGACTGGATCTGAGACCTGATATGAGACTGGATCTGAGACCAGATCTGAGACTGGATCTGAGACCAGATATGAGACTGGATCTGAGACTGGATCTGAGACCAGATATGAGACTGGATCTGAGACCAGATATGAGACTGGATCTGAGACTGGATCTGAGACCTGATATGAGACTGGATCTGAGACCTGATATGAGAACAGATCTGAGACGAGATCTGAGACTGGATCTGAGACCAGATATGAGAACAGATCTGAGATAAGATGTGAGACCGGATCTGAGACCAGATATGAGACCGGATATCAGACCAGATGTGAGACCAGATATGAGACTGGATCTGAGACCAGATATGAGAACAGATCTGAGATCAGATGTGAGACCGGATATGAGAACAGATCTGAGACCGGATCTGAGACCAGATATGAGACATGAGAATATAATATAATATAGTATAAATCAGAGATAAAAACAACATTATTTGTAAAATCACAAATTGAGGAAAATCTTAACTTTTTAACTGAATATTGCAACTTTTTGACAGAATTGTGAATTCTGTAAAAAAAAAAACTCAAAAGAATTACCTTTAAAATTGAACGTTTTTCAACACTTTTCCAAAATTTTTTCAAAAATGATTTCTTTTAACTGAAACTTTGTCCTTTAATTACGACATTTTGTCCTAAAATTAAAGATTTCTGGTGTAAATGAGGGAATTCCATAATATCACGACTTTATGTTGTAAAATGTATGTTTTTATGACATCCTGACTAAAATCAAAACAGTTTTTTTATTAAGACAAAAATAAACCCCTTTGACATAAATTATGATATTTCTGTCTTAAAAAAACAAATTTGTATTGTAAAATAGTTTTTAGAAAATGTAAATTGAAGTTTGATGTAAAAAAAAAAAAAAAAAAAGCTAATTTTTGGCTTAAAATTTAAAATAATGACTTTTGTTCTAAAAATCACAAAACCTGAAAAACTTTGATAAATTACCAGCTTGTAAAAACTGCACGTTTTTGCTGTAAAAATCACAAATGTTTGTTGTAAAATCATCCAGAATAACGACTTAACAAATTCATGACTTTATGTCGTAAAAAACTAATTTCTGCTGTTTGACCTCTGAACCCGTCCGGGTCGACCCAGAACCGGTGACCCGCTGGAACAGCCGACTGCACAACAAGCCACTTATGATGTCTTTCCTTCTTAGCGTTGTGTTCCACAGCTGAACGACTCCAGACCAGCAAACATCTGTCTAATGATCAGCAGGAACGAGACTCTTTCATCTTTCTGGCTACATTTGTTCAAAATAAAAGTTCCTGAGTTTGTACCTGATACAGGTGAAGTTTAATTAAAGGTGCTCCTTTAATTAGCCTCATTAGCTTCCAGGACCATTTGTTTACTCACAGGCAGCACGTGTTAACAACAACAACAGACCGGATCAAACCGGTTCCACATCTGGTTCTGATCCGGCTCTGCAGCTGGTCCAGGTGCAGCTGCAGGTCTGGCTCTGTGCAGGTGCAGATGTGCAGCAGCTGGAAGTTCAGACACACGTGTTCATGTGAGAGAAGTGAAATAAATGTGAGAGTTTTTTCAGCTAGCGGCGCGAACACGAGAACAGGCGCTAACGATCCAACAGATCCATTAGTGTCAGATTATCAACGCGTCCTGACGATTATCGGTGGGTTCATTAACGAGGTGATGATGCTCACCTGTCACACCTGCACTTCCTGCCAGTCGCCATGGAGACGAGCGTCAAAGATCAAAGGCCACAGCTCCGGTTGATCCACCGGTCACATGGGCGGGGCCCCGGGGCCCAGTAGAGTAATGGCCACGGTTACCTGATGTTTTTTAATTCGGAATTAATTATTCCGAATTAAATAGTTCCGAAGTAAAATATTTTCCTTCGAGTTTACATGGAAATAGTGATTCTGAATTGAGGTTTACATGGAAAACATGTTTGATCGGCTTTATCCAATTCCGCTTAAGTTAAGGCTCGAACTTTCTAAAAAAGATTTTCTGGAAAAAAAAAAAATCTGATGTATAAAAAAAATGAAACAAAAATCAAAGTCTGAGAGTTTCTAACGTTTACAAGAGAAAAGGGAAGAATTTTAGACTTTATCCTTTAAACTTGAACATTTGAGGAAAATTCTTATAAAAGTTTGACAGAATTGAGACGGTTGAATGTTCTGATTTAAAAACGTTTATTTTCTCCAGAAATCCTGGACCTGTAATCTTGGGCCCCTGCTGTAGATGGACCCCTGCTGTAGTTGGGGCCCCTGCTGTAGTTGAGGCCCCTGCTGTAGTTGAGGCCCCTGCTGTAGTTGAGGCCCCTGCTGTGGTTGAGGCCCCTGCTGTGGTTGCGGCCCCTGCTTTAGTTGGGGCCCCTCCTGTAGTTGGGGCCCCTGCTGTAGATGGACCCCTGCTTTAGTTGGGGCCCCTGCTGTAGTTGAGCCCCTGCTTTAGTTGGGGCCCCTGCTGTAGTTGAGGCCCCTGCTGTGGTTGCGGCCCCTGCTTTAGTTGGGGCCCCTCCTGTAGTTGGGGCCCCTGCTGTGGTTGGGGCCCCTGCTTTAGTTGGGGCCCCTGCTGTAGTTGGGGCCCTTGCTTTAGTTGGGGCCAGTGCTCCCTACTGTAGTTGGGGCCCCTGCTGTGGTTGAGGCCCCTGCTGTAGTTGGGACCCCTGCTCTCTACTGTAGTTGGGGCCCCTGCTGTAGTTGGGGCCCCTGATGTGGTTGGGGCCCCTGCTCCCTGCTGTAGTTGGGGCCCCTGCTCCCTACTGTAGTTGGGGCCCCTGCTTTAGTTGGGGCCCCTGCTCCCTACTGTAGTTGGGGCTCCTGCTTTAGTTGGGGCCCCTGCTCCCTACTGTAGTTGGGGCTCCTGCTGTGGTTGGGGCCCCTGCTGTAGTTCGGCCCCCTTCTGTAGTTGGGCCCTCTTCTGTAGTTGGGGCCCCTGCTGTAGTTGGGGCCCCTGCTGTAGTTGGGGCCCTTGATTTAGTTGGGGCCTCTGCTCCCTATTGTAGTTGGGGCCCCTGCTGTGGTTGAGGCCCCTGCTGTAGTTGGGACCCCTGCTCTCTACTGTAGTTGGGGCCCCTGCTGTAGTTGGGGCCCCTGATGTGGTTGGGGCCCCTGCTCCCTGCTGTAGTTGGGGCCTCTGCTCCCTACTGTAGTTGGGGCCCCTGCTGTAGTTGGGTCCTCTTCTGTAGTTGGGGCCCCTGCTCCCTACTGTAGTTGGGGCCCCTGCTGTAGTTGGGGCCCCTGCTGTAGTTGGGGCCCCTACTATAGTTAGGGCCCCTGCTGTGGTTGGGGCCCCTGCTGCGGTAGAACCAGTCTTGATCAGTTTCCATGTAAACTGATTTGAATTAAAGACGTTCATAAACGTCCTAAAAAGTCTTCAGTTTCATTTTTGGCTTTTAAATGAACATCTTCACCTCCTCCTCCTCTTCTCACCTCCCTCCTCCTGCCGCTTCTCCTCATGCTTTCCTCACCTCCTCACCTCCTCCTCCACCCCCTGACACCCCCCCCCCCCCCCCCCCCCCCCCCCCCCCCCAGCTGCTGTCATATGTGGTGAAAGATCAATTTAAAATCTTTTCACCTCCAGACTCAAATCTAAATACTCCTGTGGCGCGGCAGCAGGGCGAGCGAGCACCAGACGCTGGCAGACAGGAGGAGAGAGAGAGGATGATTGATAGAAATATAACACTTCATCTCTGCTCCTCCCTCCATCCCTCCGTCTTCATCCCTCCATCTCTGTCTGACAGATAAATTGATCAGAATATTGGAAAATAATGTTCCAGCAGAGAAACTGTCAGGTGAACTGTTCCTGTCGGTGTGAGTGTCCTGCTGTTTATCCACATCTGGAAAGACCACATCTGTTCATCCACATCTGTTCATCAACATCTGTTCATCCACATCTGTTCATCCACATCTGTGAAGGCCACATCTGTGTGGTCTGGTCTTTCTGTATCAGGACAGGGGTATCAGGACAGGTGTGCCAGGACAGGTGTATCAGGACAGGTGTGTCAGGACAGGTGTATTCGGACAGGTGTGCCAGGACAGGTGTATTAGGACAGGTGTATCAGGACAGGTGTGTCAGGACAAGTGTGCCAGGACAGGTGTATTAGGACAGGTGTGCCAGGACAGGTGTATCAGGACAGGTGTACCAGGACAGGTGTATCAGGACAGGTGTGTCAGGACAAGTGTGCCAGGACAGGTGTATTAGGACAGGTGTATCAGGACAGTTGTATCAGGAAGGTTGTGCCAGGACAGGTGCATCAAGACAGGTGTATCAGGACAGTTGTATCAGGATAGGTGTATCAGTAAAGTTGTGCCAGGACAGGTGCATCAGGACAGGTGTATCAGGACATATCAGGACAGTTGTATCAGGATAAGTGTGCCAGGACAGGTGTATCAGGACAGGTGTATCAGGATAGGTTGTGCCAGGACAGGTGTATCAGGACAGGTGTATCAGGATAGGTGTGCCAGGACAGGTGTATCAGGACAGGTGTATCAGGATAGGTGTGCCAGGACAGGTGTATCAGGACAGGTGTATCAGGATAGGTGTGCCAGGACAGGTGTATCAGGACAGGTGTATCAGGATAGTTGTGCCAGGACAGGTGTATCACGATAGTTGTATCAGGATAGTTGTGCCAGGACAGGTGTATCAGGACAGGTGTATCAGGATGGTTGTATCGGGACAGGTGTATCAGGATAGTTGTGCCAGGATAGGTGTGCCAGGACAGGTGTATTAGGACAGGTGTATCAGGACAGGTGTATCAGGATAGTTGTGCCAGGACAGGTATATTAGGACAGGTGTATCAGGATAGTTGTGCCAGGACAGGTGTATCAGGACAGGTGTATCAGGACAGGTGTATCAGGATAGTTGTGCCAGGACAGGTATATTAGGACAGGTGTATTAGGACAGGTGTATCAGGACAGGTGTATCAGGATAGTTGTGCCAGGACAGGTATATTAGGACAGGTGTATCAGGATAGTTGTGTCAGGACAGGTGTATCAGGACAGGTGTATCAGGACAGGTGTATCAGGATAGTTGTGCCAGGACAGGTATATTAGGACAGGTGTATTAGGACAGGTGTATCAGGACAGGTGTATCAGGATAGTTGTGCCAGGACAGGTATATTAGGACAGGTGTATCAGGATAGTTGTGCCAGGACAGGTGTATTAGGACAGGTGTATCAGGATAGTTGTGTCAGGACAGGTGTATCAGGATAGTTGTGCCAGGACAGGTGTGCCAGGACAGGTGTATCATGACAGTTGTATCAGGATAGCTGTATCAGGACAGGTGTGCCAGGACAGGTGTATCAGGACAGGTGTATCAGGATAGTTGTGCCAGGACAGGTGTATTAGGACAGGTGTATCAGGACAGGTGTATCAGGATAGTTGTGCCAAGACAGGTATATCAGGCCAGGTGTATCATGACAGTTGTATCAGGGCAGGTGTATCAGGACAGGTGTGCCAGGACAGGTGTATCAGGACAGGTGTGCCAGGACAGGTGTATCAGGACAGTTGTATCAGGATAGCTGTATCAGGACAGGTGTGCCAGGACAGGTGTATCAGGATAGTTGTGCCAGGACAGGTGTATTAGGACAGGTGTATCAGGATAGTTGTGCCAGGACAGGTGTATCAGGACAGGTGTGCCAGGACAGGTGTATCAGGACAGTTGTATCAGGATAGCTGTATCAGGACAGGTGTGCCAGGACAGGTGTATCAGGATAGTTGTATCAGGACAGGTGTATCAGGACAGGTGTATCAGGATAGTTGTATCAGGACAGGTGCATCAGGACAGGTGTGCTTCAGACATTTATCTTGTGTCCCAGAAACACTAATTCCTCTGTATTAACCTCGTTCATAACTGCAGCTCGGCTCATGTTGACTGTTACAGTGTTTGTCGGCTGAAATGAGTCCATCCATCACCACCTGCTGACACGCCGGCGCAGCCGCCGGGCCCCGAGGAAGCTCCGAGCGCAGCGGCGCCGCGGCGACACCAGGCCCCGATGACTGATGACGCTCCTCGGCGGGAATCTCATTGTCTCGTTAGGTCTCCATATGAGGCTCCCTGTCGCCATGGCGACTACCATCCATCATCATCAGTGAGTTATGCTGCTGCCGCTGCCCAGGAGCAAGGCAGCAGGTCTGCCAGTCAGACCAGTCAGACCAGTCAGACCAGTCAGACCAGTGGCTAAAATATAGAATCATGGAATGTAATACAGTGATCCCTTATTTTTCACGGTTAATGGGGACCGGCGCCCCCCTGCTGTCCCACTACACACACTACATTACCCATAAGGCCACACCATTACCCATAAGGCCACCTTCTTAAAGGGGCCAGGCTGGCTCACAGCATTTCTTTGCTGCGAGAGAACGCGCACAACATCCTGTGATGTTTCTGCAATTTTTTCTTGATTTTTTTTTTAATATTACATATATCTGAAAAAAATCTGCAAATAACTAAAACCGTGGAACTTAAAGCGCGAATTGGTGAGAGATCACTTTAATTCTAACGTCATTTATTTCTACAATCTGAACAAAATCACACATTTAACTAAATGTCAACTTTAATTTTTATTCTTTTTTCTCTTAAAGATCACGAATAAAAAAAAAAAATCATTACTTTCTGGGAGAAAAAAATCCAAATTTTGTCATCAACTCGCAACTTTTGCAGAATTTCAATTTTTCTAAAATTCACAAATTCTTGTAAAAGTGAAAAGTGGGAATTTAAGATTAAAACTTTTTGTAGTAAAACAGAAGTTTGAAATATAATTTTATATGTTTTCATTGTAAAAAGCACATTTTTCTCATAAAATCCCAGATTTTCCAGAATTCTGAGTTTGACAAAATTCAGACTTTATGTCTTAAAATTCTGAATTTTTCAAACGTTTTAACTCGTAAAGTTTGTTGTAAAAAAAAAAATTGTTTTTTTTTCCCATTAAATATTAAATTTGTTGTGAAATGTAACTTTATGTTCTTTTTGTAATAAAATCAGGAATGCTCAGTGGTTGCAGCAGCCGTCCATCTACGGCGGTCGCAGGTTCGATCCCCCGCTGAAACAAAATCAAACTTCCGTCTCCGTCTGTGAAGGTCTTTGTGTGTGTTTGTTGGAAAGTTTTTAAGGAGGAAGTGTGTGTGTGTGTGTGTGTGTGTGTGTGTGTGTGTGTGTGGGGGGGGGGGCAAAGGGTGGACGGGTGGGGGAGGGGCCCCTCCGCCGAACACTTCCTGCTTATCACAGACAGACAGACGGACTGACGTTCACGTCGCCTTTTAAACTTGTACAAACAAACGCGGCTAAGAGCTTCTGTTTCAGTCTTCACACAGACTCGTTTGGGGGACGAGGCCCCCGGGGGCCCCTATCAGCCCCGGCAGCTGTGAGCCTCAAAAGACTCCTTCAGTCTCTGAAGACGACGCTCAGACTGCTGCGAGTCTGAAAACTTCCCCTCAAGCAGAGTGACATCAGCGGTGATGTCAGAGGGTGAAGGCGGGGCCGAGGATCAGAGGTCAGATGGAGGACGCGTTTATGGCGCCGTCATGACGAAGACGAACTGCTGCTCCAGTCAGGTGCTGCTGCTCATCAGGTGTGCAGACCTCCAGAAAAGCAGGTGTTAGCTGGTCTCTGCTGCTACAGTGACACGAGGGAAAGACATCAGCTATTCTGCAGCTTTGTTCCCTGAACTGCAGTCACAGATCAGTCCCGCCCACTCATGGCCCCGCCCCCTGCAGCTGTCTCTGTCGCCGTGGCCGA
Organism: Hirundichthys speculiger; assembly: GCA_018398805.1. Classification (NCBI taxonomy): domain Eukaryota; kingdom Metazoa; phylum Chordata; class Actinopteri; order Beloniformes; family Exocoetidae; genus Hirundichthys; species Hirundichthys speculiger. The sequence continues at coordinate 1,490,211 of JAGFBZ010000144.1, forward strand.
CGGGGCCTGAGAGACCAGATCTGAGACCGACCCTGAGGGACCGGACCGGAGTGACCGGACCGGAGTTACCTACCAAGATTTGGGGGCGTCTGTCTGGGAGCAACGTTTCATCAGGCGGTCCACTTTCAGAGTCACAGGTTTGAGTGTTGTAGTTCTGTCAAGTCTGAGGTCACAAGGGGAGGAGCCTGAGCACCACCTGGAGTCTACCTGAGCATCACCTTGGAGTCTACCTGAGCATCACCTGGAGTCTACCTGAGCATCACCTGGAGTCTACCTGAGCACCACCTGGAGTCTACCTGAGTCTACCTGAACATGACCTGGAGTCTACCTGAGCACCACCTGGAGTCTACCTGAGCACCACCTGGAGTCTACCTGAGCACCACCTGGAGTCTACCTGAGCACCACCTGGAGTCTACCTGAGCATCACCTGGAGTCTAAATGAGGATCACCTGGAGTCTACCTGAGCACCACCTGGAGTCTACCTGAGCACCACCTGGAGTCTATCTGAGCATCACCTTGGAGTCTACCTGAGCATCACCTGGAGTCTACCTGAGCATCACCTGGAGTCTACCTGAGCATCACCTGGAGTCTACATGAGGATCACCTGGAGTCTACCTGAGCATCACCTGGAGTCTACATGAGGATCATCTGGAGTCTACCTGAGCACCACCTGGAGTCTACCTGAGCACCACCTGGAGTCTAGCTGAGCACCACCTGGAGTCTACCTGAGCACCACCTGGAGTCTACCTGAGCACCACCTTGGAGTCTACCTGAGCATCACCTGGAGTCTATCTGAGCATCACCTTGGAGTCTACCTGAGCATCACCTGGAGTCTACCTGAGCATCACCTGGAGTCTACATGAGGATCACCTGGAGTCTACCTGAGCACCACCTGGAGTCTACCTGAGCACCACCTAGAGTCTACCTAAGCACCACCTGGAGTCTACCTGAGCACCACCTGGAGTCTACCTGAGCACCACCTGGAGTCTACCTGAGCATGACCTGGAGTCTACCTGAGCACCTGACACCTGGAGTCCTACCTGAGCACCACCTGGAGTCTACCTGAGCACCCCTGGAGTCTACCTGAGCATCACCTGGAGTCTACCTGAGCATCACCTGGAGTCTACCTGAGCACCACCTGGAGTCTACCTGAGCACCACCTGGAGTCTACCTGAGCACCACCTGCAGTCTACCTGAGCACCACCTGGAGTCTACCTGAGCACCACCTTGAGTCTACCTGAGCACCACCTGGAGTCTACCTGAGCACCACCTGGAGTCTACCTGAGCACCACCTTGGAGTCTACCTGAGCATCACCTGGAGTCTACCTGAGTCTCACCTGAGTCTACCTGAGCATCACCTGGAGTCTACATGAGACTCACCTGGAGTCTACCTGAGATCACCTGGAGTCTACCTGAGCACCACCTGGAGTCTACCTGAGCACCACCTAGAGTCTACCTAAGCACCACCTGGAGTCTACCTGAGCACCACCTGGAGTCTACCTGAGCACCACCTGGAGTCTACCTGAGCATGACCTGGAGTCTACCTGAGCATCACCTAGAGTCTACCTGAGCACCACCTGGAGTCTACCTGAGCACCACCTGGAGTCTACCTGAGCATGACCTGGAGTCTACCTGAGCATCACCTGGAGTCTACCTGAGCATCACCTGGAGTCTACCTGAGCATCGCCTGAAGTCTACCTGAGCACCACCTGGAATTTACCTTAGCATCATTCAAAAAGACACGCCCCTGACTAAGCAGCCAGTCTCAAGCACGGTGTTGGAGGGGTGATGATGTGGTGCTGTGACGTGTTCTCTGAAACATCTGGACCATCTAAAGTCCAACCGTGGAGCTCAGTCAGAGCCATGACAACAAACACAGCGATTTGAAACCATCTGTGAAGCCACGCCCCCTCATGTCAGGCCAGTGGCGAAAGTTTGAAACTATTCAAAAGCAAATTTGATGTCAACCCACGTACTGATTTAATTTCTAAGGAACGCCGTCGCTGCGTCAGCTGCTCTCTGATTGGACGTCGTCCCTGATGGTCTGAGATCAGCCATCTGAAGGCTCCTTCTGATTGGCCGTCAAAGCTTCCGTTTCTCTGATGAAGGTTTCCAACAAAACGCTTTTATTCTCGCCGATAAATCCCCAGAAACACGTAACTATGGAAACCCTCCTCTCAGCAAAACGGCGTAACCTGATAGAGTCGTCCCCGAGACGCCTGAACACAATAAAGAATATTACGGTCTTTATCTGTTCCAGGGTTATTGGAATAAAAACGTGTTATTGGAATAATAAAAGAGCGTCTGCAGCTTATTGATAGTTATTGCTTCTGTCTTTATTCAAAGCAGCTGAGCCGTGATTGGCCGCGGCGGCGGACTCTCCGCCCCCGGCGGCACGCCTGGATTTGGTTAGCAGATATTGACAGGACGGTCAGATTTGATCAGGAGGAACCGGGACAACATCTGGATTCAGTTACAGCTGGAGACAAGCAGGAAATGATGAGGACCCCAGCTGGACCAGAGGACCAGAGGACCCCTCCAGCTGGGGTCCAGCTAGAGTCCAGCTGGGGTCCAACAGTCCCCAGTTGGACCCGGTGGACCCGGCTGGACCGGTGGACCCAGCTGGACCGGAGGACCCCAGCTGGACCGGTGGACCCGAGCTGGACCGGTGGACCCAGCTGGACTGGTGGACCCCAGCTGGACCGGTGGACTCCAGCTGGACTGGTGGACCCCAGGTGGACCGGTGGACCCCAGCTGGACCAGTGGACCCCAGCTGGACCAGTGGAATGGTGGACCCAGCTGGACCGGTGGACCCCAGCTGGATCCAAGCTGGACTGGTGGACCCCAGCTGGACCGGTGGAACCAGCTGGACCGATGGATCCAGCTGGACTGGTGGACCTCAGTTGGACCAGTGGACCCAGCTGAACCGGTGGACCCAGCTGGACCAGTGGACCCCAGCTGGACCGGTGGACCCGGCTGGACCGGTGGACCCAGCTGGACCGGAGGACCCCAGCTGGACCGGTGGACCCGAGCTGGACCGGTGGACCCAGCTGGACTGGTGGACCCCAGCTGGACCGGTGGACCCAGCTGGACCGATGGACCCCAGCTGGACTGGTGGACCCCAGCTGGACCGATGGACCCAGCCGGGCATGCTGGGAAATCCAAAACGCTTCAACAGTCGGGATTTGGTGACAAAAATTAGCTTTTTGCAACAAAGTTGCAAACAGACGTTATTTGTGATTTTTAGGACATAAAAGTCGTAGTTTGATGTCAGAAAGCTGCGACTTTCAAAGGTCGATTAAAAAGTTGAGATTTTAAGTGATTTTACAACAAATGTTTGTGATTATTGGACAGAAAGTTTTTCAGACTTAAATGTTTTTTAAGTTAATTAAATGTCAAAAGTTTTTCAAACTTGAATCCACGTAAATATCGTGAGTAAGTTGTTCTTTCGTTGTAATATTTCAAAACTGATGATTTCACAACATGGAGTTATTTGTTTTGTAGTTTTAGGTTCAAAAAGTCTCAACTTTACAAAGTTCCTGGTTTTTATGACGTCATGATCATCAGATGAAGCTGCAGTCAATCAAATCCCCATAAAATTATTACCAAACTTCCTCTGTGGCCAATTCAATTCAATTCAATTCAATTCAATTCAATTCAATTCCAATCAATTCAATTCAGTTCAATTAAATTAAATTAAATTAAATTAAATTAAATTAAATTAAATTAAATTTAATTCAATTCAATTCAATTCAATTCAATTCAATTTAATTTAATTTAATTTAATTTAATTCAATTTAATTTAATTCAATTTAATTCAATTCAATTCAATTCAATTTAATTCAATTCAATTTAATTCAATTCAGTTCAATTCAATTCAATTCCAAGCAAATATCATTAACTAAAATTTAGGGCTGGGCAACGATTAAAATTTTTAATCGCGATTAATTGCATTATTTCCCTGATTAATTACGATTAATCGCATTGTATACGCAAAATCAAATAATGAATTCAAAAGTAGTGTAAAGGTCACTTTTATTTATATGTTCTGCTGCCATATGAACTAAAGTGTCATAACATTTGTTGTTCAAACACTTTTAACATCAGCACTTGTCAGTTACACATATTTAGTGTAAATCTCATCTTAAAAAATGAAAAATAAAATAAAGCTTATTGCCGCTGCCAGGGCATTAATGTCATCCTGTTTTTATAAAAACAAAATGATTGTGTCTCAGCACAATCAGAACATTAAAACATTAATTTCTGAGGTAACAGCAGAAACTTTTAACGGGGAGTTCAACTTGTCAGTTGTTACAAATAACCTTGTTTCTGTTGAATCCTCCGTCTGGGAGAACTTTAAAATGAAAATGTCCATGTTAGTGTTCACTAACTTTACCAATCTGTGTATCATTCATTCTTTCCATTTTCAATTGTCAATCAAAAATTAGAAGAAAAAAAAAGCGACATTTCATCATGTTTTTCATATTTTAATCAAACACAAAAAAAAAACAAAAAAAATGCCTGTTTTTTTTTTAATATTTCAGTTTTAGACTTGCAGCCTGGCGCTGCGCTCTCACTGCTCCTTATGCACCGTATGATGTACATGAAACATCCAGCTGGTCCAACCAGAGTACCCCGTACCCATGATGCTCTGCTGCAACAGTCTGCGGAGGCTGTGGGGATGCGCGTTGCCGCGGTAACGGCGATGTTTACGAGCACGGCTTTGATTTTTGTCACAAATGTCACCTCTGACACAGCCGCCGTTGTTTGGATGCAGAGCTGAGCGTGTTTGAGGTTTATCAACAAAGAAAGGAATCATCTGCTCACACACACACACACATTTACACACACACGCACACACACATTCACACACACACACTCACACTCACACACACACTCACACTGTTACACTCCTGACATTTGTCTTTCATCATCATGTAAAGGTCACTGCCAAACACACACTGCTGCATTATTAGCATCAGATTATCACTGTGTGTGTGTGCGTGCGCGCGTGTGTGTGTGTTACTGGGAGTTTTCTGATGGTTCAAATGAATAAAACATTATCAAAGAAGAAGCTCCAGAAGTTTCTTTTCTTGCAGTTGGAGTTTAAATTTGAAGCTTCGTCTCCTGAACAAAGACACAATGAAACTGTTGACGTTTTAATATGTTTTTAGAGCAGTTTTGCTAGTTTTTATTCGATTTCTTTTGAAATACTTAGTTTTAGTTTACTTTTTATTAGTAAAAATACAAATACGAAAAACGAAGGACGTTCTTGATATTATTATAGTTAATTTTAGATCGTTTTATAAACACATGAAACAGTTTCAGTTAGTTATCTTTTTTTTAAAGGCTCTTTTCTGCTCCTCTAAGAACACAGCTGATGTCTTTCCCTCCCAGCAGTGTGTTAATGATGCAGACCAGAACTATGATCCAGTGGAACCAGTAAGGGATACTTGGGGTTGGTTTCTTTTTTCATAATAAATAACAGCAGAGTGAAAAAGTTTTCCCCCTTGAACCCCCCCCCCCCCCCCCCTCCCCAGCTCATCTGAAAGTCTAACTTTCATTTCTTTGACTCGTTTTTTCGTCCCTCCTGGTTTCTTTTCATATTTCCGACCTCGCTGTTCAAACTGAATTTCAGTTACGGTGGGTGTGTAGTAGTATAGTGTAGTGTATTATGGTCTGCGTTGCCCGCGGTGACGGGTAATGGGAAATTGATTGTGACAAAACGACATTACAGGCGGACATTTCCATAAGAGTTTATTCCCGCGCAGCTCCGGTGGGGTGGGGGTGGGGGGGTGGGGGGAGCATCGGCTCTCCGTTACCGTGGCGCCGGAGCGATGCGGGCTGTTGCCGAGGCGCCGCCTGCGGCCTCAGGGGGAATCGAACCCGCGGCGTCCGCTAACAAATGAACAGCCCCGCCAAAACGGGCTGCAGTCACCGTTTCATTTAACCCGAGCCGCCGCCGCCGCCCCGCACTCAACAAATCAACAGTTTAATTTCATTCCCATGATTCTCTGCTCCACGGCGTTTGGCGGCGGTTTATTGGCAGATATGAAGACGCGCCGGCGGCCGAGGCGGAGTAATTACGGCTGTAATAAGCAGCGGTTCTCCATGTAAATGGAAACAAATCACATGTGTGTAAACAGACTGCGAGGCGGCAGAAGGGGCTGATGGGTATTTTATCCAGAGCCGCCGCCGCCGTTTCTCACTGATGTGGGACAGGAAATGTGTTTTCATCCAATCAGCTGCAGCTCAGAGGACGGAGGGACCGCAGAGACAGAAAGTTCCAGAAAGAAGAAGTTCAGAGAACAAATCTGAGGCTGAGGCTCCAGGTTAGTTAACAGTTACTGACCTGCGGGTTAGTTAACATCTAAGCTACTGACCTGCAGGTTAGTTAACATCTAAGTTACTGACCTGCAACAACCAAGTTACTGACACTCAGGTTAGTAAACATGAAAGTTACTGACCTGCAGGTTATTTAACAACCAAGTTAATGACCTGCAGGTTAGTTAAACTCCAAGTTACTGATCTGCAGGTTAGTTAACAACCAAGTTACTGACCTACGGGTTCGTTAACATGGAAGTTACTGACCTGCAGGCTAGTTACCTACTAAGTTACTGACCTGCAGGTTAGTTAACATGGAAGTTACTAACCTACGGGTTAGTTAAAGTGGAAGTTACTGACCTGCAAGTTAGTCAGTATCCAAGTTACTGACCTACGGGTTAGTTAATATGGAATTTATTGACATGTAGGTTAGTTAACGTGGAAGTTATTGACATGTAGCTTAGTTAACAACCAAGTTACTGACCTGCAGGTTAGTTAACGTGGACGTTATTGACATGTAGCTTAGTTAACAACCAAGTTACTGACCTGCAGGTTAGTTAACTAGTAAGTTACTGACCTGTGGGTTAGTAAACATTGAAGTTACTGACCTGCAGGTTAGTTAACATTGATTTTACTGACCTGCAGGTTAGTTAACAATCAAGTTACTGACCTGTAGGTTAGTCAAGATCCAAGTTACTGACATATGGGTTAGTTAAGGTGGAATTTACTGACCTGCAGGTTAATTAACAACCAAGTTACTGACCTACGGGTTAGTAAACATGGAAGTTACTGAACTGCCAGTTAGTTACCTACTAAGTTACTGACCTGCAGGTTAGGTAATGTGGACATAACTGACCTGCTGGTTATTTAACAACCAAGTTACTGACCTGCAGGTTAGTTAAAGTCCAAGTTACTGATCTGCAGGTTAGTTAACATGGAATTTACTGACCTGCAGGTTAGTTAACAACCAAGTTACTGACCTACGGGTTAGTTAACATGGAAGTTACCGACCTTCAGGTTAGTTTCCTACTAAGTTATTGACCTGCAGGTTAGGTAATGTGGATGTTACTGACCTGCAGGTTAGTTAACATGGAAGTTACTAACCTATGGGTAAGTTAAAGTGGAAATTACTGACCTGCAGGTTAGTTAAGATCTGAGTTACTGACCTACAGGTTAGTTAACAACCAAGTTACTTACCTGCAGGTTAATTAACATCCAAGTTACTGACCTACGGGTTCGTTAACATGGAAGTTACTGACCTGCAGGCTAGTTACCTACTAAGTTACTGACCTGCAGGTTAGGTAATGTGGATGTTACTGACCTGCAGGTTAGTTAACATGGAAGTTACTAACCTATGGGTTAGTTAAAGTGGAAATTACTGACCTGCAGGTTAGTTAAGATCTGAGTTACTGACCTACAGCTTAGTTAACAACCAAGTTACTTACCTGCAGGTTAATTAACATCCAAGTTACTGACCTACGGGTTCCTTAACACGGAAGTTACTGACCTGCAGGCTAGTTACCTACTAAGTTACTGACCTGCGGGTTAGTTAACATGGAAGTTGCTAACCTACAGATTAGTTAAAGTGGAAGTTACTGACCTGCAAGTTAGTCAATATCCAAGTTACTGACCTAAGGGTTAGTTAATACGGAATTTATTGACATGTAGGTTAGTTAACGTGGAAGTTATTGACATGTAGCTTAGTTAACAACCAAGTTACTGACCTGCAAATTAGTTAACTAGTAAGTTACTGACCTGTGGGTTATTTAACATTGATGTTACTGACCTGCAGGTTAGTTAACTAGTAAGTTACTGACCTGTGGGTTAGTTAACATTGATGTTACTGACCTGCAGGTTAGTTAACAATCTAGTTACTGATCTGCAGGTTAGTTAACAACCAAGTTACTGACCTGCTGGTGAGTTAACATTGAAGTTAATGACCTGCTGGTGAGTTAATGTCCCACAGATCAGTCAACATCATGACCTTCTGTCTGCTAGGGTTAGTAGGGTTAGGGGATGAGTATGAGTTTCTGGAGGACATCACAGGTGGTTGACAAATGTGGTTTGTAAACTAATATAGATAATAAGATAAAAACACAAAATGACTAACAAGGCTTTCTTGAGTCTATCAACTAGCAAGACTTTAAAGCTAATATGGCTAACAGGCTAAAACACAAAGTCTCGCCATCTTCTGGCCTCATTAACTAAAACAACCTCATACGGCTAGTTAGCTGACGAGGCTAATGGCCCCCAGCGCAGAGCCGTTAGCTCGCAGCCGCTCCACCAAGAAGACGACGTTCCCGCGGCGGTTCTCAGCTGCTTCCTGCTGACCTGCTAACAAGCTGCTGGGTTGTTCATTATTAACCAGCTGGTGGTTTCCAGTCATGTTTAAACAACGTCGTCCTGTCAGAGAGCACGACCGCACTCACACATTTATCAGGATTAATTATGGATGGACGCCGCGCTCCTATTGGCCGCAGACTCACTAATACATTAACTTATTGATGAGACGCCGCTGATGTTTCATTTACCGGCTGATTCAGTGAAACTGAGGCCGGATGAGACTCAATGGTCTGGATGAAGGACTTAAACACTGTTTGACCCTCCGAAGGTTCAACTGATGCAGAAACGACTCGCGGAGCACGAGAACGGAGACGAAAGTATGTGAACCCCCCCTTAATTGATTTTTCTTTTCTCTTTTTTTGTTGCTGCTTTAATTCACCATACCTTTGAGGGTAACCGTGGGAACGGCGTGAACCAGGATGAGACACCGCCGGTGCTGCAGACAGGAGCACCATGACTACGCACCGTCATGGAAGGGGACCGGACCTCCAGGATGCAGAACTCCAGCAGAAGTTCTGCAGCGGTGGAGGAAGTCCACGGACGGCTGAAGTGGAGGGTTTTTGGTCCTCAGCTGTAAATTACAGCAGCGTCTCATCTCGGCCTCCATCACGGCGCCAGTTTTTTTTCTTCTGGACACGTTGTGCAGATTAAAAAGTGGATGTGAGGAGCGGACCGGGCCTGTCAGAGAGCTCTAATCTCATAACTCACCTCCTGCATCTATCTGCTGATTGTTTCTGCGCCTCAGTTATTATTTTGCTCCTCACTTATAAAACTTGTGCAGCCTCGCGGCTGATAAATAGCGGGTGATGGATGTCGGCTCGGCGGCCCGGCTCTCCACTCCAACATGAAAAAGAGAAAGACTATTATTTCTTATCATCTTCTTAACATTATAAGCTGTGGGGAGATACCGGGGGAGCAGGAGGAGGTGCTCTGATAGACTGTCACCTCCTCTACTCTCCGATAGCATCGCGCAGAGATGGAGGGGGGGAGGAGGGAGGGGAGGAGGGGTGAATGACAGAGATATTACCGCCGTGGAAGATTTGAGCGGTGATTTCCTCCATGACAAATGACCCAGTGAGGAGAGGAGCAGAGGAGGAGGTGTGGACAGCAGATGGTCTGACAGCTCGAATTATAGAGGAAACATCTGCAGCTCAGAGACTCGCGACAGGAAACGCGTCAACGCAGAAGCAGCTCACCGTCGCTCCGTCGCTCCGTCCGTCGCTCCGTCGCTCCATCAAAGGCTTCAAACACATCATCTTCCAGAAGTTCAGCGCTGCAGGAACCACCGGGCTCCTGGACAGGGACCGTTCAGGGTCCTCAGGGTCTTCAGGGTCCTGACAGGGACTGTTCTGGGTCCTCAGAGTCCTGGACAGGGACCAATTAGGGTCCTCAGGGTCCTCAAGGTCCTGGACAGGGACCGTTCTGGGTCCTCAGGGTCCTCAAGGTCCTGGACAGGGACCCTTCAGGGTCCTCAGGGCCCTGGACAGGGACCGTTTAGGGTCCTCAGGGTCCTGGACAGGGACCGTTCAGGGTCCTCAGGGTGCTCAGGGTCCTGGACAGGGACCGTTCAGGGTCCTCAGGGTCCTCAGGTCCTCAAGGACGTTCATGGTCCTCAGGAGGGCCGTTTAGGGTCCTCAGGGTCCTGGACAGGGACCGGGTCCTCAGGGTCCTCAGGGACCTTCAACAGGGGGGTCTCAGGGTGGGTCCTGGACAGGGACCGTTCAGGGTCTTCAGGGTCCTGGACAGGGACCGTTCAGGGTCCTCAGGGTCCTCAGGGTCCTCTGGACAGGACCGTTCAGGTCCTCATTCTCGGGTCCTGGCAGGGACGTTGGGTCCTCAGGGTCCTGGACAGGGACCGTTCAGGGTCCTCAGGGTCGTCAGGGTCCTGGACAGGGACTGTTCAGGGTCCTCAGGGTCCTCAGGGTCCTGGACAGGGACGGTTCTGGGTCCTCAGGGTCCTGGACAGGGACCGTTCAGGGTCCTCAGGGTCCTCAGGGTCCTGGACAGGGACCGTTCAGGGTCCTCAGAGTCCTGGACAGGGACCGTTCAGGGTCCTCAGGGTCCTGGACAGGGACCGTTCAGAGTCCTCAGGGTCCTCAGGGTCCTGGACAGGGACCGTCCAGGGTCCTCAAGGTCCTCAGGGTCCTGGGCAGGGACCGTTCTGGGTCCTTAGGGTCCTCAGGGTCTTCAGGGTCCTGGACAGGGACCGTTCAGGGTCCTCAGGGTCCTCAGGATCCTGGACAGGGACCATTCAGGGTCCTCAGAGTCCTGGACAGGACAGTTTAGGGTCCTCAGGGCCCTGGACAGGGAACGTTTAGGGTCCTCAGGGTCCTGGACAGGGACCGTTCAGGGTCCTCAGGGTGCTCAGGGTCCTGGACAGGGACCGTTCAGGGTCCTCAGGGTCCTGGACAGGGACCGTTCAGGGTCCTCAGGGTCCTCAGGGTCCTGGACAGGGACCGTTCAGGGTCCTCAGGGTCTCTGGCAGGGACGTCCTGGTTTCAGGGACGGGTGGTCCTCAGGGTCCTGGACAGGGACCGTTCAGGGTCCTCAGGGTCCTGGACAGGGATCGTTCAGGGTTCTCAGCGTACTCAGGGTCCTGGACAGAGACCGTTTAGGGTCCTCAGGGTCCTCAGGGTCCTGGACAGGGACCGTTAGGGTCCTCAGGGTCCTCAGGGTCCTGGACAGGGACCGTTCTGGGTCCTCAGGGTCCTCAGGGTCCTGGACAGGGACCATTCAGTGGTCCTCAGGGTCCTGGACAGGGACCATTCAGGGTCCTCAGGGTTCTGTACAGGGACCGTTCAGGGTCCTCAGGGTCCTCAGGGTTCTGGACAGGGACCGTTCAGGGTCCTCAGGGTCCTCAGGGTCCCTGGTCCTGACAGGGACCTGGGGATTGGGTCCTCAGGGTCCTGGACAGGGACCGTTCAGGGTCCTCAGGGTCCTGGACAGGGACCGGTCCTCAGGGCCTCAGGGGGGGTCCTGGGGGGGACAGGGACCGGGGTCAGGGTCTCAGGGTCCTGGACAGGGACCGTTCAGGGTCTTCCGAGGGTCCTGGACAGGGACCAGGGTCCTCAGGGTCCTCAGGGTCCTCAGGGTCCTGGACAGGGACCGTTATGGGTCCTCAGGTCTCAGGTCCTGGAGGGACCGTTATGGTCCTCAGGGTCCTGACAGGGACCATTCTTGGTCCTCAGGTCCTGGACAGGACCTTCAGGGTCCTAGGTCTGTACAGGGACCGTTCAGGGTCCTCAGGGTGCTCAGGGTCCTGGACAGGGACCGTTCAGGGTGCTCAGGGTCAGGACAGGGACCGTTCAGGGTCCTCAGGGTCCTCAGGGTCCTGGACAGGGATCGTTCAGGGTTCTCAGCGTACTCAGGGTCCTGGACAGAGACCGTTTAGGGTCCTCAGGGTCCTCAGGGTTCTCAGGGTCCTCAGGGTCCTCAGGGTCCTGGACAGGGACCGTTTTGGATCCTCAGGGTCCTCAGGGTCCTGGACAGGGACCGTTTAGGGTCCTCAGGGTCCTCAGGGTCCTGGACAGGGACCGTTCTGGATCCTCAGGGTCCTCAGGGTCCTGGACAGGGACCATTCTTGGTCCTCAGGGTCCTGGACAGGGACCATTCAGGGTCCTCAGGGTTCTGTACAGGGACCGTTCAGGGTCCTCAGGGTCCTCAGGGTTCTGGACAGGGACCGTTCAGGGTCCTCAGGGTCCTGGAGGGTCAGGGTGCAGGACTTCAGGTTCAGGGTGTCAGGGTCCCTGGACAGGGTCCTTCTCCTCAGGGTCCTCAGGGTTCTGGACAGGGACCGTTCAGGTCCTCAGGGTTCATGGTTCAGGTCCTGGGTCCTCAGGGTCAGGGTCGGGACCGTTCAGGGTCTCAGGGTCCTGGACAGGACCTTCAGGGTCCTCAGGGTCCATGGACAGGGACCGTTCAGGGTCCTGGGTCCGTTCAGGGTCTCAGGGTCCTGGACAGGGAGGTCGGGTCCTTTCAGGGTTCTCAGGTATCAGGGTCCGGACAGGGAAGGGGGTCCCAGGGTCCTCAGGGTTCAGGGTGAGGGTCAAGGGGACCGTTGGATCAGGGTTCTCAGGGTCCTGGACAGGGACCGTTTGGGTCCTCAGGGTCCTCAGGGTCCTCAGGGTCCTCACAGGGACCGTTCTGGATGGGTCCTCAGGGTCCTCCAGGGTCAGGGACCGTTCAGGGTTCAGGGTCCACTTTCTTCTTTCTCGTGTCATTTTGTCAAAAAGTACATTTTTGTAAAAGTCGATGTTTTACGACAAAAAACAGTGATATAAAGTTTAAAAGTTGTAACTTTGACTGTTGCAACATTACAACAAAAGTTTTGGGATTTAAGTAACTTCAATGTTTGATCTTTACGTTTAAAATCAAAAAGTCACAAATCTTTAACATAAAAATTGAGTTTTTGTCAAATTCTGTGATTTTATTGGGGAAAGTTGTTGTTTTTTCTCAAACATGTCGAACGACAAAAATGTGCTTTTTACTACAAAACTGTGAAAATGAAAGTTTTGAGAACAGAAACGTGTTTTTAGATTCCTGAGGTTTGACAGGTTCATCACGCGTGAACATTTACGAGCCTCTGCAGGGATTAAAGACCCGGATCACAGGTCGCCACGGAGACGAGGATGATCCGACAGATCCTGAGGATGAGCAGGCGGCGGAGCAGAACAAACAGGAAGTGACAGAACAGACGCGCAGCTTTAAAATCACATCAGGACACATTTTAGTCGGTGTGTTCTGCTAAAAGGCTATTGTTGTCTCTGACAGACAGAGTGCTCCATTATCAGCTGATGCTCAGGCTGATCAATTATTGACGACTCCACTGTTGTGTCTTTCACCTAAATCAGATGATCGAGGTTCAGCATGAATAAAACAACTCTCTCTCTCTCTCTCTGTCATGTGACAGGAAGTTGTGGTTTGAGGGAATTTTATGAGTAAATGATGATGAGCAGCTGTTTTATCAGCAGCAACAAACAGAAACCAGAGGTTGAATTAAAACAACTGAGGGGTTTCAGAGGGGCTACAGCCGGGCTGCAGTTCCTGTTCTGACCACACGGTGACCTCCATGTTCAAATGTTCAACTTTCACCTGAAAATAAAGCTTTTTCTCTCATAAATTATGACGTTAAGTCTCTTTCTACTTTATTAGGGACATCTATTAAATTTGCTTCATTGTTCCTGTACTTTTTTTTAATTCTCTCCTGTACCTCCCTTTTTCTTTATGTATATATATATATATATATATATATATATATATATATATATATATATATATATATATATATATATATATATATATATATATTTATATTAGGGCTGTCAATTTCTCAAAATAATTAATCAGATTCATCGCATGACTGTCAATAGTTAATCATGATTAATCGCAAATTAATCGCATATTTTTATCTGTTCTAAATCTACCTTATACAGATCTTTTTCAAGTTGTATTACTCTTATTAAGTCGAGTCCTGACTAAAACCAGGAAATACGACCATATTAGTCCAGTCCTGAGGTCTCTCTGGCTTCCTGTCACTCAGAGAATAGACTTTAAAAAACAGCTCTACTTGTGTTCAAGTCTCTTCATGGCCCCAAAGTTCCATCTCTGACATGTTAGATCCATATGAACCAACCTGGACTCTGAGAACCTCAGGTAGTGGTCTCCTGCTGGTGTCCAGAGTCAGGACTAACAAGGTGAAGCTGCATTTCAGTTTTATGCTCCTAAAATCTGGACCAGTCTTCTAGAATATGTGAGACAGACCTGAACTCTGACAATGTTCAGATCCAGACTGAAAACTGTTCTGTTTAGATGTGAAGATGATGACTGGAAGGATTTTATCTGCACTCTTCATTTTTAATTTAATTAATTAATTTTTTCATTAATTTTATTTATTATTGATTATTTTTATGCTTGTATGGAATGATTCTATTTGCCTTCTTGTGATTTTATGCATCTGTAAAGCACTTTGAATTGCCTTGTGTACTAATTGTTCTCTACAAATAAAGTTGTCTTGCCTAATATGAGAGTACAAAAATGCTTGGCTTATGCAAAACAAATGCATGTATATATATTGCTACAATGCCAAATCCATTATATATTATATATATGTATGTATATATATATATATATATATATATATATATATATATATATATATATATATATATATATATGTACTCAATATTTTCTCTTATGTTCTTCATACAAAATAATTTCGTGGTTTGCTTCAAGTGATATTTCAGTAGTCGGACTCCGGTGGTAACTAAATTCACGTCGACAGTCAAACACAAACAACATTTATCTTGTGGAGTTAGCCATCAGGCAAGGTTTTGAAGCTAAACTTACCATTCAAAATAGTATGTTTTGTATCCATTTTTATCCCAGCTACTTTTCACAGAGTTTGTTTACGTCTGTCTGTCTGCGGCATGGCCGTCGACATCAGTGCATGACTTCCTGTTTTGACAGGACTACGGAGGACTACAGGACTACAACTACAGCGGGGCCCGAGGCTCATTAAACCTAGTCTCCTCTCTACTATTGTACTCAACGGCGCGTTAATCCCGTGTTAAAAAAATTAGTTGCGTTAAAATTATTTTGCGTTAATCACGCATTAACGCGTTAACTTTGACAGCCCTAATATATATATATATATATATATATATATATATATAGATATATATATATATATATATATATATATATATATCTATATAATATATATTATATATATGTATATACATATATATATATCCCTATATGTATATATATATATATATATCCATATATATATATATATATATATATATATATATATATATATATATATATATATAGTAACTGCAGCCCTTCCTTCTTCGTTGTCAGAGCAATGAACTTACTTTAACCCTGATAAAAGGAGTTTCTAAAGCAGTGGGATTTCCTGTTAAAATAACAGACTTAGACTCAGAAACTCCAGTTGGTTCAGAAGCTCAGAGGGTCAGAATTAACAAGAGAGACTAATTTAATCAGAGCACCTTCCTAACGGCCTCATCCAGCTTCACGAGTGTGTGTTCAGTCATTACACATTCAAGAAGACACACATAAAAAGCATGTCATCTCTCATTTCCACCCTTTATTTATTATCATCTGCACGCACACACTTATGTGTGTTCGTGTGTGTTTGGTGTGTAATCCATGTTCTGAGCTGAAAAGGGTCAAAACCGCAAATTAACTTTCTTCTCATTAATTTAACCAGGATTAGTAAATGTGTGTGTGTGTTTGGGGTTAATGGTGTTGATGCTGAACTTTAATTGCTTCCATTCAGAGAGAATCCATTAGATTATATTCATTACCCCCCCACCTCCTCCTCCACCACCACCACTGCCCCAAACACACACACACACACACACACGATCAGCGTGTCCTCATCAATACCTCCGACCTCAGAGCAGCAGAACCAACAAACACTGATCGATACCTGATCGATGGCCTGTGTTTGTGTTGAATGAGCTTGAGGTCTCATTTAGGACGTCGTGTAAGAAATGTTGTCTATCACCTTTAACTCTAAAGATAAGAGCAAAAACTCAAATTAGCCAATTATGCTCCACCCCCCCCCCCCCCCCCCCCCCCCCCCCCCCCCGGCCAACGAGTTTGAACCCTTTAAAACCAGTGGCCCCCTCTACAGGGGGCGCCACGCACTCACAAATATGATCTGCATTAAAATTCTGTTACACCTGCACCGGTTGCAGATCGACTTGAAGATCTGGATCTGAAGCTATAATTTCATCCCTGTAGTTGATGAACTGATGTAGACCAGACCTGTTTATACGTACCAGGCTGGAAGTACGATTATTTCTGCTGTAACGTTGAACATTTTATTATAGAGGCCAATGGAAACTGACTGTTGGAGCCAGACCCTAGTGGTCGGTAGAGGAACTGCAGCCTCTAGTGGTCGGTAGAGGAACTGCAGCCTCTAGCGGTCGGTAGAGGAACTGCAGCCTCTAACGGTCAATAGAGGAACTGCAGCCTCTAGCGGTCGGTAGAGGAACTGCAGCCTCTAGTGGTCAGTAGAGGAACCGCAGCCTCTAGCGGTTGGTAGAGGAACTGCAGCCTCTAGCGGTCGGTAGAGGAACCGCAGCCTCTAGCGGTCGGTAGAGGAACTGCAGCCTCTAGCGGTCGGTAGAGGAACCGCAGTCTCTAGCGGTCGGTAGAGGAACTGCAGCCTCTAGTGGTCAGTAGAGGAACCGCAGCCTCTAGCGGTTGGTAGAGGAACTGCAGCCTCTAGCGGTCGGTAGAGGAACCGCAGCCTCTAGCGGTCGGTAGAGGAACTGCAGCCTCTAGCGGTCGGTAGAGGAACCGCAGTCTCTAGCGGTCGGTAGAGGAACCGCAGCTTTTAGCGGTCGGTAGAGGAACCGCAGCCTCTAGTGTTCATTAGAGGAACTGCAGCCTCTAGTGTTCATTAGAGGAACTGCAGCCTCTAGCGGTCAGTAGAGGAACTGCAGCCTCTAGTGGTCGGTAGAAGAACTGGAGCCTCTAGTGGTCAGTAAAGGAACTGCAGCCTCTAGTGGTCAGTAAAGGAACTGCAGCCTCTAGTGGTCGGTAGAAGAACTGCAGCCTCTAGTGGTCAGGTAGAGGAACTGCAGCCTCTAGTGGTCAGTAGAGGAACTGCAGCCTCTAGTGGCAGCCTCTAGGTTCAGAGGGAACTGCAGCTGCAGCCTCAGTAGAGGAACTGCAGCCTCTAGCCGTCGTTAGAGGAAGGTTTCCTGGGCATCAGAGGACCATCAGAACTTTCATTTGTTTCAGAGCTTCTCTTGACTTTGTTTCCTCGTATCTCGTCTCTGCTCCATCAGATCAACCTGATCTGTCTTTCAGACTCAGAAGCAGAACCATAATCACTCACTTGTCACCGTGACAACAGACATGGCTCATATTTAAACCTCATAAAACTCAGTTACAGTAAATCCAGTTATTCGTTTCAGTGACTGGACTTTCTTCTTCATGGCCTTGTCTCCCAGTTTTACTTCCGTCTGGGACTGTTTCAACCGTCCCACCAGGTTCTGGACCAGGGACCACCTTCCTGTCGAGGAACAGCGTTTTCAGAGGACATGAATGTTCTCCAGCAGGTCTCTGATGGTCCACCACCTCCAGAGTTCAGAGTTACGCTGTAGAGTCGATCTGGTCTGGTTGTTCTTGGTGTCATGGTGGTCGTTGTTACAGCGTTACAACCTGTAGAAGAAGAACTGGACAAAGCCTCTGTGATGTCATCCACAGGCTGGTTTGTTTCTGAAGCTTCATTTTTGTTCCTCTGGGCAACGCCATCTTAGCAGGAGCAGACTCCGCCCACTAATGGTTCATATTAAAGTCAGCAAATGGGCGGGGCAAATACTCCTGTCAGTTGGTTGGACCACGCCCACTTTTAAACTCAGTTACCACCAGCTAGCTCCTTTAGCTTCCTTCATGCTAAGTTATGATGCTAAGTAGTATCAGTTTCTTTTTCTTTTTTCCTTTCTTTTGTCCTAACTCTTTCCTTCTCTTCCATTCTCCCTTCTTTCCTTCCTCCTGTTGTTACTTTCTTCCTTCTTTCCTACTTTCATTTATTCTTTCACTTTTTCATTCCTGACTTGCTCACTTCCTTTTACTTCTTCTTCACTTTCTTCCTTCCTCCTTCCATTCATTCATTCATTCATTCATTCCATCCTTATTCTGTTCCTCACACCTCTTTCTCTTTTTTTATTTTGCCCCCACTTCTATCTTCTTTCTTTTCTTCCTTCCTTCCACACTCTTCCCTTACTTTCTTCCTCCCTTTCCTCCGTCCCTCTTTCCTTCCTCCCTTTTATTGCTCCTTCATTCCCTCCTTCATTCCCTCTTACCTTCCTTCATCCCTTCATCCTTCCTTCCTTCTTTCCTCACTTCTTCCCTCACTTCCTTCCTCCTGTCATGATTCATTTCTCATCCTTTGTCCTTTCCTCCTTCCTTCTTTCCTTCCTTTTCACTCATCTCAGTCTCAGGTTTGTGGGTCGATCTTAGACGTGCGTGTGTGTAGGTGTGCGTGTGTGTGTGTGTGTTTTGTAGTGCGTCTCTATAATGTGTTGATTCATAATTCAGCTGTTGACATGACAGCAGATATTTTATTCAACACACAAACACAGACGTTGTTTTATTAAAAGCAGAGTGTTTTAACTCCGAACCATCAATAATTCACCTCCGAGTGTGTGTGTGTTCATGTGTTTGTGCATGTGTGTGTGTATTTTTGTGAGTGTGTGTGCGAGTGCGTGTGTGTGCGTTCGTGTGCGTGCGTGTTTGTGCATGTGTGTGTGCATCTGTGTGTGTGATGGAACGTTATCTCGATGTCGCTACATCCCGTTAGCATCCTGCTAACACACACCCCATCAGTGTAAACAGCGTGTGACCTCGTTAAGCCTCGTTAGCGCTCTCAGACGGTCAGGTTTGTTTGCTGGTAATTAGTTTGTTTTGTCTCTTTGTTTGTCTTGTTTCAGTTTAATCAACAAACACGGCCGTCCTCAGGGGACGCCTCAGCCCCGCCCGCCGGTCGCTGCGGCGACACGCCGTCTGCGGACTCAGCGGAGCGATGGTCCGATTGATCGGCAGACTGAGTTTATCTCTGAGTGGAAGTGGAACTCCGGAGTGACTGGAACTGGTTGAACTGGAGTCTCGGTGGGAGGTTTAGGACTGCAGTGGTGAGCTGGTCTCTGTGAGATAAACTTATTTAGAGAAACTGGTTTTAGAGGAATAATCCAACTCAGACGTCTGAAATAGTTGTAAAAAAAGTCGTCGGTAGGAAGCAGTTCAGCTTTACAACTAGAATCCCACCAGTTACTGTTGGCAGAGGTTCTTCTGATCCAAAGATTCTGATCCAGCCAAGTCCCTGAGAAGACGCCGGTCACCGTTCAGGTCCCTGAGAAGACTCCGGTCACAGTTCAGGTCCCTGAGAAGACTCAGAAAGACATGGAAAGAGACTGTCCCAGTCTCTTTCCATGAACTAGAACCTGTTCCAGTTCCTTTCCAAGGCCAAGAGCTCTTGAGTCCCTGTTCAAGTCCGCTACAGTACTCGTCCAAGCCCCAGAGACCACTGTTGTCTCTTACCAAGTCTTTCCAGTTCCAGATCCCATCTGAGGCCAAAATCCCGTACTCCAGTCCCTGTTCATGACCAAGAGACTGCTCCAATGTCCATAAGTCCCTGCTATAGGTCCAGAGACCACTTCAGTCTCTTTCCAAATCCTTGAACCTGTTCCAGTCCCTGTCCAAGGTCTAGAGTCCCCTCCAGAACCCTGTTTGTTTGATTGATGTGCGTTCTGCTGGCTGTTAAGTAATTTGGCCTTTGGTGATTATAAAGATACCTAGAACCCCCACTTCACTTCCTGTCCAAGGTCTAGAGCCAGACCTGGTACCAATCCCTGTCCAAGAACCCAGTCAAGTGTCCATCCAAGTCCCAGAGATCATCCCATGTTCTCTAGACCAGCAAAGATGCTACTCTGAAACCAGTTTTCAGGCTTTTTAGATACACAAAGAACTGGTCCTAGATCAGGAACTGGCTCAGGTCCAGAACTGGTACTGGCTCAGGTCCAGAACTGGAACTGGCTTCAGTCACGAAAAGGAAGATTTGTGTGTTTGAATCGGTTATGAGCTGCAGTCCACGTGTGAAACTGTGATGAAAACACTGCAGTGCTTCAGAAGAACAGCTGTTCTGATCTGGAATCGGTTTTTGAGTGATCCGGAATGATCTGGATCACTGAGTCTTCAGGAGACGACATCACCAGGCTCAGGCCTTCACCTTCACAAACAGGAAGTGACGCCGTTGGCTCTGAAGAGCAGCGAGACGTAAAGGAAATGAAAGCATGTTCTGACCTGCGACCGGCAGCAGATGCAGATCAATATCCAATCAATTCAGAGGTGACACCGGGTTGATGGGAAAAGTTCCTCCTACTCCTCCTCTTCATCTTCTGAACATTCAGCTGCAGGAACTCAGAAAACCAGTGAAGCAAAACAACCCAAGACGAGAGTCCTTTGAGCTGGATTTACCTGAGCTAAAACACCTTTCTGCTGCCGCATCACAGGAAATGAAAGGCCAACGATGAAACAGCTGCTAGAAGATCAGTGAATGTTCCTCACCAGGAGGCGTGTTCCTGAAGGTTCCTCACCAGGAGGCGTGTTCCTGAAGGTTCCTCAGCAGGAGGCGTGTTCCTAAAGGTTCCTCAGCAGGAGGCGTGTTCCTAAAGTTTCCTCAGCAGGAGGCTTGTTCCTAAAGGTTCCTCAGCAGGAGGCGTGTTCCTGAAGGTTCCTCAGCAGGAGGCATGTTCCTGAAGGTTCCTTACTAGGAGACGTGTTCCTGAAGATTCCTTACCAGGATAGGAGGATATATTCTATATTCTTTTAATTCTTGATGGATTGTTTTGGGGTTTGTACCCCAAAAAAGGGGGGATATGTTGGGATTTGAACTTGTGATAAGCAGGTATCAGGGAGATGGATAAGTGGCTGATTTCTGGAAATGTTTGTGACATCAAAATGTTCTAGGACATCTCAACCTAAAATGAACCAGATAGGGGTAACATCGTGGCACTGGAAAGTCCGAGACAGAAAGTTCTGAATAGTCAGCAATAGAGAGATATGATGCCGGTTATGGGGTGTGTTGTATTCTATATAATGGTGTGACTTCAATAAACTGGAGTCCTTCCTGTTCTCAAAGCCTGTTGAGTTCTTTCAGACACAATATATTTGGCGAGCCAGCCAGGAGGAATTAAAAGTATATATGAATCAGCTGGCAGCCATACATAGAGCTATGCAGGAGAAATGCAGAGATCCTGAGTCCACAAAGGTGACAGAGACCTTGGTGGAGCCAGAGGACCAGGTGTGCATCAAAGTCTACAGGAGGAAGTGGCAGGGGCCAAGGCGTGAAGGTCCCTACACTGTGGTCAGGCCATCCATCCATGACTTATCCATCCATCATCCATCCATCCATTACTCATCTATTACTCATCCATCCATCCATCATCTATCCATGACTCATCCATCCATCCATCCATCATCATCCATCCATCTATCCATGACTCATCCATCCATCATCCATCCATCCATCCAACCATCCATCCATCTATCCATCCATCCATCATTCATCCTTCCACCCATGACTCATCCATCCATCATCCATCCATCCATCCATCCATCATTCATCAATCGATCCATCCATCAATCCCTCCATGACTCATCCATCCATCATCCATCCATCCATCATTCATCCATCCATCCCTCCATGACTCATCCATCCATCATCTATCAATCCATCCATCCATCCATCCATCATCCATCCTTCCATCCATCATCCATCCTTCCATCCATCATCCATCCATCATCCATCCACCCTCCATCCATCCATCCATCCATCCATCCATCCATCCATCCATCCATCCATCCATCCATCCATCCATCAATCCATCATCCATCAGATTAGCCACTAATCCAGCGGACCTGCTGGTTTAGTGGCTAATCCTCGTTCCTTCACCTTGACTCACCTCTGTAGGCTCCTCTGTTTGAAAAATTATATCCGAACAATCATGATGTGAAAGCTCAAGTTTAAATTTTAGGCTGATTTGTAAAACTGAGCTGATAAAATAAACCTGCAGGAGAGAGACTGACCTGATACACTGATAAATAACCCCGGCGGTCTGTGCGTCATCGTGGTCCTCATGGAGATAAACGTGTTCCTCTCGTTCTTCACAGCAGACGTGACCATCAGCAACTTCTTCTGCCTCTGAAAGTTTCCTGCTCGTTAACTCGGGTCATGTGGGTCTAAACAATCCAATCGAAGCGCTGACGAGGAAGCGGGAGAGTTAACGAGCTGGACGTGACGGCGGGACACACACACACCCAAACTCTCACAGGATCCATACGGGGCTGATCGATAGGTGGAGTATTGATCAGAAGTAATGGAGAGCATCAGTCTGAGCGGCTCGTCCGATGTCGTTGAACTCGTTAGTGTGACTGACCTGAGATCTGTGATCGTTCGGTAAAACTGACGGAAGATCCAAACTCCTCTGTCTGGGTGGCAGAGGCAGCAGGACTTCCCGGGTCCCTCAGAGCAGCTGATCCAGGTCCAGCCCAGACTCATAAACCAGGACCGGGTCAGTTACCTGACTCATGTTCTAGGACGTGAGGTTTTTACCTCAGTGATGATGTGTCATGTGACCTGAAGTCGTCCAATCAGAAGAGAAGAAGAGCAGAAGCCAACAACAACGTCCCTGATCAAGAACTCCTCAAGACATTTCAATATGATGCATGCTGGGATTGTTTGGGCCACAAGTTGTTTTAGGGGGTAAAAAATCCAGGCACAGTTCCTGACCCAGACCCAGCTCCACCTCTACCTGCTGAGGTCCCAGATCCAGTTTCAATCCTGGGTCACAGACCTGCTCCTGACCCGTCCAAGTTCCACAACCGTTCCCACCCCAGAGCCACTGCACTTCCGGTTCAAGTCTCAGGGCCCGTTTCAGTCCCCGTCCCAGTCCCAAATGTGCTTCAGTCAACGTTGATGTCCCAGAACCAGCTCCATTTCCCATCTGAGTCCCTGTTCATGTCCCAGAATCAGTTCAGTCCCAGTTCCAGTCCAGGAGACGCTCCAGTTCCTGTTCAAGGTGCAAAGCCATTTTGGCCCCCATCCAAGTCCCAAAGCCTAGCCAAGGCCCCTGTTCAAGGTCCAGAGCCAGCTCCGGTCCAGGCCCCAGAGACCACTCCAGTCCCAGTCAAAACCTAAGAGGTAGTCCAGTCTATGTCCAATCCCTGAATCCCTCCGTCTCAATCCAAGTCCAAGAGGTATTCTAGTCCAAGTCCAGGTCCCCCACCAAAGTCCCAGAGCCCACCTCAGTCCCTTTTCAAGTCCTACAGCCACCCAAGTCCTTGTCTAAATCCCAGAGTCCATTCCAGTCCCGTCTGAACCTGGTGATGTCCTGAAACTGGCCGGTAGATGGTCACTGTGGTTCCACCCCTCTGGCCACTTGACCCCAGTAATATCTGGTGGGCGGAGCTTAAACTCTTGCTTTATTGTTCTGGGTCCATCCGGACCACTGTCCAGGTTTTTCTGTGGGTTTCAGTTCTCTAATCTTCTTTACGTGAATGTTTGTTATATGATTCAAACACAGGTTACCTTGGTGATGTATGGAGGGGGCGTCAACCGCAGTGACGTAGAAATGCTCGTCCACCTGCGTCCTCCAGCTCAGGTGTGACAGGTGAAGCATCCAAGAGCGAGCAGCCTCCAGAAAAAGCAGAGAGAGGACGACAAAGAGAAGAAGAGACGGAGCTGATGGAGGAGGGGAGCTGCTGCTGCCACGGCAACCGGAGCTCCCCGCTCTCAATCAGGTCCTCGGGGAGACCCGGAGCTCAGAGAGAGAGAGAGAGTGAAGGTTCTCCAGGATGAAACAAAAGAACAAACAGGAACTGCAGCGACTCTGAATGTTGGATAAAAGTCTGTTTTTGTTCCAGTTTGGGGTAAAACATCTCTCGTCTCTCATTACCACGACAACACAATAAAAACACTGAGCTGAGGATGAAGGAGAGGATGAGGAGCGGATCAGCTGCAGGTATTCAGGTCATGTCAACAACACGCCTCCGTCCAGCGTCACGCAGGTCCGACTTTCAGGAGCAGAACTGTTCTGTTTGATTCTTCACGTAATCCTTGTTTTAAAGAGGCAATAAAAACGTTCGACATGATGGACCTCCAGCATATGGATGGATGGATGATGGATGATGGATGAATGGATGGATGATGGATGGATGGATGGATGGATGGATGGATGGATGGATGGATGGATGGATGGATGGATGGATGGATGGATGGATGGATGGATGGATGATGGATGGATGGATGATGGATGATGGATGGATGGATGGATGGATGGATGGGATGGATGGATGGCTGAGGGCTGATGGCTGATGGCCTGAATGCTGGCTGGCTGGCTGATGCTGCTGATGGCTGGCTGATGGATGGATGATGATGATGATGGATGGATGGATGGATGGATGCTGATGGATGGCTGGCTGATGCTGGCTGGCTGGATGGATGATGGATGGATGGATGATGTGGATGGATGGATGGCTGATGGATGATGGCTGATGGATGGCTGGATGGCTGGATGGCTGGCTGGCTGCTGATGGCTGGCTGGTGGCTGCTGGCTGGATGCCTGGATGCTGGCTGGCTGGCTGGCTGCTGGCTGGATGGCTGGCTGGCTGGCTGGCTGGCTGGCTGGCTGGCTGGCTGGCTGGCTGGCTGGCTGATGGCTGGATGGCTGATGGATGGACTGGCTGGATGGATGGATGGATGATGATGGATGGATGGCTGGATGGATGGATGGCTGGATGGATGCTGATGGCTGATGGATGGATGGATGGATGGATGGCTGGATGGATGATGGATGGATGGATGGATGGATGGATGGATGGATGGATGGATGGATGGATGGATGGGATGGATGGATGGATGGATGGATGGATGGATGGATGGATGGATGGATGGATGGATGGATGGATGGATGGCTGGATGGATGGATGGATGGATGGATGGGTGGATGGATGGATGGATGGATGGATGGCTGGATGGATGGATGGATGGATGGATGGATGGATGGATGGATGGATGGATGGATGGATGGTGGATGGATGGATGGATGGATGGATGGATGGATGGATGGATGGATGGATGGATGGATGGATGGATGGATGGATGGATGGATGGATGGATGGATGGATGGATGGATGGATGGATGGATGGATGGATGGATGGATGGATGTGGATGGATGGATGGATGGATGGATGGATGGATGGGATGGATGGATGGATGGATGGATGGATGGATGGATGGATGGATGGATAGATGGATGGATGGATGATGGATGGATGGATGGATGGATGGATGGATGGAGAAGCTCAGCAGTATCACTGGGTCTTTCTTTATTCCACAGACATGAAGTATCCTGTTACTGGTTCTGGTTTCATCACCAGTCATCAGTGAACTGGTCTTCAGACATCTGATCCAGCAGACGTCTGCTGGTCTGGAGCTCTCAGGTGTGTGCTAACGCTGCGCTAAGAGGGAAAGACATCAGCAGTGGTCAGAGACGGCGATAAAGCATCTCCAAACTATCTGCAGTCCTTCAGTGAGATGATTCACACCATCAGCTGGATACCAAAACCAACACCCCAGTGACCTCTGACCTCCACAATCGCGACATTATCTTAACCAGCAGCTGCTCACAGAACCGGACAGCTGGTATCGAGCCAGATGTCTGGATTAGAACCTCCACGAAGCAGATGACGGAGATCTAATGACGCATCAGTCCAGTCCCACCCAGAGAAGATCCCTCACCAGGTTAAAGGTCAGGATGACTGGAGGGGCGGAGCTTCAACAGCCCAGCGGTGGTGGTGTCACCAGCAGGTACCAAAATTAGGAATCAAATTAGTTTTTTATACTAGTTGAGCCCCAGTTGAGGAGACGTCCCAACAAAGTGACCTCAGGTTCAGACTGATCAAACCTGAGGACACATGGACCAATGTCTTCTGGACAGGTGAGAACATGGACCTGAAGGAGATGCTGTGATGAGCTTGTGTTCGTCGGACCCACGACCATCAGGTGGTTTTTATTCTGATTTTACACCAAACCAACACAGGACTCAAAAAGGGGGACCTGGTTAGAACCAGATCCAGATCCAGATCCAGGACCGGTCCAAGTCGGCCTCCAGCGCTCAAACACAGATATGAAACAGACTGAAGCAGAGAATCCAAAACAAAAGAGGTGAAATCAAAGAGAAACAAATAAATGTCCGTGTCATAATGAGGTTTTCAGGTTATCAGTGATTCATCTTAATCAAATCCCGTCTGAGCTGCCGAGAGGACGGAGCCGTTTAATGAAAGCTCGTTAATCGTCCCTCCGTTGTTTTGAATAATCACTTCAGGGCCCGATGAAGAACCAAAGAGACGATAAGAGCGCTCTGGATAAAAGAGGACACGTCTCCTGCTGAGGTCCAACGTTGAACCGGCGGAACGTCGCAGGTTTGATCACATGACCTGACGGTGACTGAAAAAACCAAGAGCAGAACCTTAAGGCAGGTCTACGAGCTTCTGGTGGACTGATAGAAAGATCTGGAACCTTCCAACTGGTCCACATCCTTCTGTCAGTCATAGACTGATCCAGGTCTACAAAGGTCTACTAGGTCTACAACCCAGTTTAGAGAAGCATGAGGTCTATAAACTAAGAAGTACTTGGTCCTTGAACTGAATCAGAGATGCCTGAGGTCCTTAAACCAGGCAGGTCCAAGAACCACTCCAGTCCCCATTCAAGTCCCAGATCAGCTTTAGTCCCAATTTAAGTCCAAGAACCACTCCAGTCCCCATTCAAGTCCCAGATCAGCTTTAGTCCCAATTTAAGTCCAAGAACCACTCCAGTCCCCATTCAAGTCCCAGACTGGCTCCAGCCCCCATTCAAGTCCCAGATCAGCTTTAGTCCCAATTTAAGTCCCAGAGTCACTCCAGTCCCCATCCAAGTCCCAGACTAGCTCCAGATCCCATTCAAGTCCCAGATCAGCTTTAGTCCCAATTTAAGTCCAAGAACCACTCCAGTCCCCATTCAAGTCCCAGACCAGCTTTAGTCCCAATTTAAGTCCCAGAGTCACTCCAGTCCTAGAACTGCTAAGGTTCTAGAGCTTCTTCAGTCCCCATTCAAGCCCCAGGGTAGCTTCAATCCCAGTCCAAGTCCCAGAACCCAATCCAATGTCCATCCAAGTCCCAGACTGGCTCCAGTCCCCATTCAAGTCCCAGACCAGCTTTAGTCCCCATTCAAGTCCCACAACTGTCCTCCTTTAAGTGACAGAGCCACCCCAGTCCCCGTCTAAGCTCCAGAGTCCTGTCCATTCTCTACACCACCAGGGGCCGTGGAGTATCTGGACCTCTTAAGATCTACAGGGTGCTCCCTTCTGGGCAGAACCTGAATGAAAAAATAAAAACCAAGTCCTAGAGCCCAGTTTCCTTTTAATTCCAAGAACCACTCAGTTCCTCATCTGAGTCCCAGCACTCGAGTCCCCCATCCGGGACCTAAAGCCCACCCTGGTCCCAGTTCTAGTCCGAGGCCTGCCGGAGTCCTCTACCTCCTGCTCCTCCACGCCAGCAGGGGGCGCTCTAGTATTTGTTTTTTTTTTTCAGCTTCCTGTCTGTTGTTGGTGGACGTTTCAGATTCACGGGAACCTTCTCAGCTCTGCGGTGTGACGCGTAAAGAAAAGTGACATCAGAGTCCATCAGAGCGAACCGCTGACTTTATTCAGTGAAGAAATCGTTTTCAGTACAACGAAAAACAGCCATTGAAACATTCAAAACCAAACGAGTGCAGCTGATTGGACGTCAGCTTTGATTGACAGCCCTACAAATGAGTGAAGACGTTTCTCTTCTGATACAAAACGATGGATGTTCAGTGTAGCACCAGCACACACACGCACACACACACACACGAGTCGACAACCGCACGACGACGAGACGCACATCCATTTATACAAAAACAGTTTGATATAAATACACTATTTATATTCTGTATGATACAAAAACTGGTTCCCTCGGTGACGGGCGGGGGCGTCTTCAACCACAGTGACGGAGAAATACTCAGCCAGCTACAACTTTGGCAAGAAAAGAAAAAAAAAAAAACACTAAACCCACAGCAAAAACACAGGAGGCGGGGCTAGAGTGCTGAGGGGTGGGGCATGGGAGAGTGGGAGGGGCTAATGTTGAGTAGACAGCTCTGAACAAGAAGACAGACGGTCACAGCAGCGAATCAGGATGCAGGTTTTTCTTCTTTTTATACAGTGCAAGCAGTTGAAAACAAAGACAGACATTTGGGGTGGGACCAAGCGATCAAGGGGCGGGGCTTATAAGGGCAAAAAAAAAAAAAAAGATACATTTCATTCATGTTTCATTTAATTCAGTCAATCTTTTTAACTCTTTGTGCTTTCACAAATTTGTGTGCCGAGTTTATGTAGAGATTAAAGGCCTCAAATGAACGGAAACGCCTCAAATTAAGGTTTATGATGCCAACAGAAACACTGAGGTCACTTCGGACCTGGACTCTGGTTCTGGACTCTGGTTCTGGGACCCTGTGGGCTGACTGCACTGTGGTTTCAGAGTTTGACCTGGCCCTAAAACTCTACTGGAGTCAGCCCAGTATCATTCAGACCAAACGACCCTCCAACATGGCTGCTGCTGGACCTCTGGTCGCTCCGTCACCCACCAGCCACTCGGCCCGGTCGCGGTCGCCCAGGACTGACCCAGCAGGCAGCCCGGTTGCGCTTAATTTATGGTTCTGGCAGTATGGAGATGAACAAAATCAATGGAGATCACAGAGGTCTTGATGTTTCTGCCTCCGAGTCCACCTGGAAGGGTCCTGAAATGATCCGAGGTGAAGGTCACCCAGCCGGAGGATCCAGAGGTAGAAGGTCCAGTCCAGCTGGTGATCTGTGGTTGGTCCTGACGAGCAGCCTTCAAATAGCTGCTCCAGGCTGCTTCGCTTCACCTCTGGACCCTTCATGACCAACCACAACCAGCCATGGTGGTTTCTCAGTGCAGTTAACAGAAACGTGACATATTAGCCTGGAAACGCTAAGTTCTAAATAGCTAAATCAGGTGTTGAAGCGTCTGTCAGGTTGTCAGGTTTCCCGCTCGTTCCTGGTCTGAGTCTACAACGGTGTTTCAGACCTTCGGATCCTGTTTCTGGTCACAACGAACCTGCTCATGTTCAGTTTGTAGATTCCTAACCACACTTGGAGCCTTTATTTGCTTTGCTTGGTGGTGTTAGCCAACGTTAGCTGACTTAGCTCCTCGTTGGGTGTCAAAGGGCAGCTGCTACGCTAGGCTACGCTACCAAAATTGCAACTTATTGCTCTTAAATCACAAATTTTTGTTGTGAAAATGGTGACTTTCACAATATCACAACTTTTTCTTGTAAAATTGCAACTTTTGTGTAAAATTTTTAATTTAGCCAGATGGAGGTTTTTCGTTCTTAAACCTTTGTCATACATTTGTGACTTTTTATCGTAAATTGACATATTTGACTATATTGCAATTTTTTTCTCTTAAAATTATAATTTTCGTTGAAAATTTCAACTTTTGCGACATCGCATTTTTCGACATAAAACGACTTTGTTGTAAAATAATTGTATAATTGCTATTTTTGTCGTAAAAGCCAATTTGACCAAAATTGTGAATTTTTTCTGTAAAATCAAGACTTTTGTAGAACTGAAAAACTTTGTTAAAAAATTACATTTTCAGTTGTAAAATGGCACCATTAGTATAATCGTGATGTTTTTTTTGACAATCTTGCTACTTTTGATGGTAAACCAGCTGGCTGCTCTGATCACCTCAGTTATCAATACTGGATCAGCTGCAGTTACACCCTTCGACATTGCTTTAGAAATGTTCTAGTTATACATTTTTTAAATGATTGTCTTTGCACGCTCTCACAGGACAGATAAAGTGAAGGGGGGGGGCTCGTGGTGTTATGTGGGCCTTGAGTGTGACAAGAGTGATAAGGTGATGACAGCTAGTAGCTAGTTGATACCAATAAAACTGTATAATCTAGTTATAGACAGTCAAACCAAACTGTCAGTATGTTTGTTTCTGCAAAAAAGCTGAAAATTTTGGACAGTTGGAGCCAGACCCTAGTGGTCGGTAGAGGAACTGCAGCCTCTAGTGGTCGGTAGAGGAACTGCAGCCTCTAATGGTTGGTAGAGGAACTGCAGCCTCTAGTGGTCAATAGAAGAGCTGCAGCCTCTAGTGGTTAATAGAGGAATTGCAGCCTCTAGTGGTCGGTAGAGGAACTGCAGCCTCTAGTGGTCGGTAGAGGAACTGCAGCCTCTAGTGGTCAAGAGTGAGAAACTGCAGCCTCTAGTGGTCATAGAGGAACTGCAGCCTCTAGTGGTCGGTAGAGGAACTGCAGCCTCTAGTGGTCGGTAGAGGAACTGCAGCCTCTAGTGGTCGGTAGAGGAACTGCAGCCTTTAGCGGTCGGTAGAGGAACTGCAGCCTCTAGTGGTCAATAGAAGAACTGCAGCCTCTAGTGGTCGGTAGAGGAACTGCAGCCTCTAGTGGTTATTAGAGGAACTGAAGCCTCTAGTGGTAATAGAGGAACTGCAGCCTCTAGTGGTCAGAAGAGGAACTGCAGCCTCTAGTGGTTGGTAGAGAAACTGCAGCCTCTAGTGGTTAATAGAGGAGCTGCAGCCTCTAGTGGTTAATAGAGAAACTGCAGCCTCTAGTGGTTGGTAGAGGAACTGCAGCCTCTAGTGGTCGGTAGAGGAACTGCAGTCTCTAGTGGTCAGTAGAGGAACTGCAGCCTCTAGTGGTCGGTAGAAGAACTGCAGCCTCTAGTGGTCGGTAGAGGAACTGCAGTCTCTAGTGGTCGGTAGAGGAACTGCAGCCTCTAGTGGTCAGTAGAGGAACTGCAGCCTCTAGTGGTCGGTAGAGGAGCTGCAGCCTCTAGTGGTTAATAGAGAAACTGCAGCCTCTAATGGTTAATAGAAAAACTGCAGCCTCTAGTGGTTAATAGAAAAACTGCAGCCTCTAGTGGTCGGTAGAGGAACTGCAGCCTCTAGTGGTCGGTAGAGGAACTGCAGCCTCTAGTGGTCGGTAGAGGAACTGCAGCCTCTAGTGGTTAATAGAAAAACTGCAGTCTCTAGTGGTCAGTAGAGGAACTGCAGCCTCTAGTGGTCGGTAGAGGAACTGCAGCCTCTAGTGGTTAATAGAGAAACTGCAGCCTCTAATGGTTAATAGAGGAACTGCAGCCTCTAGTGGTCAGTAGAGGAACTGCAGCCTCTAGTGGTTAATAGAGGAACTGAAGCCTCTAGTGGTTAATAGAGGAACTGCAGCCTCTAGTGGTCGGTAGGGAAACTGCAGTCTCTAGTGGTCGGTAGAGGACCTGTTTTACTTGAAATTAGCAGCGTGTTCAACCTTAGCTATGGTAGCTACATGCTAACAGGCAGGGCAGCTGGTCCTTTGATCGCTTCAGTGGATTCGGGTCATTTTTCAGTGGGAGGAGCCAATCAGGAACGTGCTGCTTGTGCTAATGATACCCAATCGCCATGCCTCCACTGCCGTGCTTGACAGTGGAGTGTTTGGTCTTTTCTAAATACGGCGCTTCTTTTTTTTCTTCAGAATAACAAGCTTCTGTTAGCCAAAGCTCCCGATATGCAAAACTGCCAGTGGGAGTAAATATGTTATTTATTCTTTTTTTTTCATCATTCGTGGCCTTTAATGTCAATTATCTTTAGATTATTGTCGTTTAAGTTGAGCAAACTTGCAACACAAGCAGAAGAAGTGATGTCACAGGACAGTTTCCACATCAACAGGCCCCGCCCCCCGAACAGAGAAGAAAACATCAGCATGGTTCACAGAAATCTGCTGTACAAAAGGTCCGTTTGAGTTTCTTCAGCCACAGACCAGGATGGACACCGCCGCCTGAGGCCGCAGGCCCCTCCCCCCTCTGAGGTGATTGGTGCTCATGGCTGAGAGGGAAGAGAGAGGTGAGGAGGGGGGGGAGGGAGGGAGTTCTACATGGGAGGAACGACGAGGCCGGACATGGCTGAAGAAGAAGCAGAGAAGAAGAAGAAGAAGAAGAGCATCAGTTTCATCCTGTCACATGACCCAGTTTCAGCGGAGCTTTAGCTCTCCAGGTCATGTGACCTCAAAACAAGCCCCAATCATCAGCCCTCCACCGCCGTGCTTGACAGTGAAATGATGCCAGACAGAGAGGGAGATCTTTTGTTTTTATTTCTTTCTTAAAAAAAAAAAAAAATCTATGTGCAGTAAAAGTGAGTAAAGGTTTTAATAATAACAATTTTAATACAAATCTCATTTTTACAATGAAAAATCTTATGACAAAATTTGGGAACTTTTGTCAAAAAAGTCCTAATTTTTCAAATTTCATGATTTTTATGACAAAAAGTCGTAATTTTGTCAAATTTGAGGAAAAGACAAAAAAATTTTTTTTTCACGAAAAAGCTGTTGATTATTAAGAAATAAAAGAAAACTGATACAATTAATACATTAATTTTATACAAATATTTTACAAGAATTAAAAACATTTAAAAAAGATAGAGGATTTAAAACATATTTGTTTAATTTGAATGACCTCTCATGACCCACCTGCAGTACCACGACGGCCCACCAGGGGGCCGCGGCCCACACTTTGGGAATCACTGCATTAGACAAATCATGTTGCGATTTTATGACAAAAATTGACGATCTATTTGTCCAAAGGTCCAGATTTTGGAGAATTTGTTATTTTTGTGAAAAAATTACAATTTGATGTCAAAAAGTTTAACAGCAAAAATTTGTGATTTTTTTTAAAAGTTTACTTCTACAAAAGCAGCTGTTTTACAAAAAAGTTTGACAATTTGATGTGTTTGGAAAAAATGTGCTTTTTGCACAACAAAATTACAATGTTGCAAAATTCATCTTTATGTCATGAATTCACAACTTTTGACTTAAATTTGTCTTAAAACCTTTTGCTTTTGCAAAACTGACATTTTAACAAAATTGCGTCTTAGGAAATTTAAATTCTTACAATTACAGCTTTATGTCCTAAAATTCTGATTAAAAAAACAAATCATTTGAAATTAGCTTTTTTTTTCTAACTTTTCATAACTTTTTCTTACAGAAGGCATAAATTCATCATAACATCACAACTTTCACAAAATCTCAATGTTTTGACATCAGTTAAGACCTTTTCTTGTAAAATCGCAAATTTTTAACTCAATTTTGCAACCTAGTCATAAAATACAAATTTCCCCCCCAAAAAATGTAATATACATTTATATTTGATATAAATATATTTATATTTATATGAAGTTTTGGCTTCATTCATAATTGTAACTTTATGTCCTAAAATCATAAAAAAAAAAAAAAAATCGTGAATATTTTAAAATTGTGAAAATTGTAAATCTTGAACGTTGCAGCTTTTGACATAAAAGATAAATGTTCATAAAATCTCTAATTTCTCAAAAGTATAACTTAAACAAAAAAGTCCAGACTTTTTGTCAATTTTAACAGCTTTGTTCTACATTTTTGTCACAAAATCATGCATTTTGCAAAATCAACTACAGCTTTTTGGAAAAAGAAGTATCAACTTTCTCAAAATTAAAACCTTTTGACATAAAATCATTTATCCATCCTTTCTGTAAAATCACAAATTTCTTTGTAACATTTTGTCATAAAAGTAATTTTTTTTTGTCACAAAATCTAAAAATTCACAACATCGCAACTTTTTGTTGCTACTTTTGTTGAACTAAATATTTTTTTGTTTTTTTTTCTCAGATTTAAAGGACTGATTCTAGTGTGGCGTCCTGACTCTTAATTACTCCAGTTATAATTAATAATTCTGTCTCCGGGTCTCTGATGTCATCGTAACGGGATCTACGCTAATAAAGTTGGATTGAATGGAACGATCGTGAAACAGCATCTTTTAAACATCAGTCTGCTCCTTCTGACGGTGAAACAGCTGCTCAACAGCTGTTCAACAGCTGTCCTGCTGAGAGGACACCTGCCCCGTCGGAAGCTAAAGGGGGAGGAGCTTGAGCACCACCTGCTGTCCACCTGTGCAGGTGTCCGGTGCTCCTCCTGCTGGAAAGACGCTGACAGCGTTTGATTCTTCCTCGCAGTTCTCTTCTGCAGTTATTAATAGCGCTCAGTTTGGTTCGCTGGCGGCCGCGGCGCGGCGCAGCCTGAAAATGGATCCCGCGCTAAAACACTCGCCGTGCGGCCTCTCCGCCGCTGCGAAGGCGGAGAGCGGCATGAATATTTAACACTCGACAAACCTCTCTGTCAGAAACACTGACATCACGGGGGCCTGTATCCGTGAATAAAACATGGACGCCCTGTCACTCTGCATCCAGCGGCGCTCCGGTTACCGCCGCTGACACGTCTGGGTGTTTTTTACAGGGACCGCGACTGTCTGATCCCCGCCTGAACATGTTTCCGGCGGAGCTCAGACCGTCTGAGGTCACGGTAAAAATCACGGAAACCTAGTTCAGGATCAAATGTGTCTGTATGAACACATACCCTACAGAAAGGAGGCGGAGTCAAGCCCAGTGGCTGGCTCCGCCCCCTAAAGAATCAGACCTG